>OY769910.1:17452107-17777107 GCA_963669185.1 Dyspetes luteomarginatus | reverse complement strand
ATGATAACGGATCGATAGTAATCAAATCTATTTTTTTTTTCCATCACAGCGTGTGACGAAAAATTTTATTCAATACTAAAATTTATTCATTTCCTTGGTTATCCATTTGTTATTTTTTATTTAAGTATTTTTATGGCTCTAATCATCCCTCAATATTTATTACAAATGATAACGGATCGAAAGTAATCAAATCTATTTTTTTTTTTTTTCCATCGCAGCGTGTGGCGAAAATTTTTATTCAATACTAAAATTTATTCATTTCCTTGGTTATCTATTTGTTATTTTTTATTCAAGTATTTTTATGGCTCTAATCATCCCTCAATATTTATTACGAATGATAACGGATCGATAGTAATCAAATCTATTTTTTTTTTCCATCACAGCGTGTGACGAAAAATTTTATTCAATACTAAAATTTATTCATTTCCTTGGTTATCCATTTGTTATTTTTTATTTAAGTATTTTTATGGCTCTAATCATCCCTCAATATTTATTACAAATGATAACGGATCGATAGTAATCAAATCTATTTTTTTTTTTTTTCCATCACAGCGTGTGGCGAAAAATTTTATTCAATACTAAAATTTGTTCATTTCCTTGGTTATCCATTTGTTATTTTTTATTTAACTATTTTTATGGCTCTAATCATCCCTCAATATTTATTACAAATGATAACGGATCGATAGTAATCAAATCTATTTTTTTTTTTTTTCCATTGCAGCGTGTGGCGAAAATTTTTATTCAATACTAAAATTTGTTCATTTCCTTGGTTATCCATTTGTTATTTTTTATTTAACTATTTTTATGGCTCTAATCATCCCTCAATATTTATTACGAATGATAACGGATCGATAGTAATCAAATCTATTTTTTTTTTTTTCATCACAGCGTGTGGCGCAAAATTTACTTTTGTCATCTGCTTACTAGATCTCGCGTGATGAGAATGCGAGCGAGTTTTCAATGACATATCCGTTTGACAATACTAAGGGTCACGTAACTCGATAAACCCCTCTAGAGCCTCGAGACGATCAATGAATGCCGACAAACTCATGAAAAAAAATTAAAAAAAAAAAAAAAAAAACGAGAAAAAAATTAAATGAAACTCTCGTAACTAGATGGACAATTTAATTACGAACGATGAGTAAGAGCTGAGGAGCCATTCGTCAATTTTTCGTATTCTCTTACGTTTATACTTTCCTGATGGCAAAACGATAAATCGTTAATATTTTTACACTCGTAAAGAGCAACAGAGTCCAAACAATGGTGACGAAAAAAATATTTTAAGACACGTGTTGCCTCGCAACGATAACTAATTATCGTGATGAACATCATTTTTTTTTTCTTCTTCAAAACAGAGTGAGTCACTTTACTCATCGCATTTCCTCTCTCTCTCTCTCTCTCTCACACACACACACACACACACACACACATATATACATAGACACACACACACACACACACATATATATATATATATAAGATATTTATTGTCCGAATGAAAGTGGTGCGTTATATATATATATATATATAACGCACCACTTTCATTCGGACAATAAATTTCTTATCAATTTTAATCATCCTGGATTCTCGGATGTTACAAGAGTTTTCGGATGAATTCAAGCCTGGAAAAAACTCTTGTGTGTGTATCAGCAACGTCTCAATAAAAAGTCTCACCCCGGAACATTTGAGCGCAAGCCGGTTTTAATCGGTTCGCAAATATTAAATGGTGCAATTTGTGTACGCTCGCCAGAGTAAATTGACAAGGTTTTATTATTATTATTATTATTATTATTATTATTATTCTTTCATTTTTATTATCTCTGACGTATTTTTTTTTCCTACACTATTGGACGAGTTTTTTGTTCTATGCCTGTTGAGCCAATCGTGAATTTCCACGGAAATTCTTCAAAGACCGAGAATAATCATTGATGACAATTAACGCGTACGTAGAATTTTACTTCACCAGGCAAAAAAGGCGCGCAATGAAAATTTAGCCTGATATATATTAAATTCTCCTAACGAGAAAATTGTTACGAGAGTCATTTTCCACCACGAGAATATTTCGTAAATATTTTTCCTCAATTGAATTTCCGATGCGAGATTTTTTTCATCTCGCGTTGAATATAAAAAAAAAAAAAAAATCGAATACCAGAATTTGTTCAAGTTGAACAAATTAGTGTATACAGGGTGTCCCATAAAAAAAAAAGCATTAGAATAAATCGAAAAAAAGTTTTACGGTTTCGATATATATATATATATATATATATATATATATATATATATATATATATATAACGATAACTAATAATATAATATAATATAACTAATTATATTATATATATATATATGGAAATAGTTATATTTTTCCCGCCAGCTCAATCAGCGAAAGGTTTATATTAGGCTTATATTCTGCAACTCCACTAGCAGCGAAAAAAAATAAAATACTTCCCTTATACATAACACTCGGAATATTCGTATATATGAAAAAAGAAATGAGACGATGAAATTTGGAGAAAAGACTTTTTTCGAATTAATTTTTCTTTACCCAAATAGCCACTTTGAGTTAAAAAATGATATTTATCTTTTTAACCTCGAAATAGTAACTCGATTTTTTTTCCGGCACAGAGGGATGAAAAAGTCTTTTTAAGGCAGCTCTAAAGTTAGTTATGGTGTAATTTCATCGGCCAATAAACTGACGTCAAAAAGAGACTTTTTCAACCCTCGTCTGTGCTGAAAAAAAAAAGCATTTATATTGTTATGTTTATATTAATTCAAATTTTCTTCTTAACTTGGCGCCGAGGGGCTGCCACTTCTCTTAATACATTTTTCAATACATTGAAAAAAGCGTTAGAATTAAAAATTGAAATTTAAATATGTCCACCATTTTATAGAAATAGTTGAGTCAAAAATTTATTCAAAATTCTAAACTGATAATTAATTATTTTCCATATATATATATATATGGAAAATAATATATATAATATATAATCATTAATTATATATATATATATAGAAGCTAAAGAAAAAACCAAAAAGTGGAGGTTAATTTTGATGTTTGTATATTTTGCAGGTAGTCGACACGTGAAAAATGGTTGCGTCGCAGAACGATGGGGGAAGAAGCGTCGGTGGCGGCGATCCAACGCCTGTAAACGGAGGTGGCGACACGGGTGACGCGGCGGTTTACACGGTATCGGTCAGTGGAGTTGGTTACAGAAACGAGGGTTACAAGGAGGATGGAACAGATGGAATTCCACCAGAGCCAATGAAACCACCACAATTGCCATTGGCAGAGGACGACACGCAATCACGAAAATTTCGTTTATCTCGGGGTGAAAAATGGCGGATATTAAAAAACATCGGTACAGTCTCGATTGCTTTTATGGTGCAATTTACGGCTTTTCAAGGTACCGCAAATTTGCAATCATCGATAAACGCTCACGATGGCCTCGGTACTGTCTCGCTCTCGGCAATTTACGCGGCTCTCGTACTTTCTTGCATTTTCGTCCCAACTTTTCTCATCAAAAGGCTGACCGTTAAATGGACCCTATGCGTCTCAATGCTTTGTTACGCTCCGTACATCGGTTCACAATTTTATCCAAGATTTTACACCCTCGTACCAGCTGGTGTTTTGCTCGGTCTTGGTGCAGCTCCCATGTGGGCGGCAAAAGCTACGTATTTAACTCAAGTCGGGGGTGTTTATGCCAAACTGACCGATCAACCGGCTGACGCCATTGTTGTAAGATTCTTCGGCTTCTTCTTTCTTGCCTGGCAAACCGCTGAGCTCTGGGGAAATCTCATCAGTTCACTGGGTAAGTCGAAAAAAAATTAATAATTTACTTCATCCTTCTAATTTTATTTAAAACGTTATTATTATTATTATTATCATCATCATCATTATCTTATCGCGATGTTTGTTAAATTCTCAACAAATTTAGCTGCTGATTTTTTTTCCCTCAAATTACGCAGTCATACCATTAAAAATGAGGAAAGACAAAATTATTATTTCCATTGATATAAACAGAGAGAGAGAGAGAAAGAGAAAGAGAGAAACTTATAAAAGACCATTTTTATATTTGATGTTCGTACTGGTGGAAAAATTGTAGTTCATAAAATTAGTAATTACATATATATGATAATTATAAACAAATTGTGATGACCAAGTATATACATATACATGGATCATCCAATTAGTTGGCATCGAGGGAATGAAAGTGGTCACTCCTATGTCGTTAGATATACAGAAATAGCCAGGAAAAGCCAGAGAGAAACAAAACGGTACTTTCACGATGATAACTTACGTCGTATATATATATATATGTGTGTGTGTGTGTATATATATATGAAGCCTGAGAGCGCGACAGTCTCGGGCGAGAAACGTTCTTCTCCTTCTCCTTGTATTATTGAGTTCGTCGCGATAATTCGCTTCTTACCGTCACACTTTTCCCCCACCCGGTATAACATACATAATGGCTTGAATAATTAATGGGAAAATATTAAACGCTCTCATCGCGTGGTTTCTCGTTTTTCCAAACTACGCCATCAGCATGCAAAAACGCCGGTTACGAATTTTTAATATATATATATATATATTAATGTATCATGAGAAAAGCAATACAGAATTAATACAAAAACATTTCGATTATGTTGGATAAAATTGAACTTTGGTGTCGTGTGAAAAATTTTCCCCATCGAGTATTAATTAATTAGAAATATAATTGTTATTAATTATATATTCTGATAAAGTAATAACGAATCAGCGAAAAAGAATGATTCGAAATTAATTTGAAATTATTTCGTCGCGATAATTCGCTTCTTACCGTCACACTTTTCCCCCACCCGGTATAACATACATAATGGCTTGAATAATTAATGGGAAAATATTAAACGCTCTCATCGCGTGGTTTCTCGTTTTTCCAAACTACGCCATCAGCATGCAAAAACGCCGGTTACGAATTTTTAATATATATATATATATATATTAATGTATCATGAGAAAAGCAATACAGAATTAATACAAAAACATTTTGATTATGTTGGATAAAATTGAACTTTGGTGTCGTGTGAAAAATTTTCCCCATCGAGTATTAATTAATTAGAAATATAATTGTTATTAATTATATATTCTGATAAAGTAATAACGAATCAGCGAAAAAGAATGATTCGAAATTAATTTGAAATTATTTTCGAGGGATTATCAGTTTTTGAATATTTATTATTATTTATCAATAATTATTTATTATTATTTACTCGGAATGGTTTTCTTTGCAGACGAATTATTATTTGTATATTTAACAAGCTTGTTCAGTTTCTTCGTCAAATCCCAAACGATAATTCATACTCACGAGAAGGATTATTATTATAAATACCGTTAACACAACTTTTTCTTCTCTCCCTTTCCTCTTATTTCAATGTAATTCCGGTAAACCAACACGCATCTTGGCTATCTGTTTTTTTTTTTTTTTTTTGCCACGTCCTCGACTACTTTACTCGCACATATAAATATTTAGAGGATTTTCCTCTTTGTCTAATATTTTTATCCGTAAATCATAAATTCATAACGTCGCGAGGAAAAAAACAAAACGTTCATCCGAGTCTTTTCTCATAACACACAATTTCATTCTCATCTCGTTCCAAGTGGAGCGAGTCAACGTGTTGTCGGATCGCTTCGCGCGAGTGATTCGTCTCGACGAGTAGTCCGACCGACCGGTCGTATGTCTGAACGAACAACACGGACCCTGCTTCTACTTGTCAGATTTTTCCACTTGGCAGACGCCTCTCTTGTGCATTCTCATTTGGTGACCCTTGCGTCTTGCACTTTTCCTCCTGAGGGGTTACGATTATTTCCTACATGTATATATATATATATATATATATATATATATATATATATATATATGTAGCAATATTTTTATTTTAACGAATAAAGATTATTCTGTAATTATCAATAATATTTTTTATCATAAGCCGAACAGCAGATGAAACTCATTTGGGAATTTAACGAAAAATTTCCTCGACTATTAATTGAAAAGATTGAAGAATATTTGATCGAGGAATAAATTTGAAAATAGAAAAACTGAATTGGCAAAACTTTTAGGATAAAAAAAAATCAAGCCCAAGAGAATTTTCAAGAGAACTTGGCTTATCAGAGGTTGAACTGGTATATATCGATTTTTAATCCATGGATAAAGATTCTCTGTTTATTCCATTACTCGGACTATTTTGCCGTGTATATTAAAAATATATATATATATATTTTTTTTTTTTTTACGTGTATCGCGAGTATTTGGCAGAATTTTTAGGATAAAAAAAATCAACCCCAAGAGAATTTTAAAGAGAACTTGGCTTATCAGAAGTTAAACTGGTATATATCGATTTTTAATCCATGGATAAAGATTCTCTGTTTATTCTATTACTCGGACTATTTTACCGTATATATATATATAATATACTCGTGATGCACGTAAAAAAATATATATATATATATATATTTACGTGTATCACGAGTGTGGTTCGTACGCTACACCTAGTATCACGGTGATCTATACGAGAGAGTCTGCTGACCGAGCGAAAGATCGCCTCGGGCGAATCGTTAAACAAGATTTAACCGGTACAAACCCGTGATAGTTGCTTTCCGTACCAAGCTGCGCGCCATTCTCCCTCTCTAAGGTTCGGAGCAACGTCTCTCTTATACATGCGTTTTACGCACGCAGGATAAAATGCCCGACCCTCCATTCTCGACTCGTTATTAAACACGTAAATATGCGAGATAAATGAATGGACCGAAAGAAAAAAGTAGTTTAGTTATACTTGGGAAAAAAAAAATCGAGTCACTGTAAACTAATTAAACACTGAATAACAATTTCAATCGTGAGAAAAGAAAAAAAAAAAATTAACTCATTGAAGAAAATTTATTCCTCTTAATTATTGCTTAAAGAGTTTTTTTTGGTCGCTCGGTGAAAATTGCCTTGAGGAAAGACGCACGTGCGATGAAAACAAATAATTTTTTTGAGTTTGTTATGCCTTCGCTCGTCACATATATATATATATATATATATATATATATATATATATATATATATATATATATATATATATATATATATATATGTATACTTTGTGTTATATCTTCGTATAAAAACGAGAGAGTACCTGCCACTCTGCATAGAGCATTGACATTTATCAGGGACTCTTCCGTTACATCATATCACGATCATCTCACTATCGGATCTCGTTGAATTTCTAATCCGCGACCTTTAACGAAAAGTATAAGTATATCCCCGAGCGTCTCGAATATCATTAAATCATAAATATATTTATGTGTATATATATATATATTTATGTGTATATATACATATAGTAATATATGTGTGTATACATTGCGCACACAATATTTACAATTCCATAAGGTCAAGATTACTTTGGAGTCCTTGACGAGGTCGCGGTGGTTCCTTTTTGCGAGCTCTTACGAAAATAATATTCGAATTTGAAAAAAAATAAAAATTAATGGACGAAATTATTTCGATGCCAATTGCTCAATTCTAAATACGTAATTAACTTTTTTCCTAAAAAAGTTTTAATTATTTTTAATCTTTAAAGACTTTTTCATACATTTCGTTTTTTTTTTCTTATAAATTTTCACGATTTTGTGTGTTGTATGTCAATGTTGTGAAAAAAAAATTCTCTACTCGTAATTATTTCTTACTCGTATATAGACGAGACGAGGTGAAGAGCCTTTTCCAAATTTTCATAGGTGTATTTAGCAGCTGATAAGTGCACAATACAAATTTGTACAATCTATACGCAAGGGGTTCCGATTATTTCCTACATGTATATATATATATATATAGCAATATTTTTATTTTAACGAATAAAAATTATTCTGTAATTATCAATAATATTTTCTATACGGAAAATATAATAAGCCGAACAGCAGATGAAACTCATTTGGGAATTTAACGAAAAATTTCCTAAGTTTTCGCGATTTTGTGTGTTGAAAAAAAAGAAAATTCTCCACTCGTAATTATTTCTTACTCGTATATAGACGAGACGAGGTGAAGAGCCTTTTCCGAATTTTCATAGGTGTATTTAGCAGCTGATAAGTGCACAATACAAATTTGTACCATTTATACGCGTGTTCTATATATATATATATAGACGTCGATGAACGCAAATGCAGCTCTCGTTTTACCATCATTCCAACATGTGTCGGCGGTTAGAAATATTAATTGTAAGTCACCATATCTAGATGCTCACAAAATATATTTTGACAGACTTGTTTTTTTTTTTTTTCTTTTTTTTTTCTGCGTTTCTTCTCCTTAGCTCTCGTATTCGTGAACGTTTAAAACAAACAGTCGAGCATGTGGGAAAAAAAAGGCTATAGACAATATGTCACTTGTGCAAACTCGACGAAAAAAGTTGAAGAAGAAAAAAAAAAAACGATGCGAGATAATAATTTACGTTTTAATACGAGAGGTATAAAAAAAAAACCATCTCGACGCGGTTTATGATCGGCCCAAAACACCAAATGAGCGAGACTCAGTGTGTGCGAGTCTGTCATTTTTTTTCCTACTTTAAATACGAATAACATTATTTTACTTATTATTATTATTATTCTATTATTTATTATTATGTGTCTTGAAATTATTACTCAAGACACGTATAAATTAAGAGGAACCATCATAATTTTACATTTCATTGAAAGAATTTTTAAATCAGTAAAATCGTAAGTGGCAAAAAAAAAAAGAAAAGAAAACAAAAAAAAAATAATCGAAATCCAATAATAATGAGAGTGATAAATGAGCGAGCAGCTTGTCATCGAAAAATCTCTTGCGGGGCAAACCGATGCGAGAGAAACTCTCGTACTTGTGAGTCAATTCACAACGGTGTGCCAGAGAGACGAGAAAAGGCAACGGGATTATCGTTTTTTTTTTTTTTTTTTTTTTTGCGTTTGCGGTATCAAAATTTCCGCGTTTCTATATATTATAATTCTGTGCAAATGTTTATTCAAAAAAAAAAAAAAAAAATTAAAAAAAAAACCGTCCTTTCTGCGATGGCGTCATGACATCGGTATATATATATATATATAGTGAGGAAAAAAAAACGCTTTTGAGATTTAAAAGCCTCTTCTCAAGATAAATAGTCGAAGAGAAACGATGAGAGACACGAACATCGGACAAGATAAAAAAAAAAAACCTCTCGTGTAAATAATTATATTATACATCTTGAATAATATATTTGAAATCTACATGTGTGCAAATTATATGATCTCACAAATCGACTGATTGATTAATTTATTTATTTATTCACTATATAGTATAATTATTTTATTGCCATCGATGATAAATTATCAATCAATGATAAATTATTCCAGCATTCCTCGAAAAGTAGAAAAATATTCTAAATCGTGATATCGAAGGTCCACATATACACGTTACAATCTCGATTTGAAAAAAAAAAAAAATATCACGTACACAATCTACCATTTTTTATTTATTGCAAATAGTAATAATAATGAGAAGGAAAAAAAATTAATCGAGCCTATTTTACTACATAATAACTCATCCTCTCACCATCCGAATTCGTCAAGATGGAATAACAAATCGTATAGGATTATCTCTTCAAAGTTTTATCGCATCAGAAACGAGAGAGAGAGAAAGAGAGAGAGAGAGAGAGAGAGAGAGAGAGAGAGAGAGATTTACGATGAATTCTATCTAGACAAACGTTAAAAGAGTGAGAGATATATGGAACGAATAATTTCTCAAGGTTGAGTCGTTTCACGGCCGTTAAACAATGATTAATGGAGTACCCATAAGAAATATAAGATATAATAAATATGGAAAATAAAAAAATAAAAAGAAAAAACTTTTTTATTAGTATACATAATAGAGAAGCCTCGGAAATTTCCCGTTTTCCTCGAAACAGACTCGACTTGTTTCAAGCTCTATGAAACAATTATATAATCAAGTTTTATAATACGTAACACTTGGATTCATTTTCTTACCGCCAATCTTGGTTCGTTTGATGTCCACACGAACGGTAATGCAGAAACGAACTCGCTTTTCCGCTAGTTCCGGTTAGTTCTCTCTCTCTCTCTCTCTCTCTCTCTCTCTCTCTCTCTCTCTAGCAATTTAGTAATTATTATTCCGTGTGTCTCGCGACGAGAACAATATACAAGCCAGGGCACACGCTCCTTTGCTAATGTTCAAAACGACGATGACGACTAACGATCTATAGACAATGCAATACGATTTTGTTCCTCATGAATATCGTTGCACTTAACCCTCACTATTAATTTCAATTATTTTTTTTTCTACCAAGAGATTCAGATGGGAATCGGCAAATGCAGAATATTCTGTTTTCCCGTCTCATTCTTTCTTTAATTATATTTGTAGATTTTTATATGAATTTTTTCGTTGGTAATGAAAATTTGAAAAGTAGAAAAAAGCTTAGATCTTCACACTATATTAATTTTTTCGACAATCAGACGAGTTTGAAAAATGCATTAAAAAAAATGATAATCGTAAACAAAAAATCTTAATATTCGATTTAAAAAAAATTTGCTAAAATTTAATAAATAAATCTTGAAAAAAAAAAAAAAAAACTCTCAAAAATCCTAGAGACGTGATTTTTTAGTGCAAACAACAGAAAATCGAAATCGCAAATGCACGATATCATGTTTTCCCGTCTCATTCTTTGTTTAATTATATTTGTAGATTTTTATATGAATTTTTTCGTTGGTAATGAAAATTTAAAAAGTAG
Organism: Dyspetes luteomarginatus; assembly: GCA_963669185.1. NCBI lineage: Eukaryota > Metazoa > Arthropoda > Insecta > Hymenoptera > Ichneumonidae > Dyspetes > Dyspetes luteomarginatus. The sequence continues at coordinate 17,766,349 of OY769910.1, read as the reverse complement.
AAAAAAGCTTAGATCTTCACACTATATTAATTTTTTCGACAATCAGACGAGTTTGAAAAATGCATTAAAAAAAATGATAATCGTAAAAAAAAAATCTTAATATTCGATTTTAAATAAATCAAACAGCATTTTTGAAGCTTGAGGGATTGAGAATGACTCGCTTCTCTATATCAGTTGGAAAATAAATTACAGCTGTTTTAGTAAAAATTACTTTTTTTTTTACCATCGAAATGTAAAAAAAAAAAAATATTGAAAATTTGGTTCAGGGCATCAGGGCCACTAATGTTATTCTCTAACACTATATAATCGCAAATGTGCAAGGAACTTTTTAAAACTTGAAAAAAAAAAAAAAAAAAAAAAAAAGCTCATAAAAAATCTTAAGGACGTGATTTTTTAGTGCAAACAACAGAAAAAAAAACAACTGTTGATTTCAAGCGAGAGGATTTTTACGATTACAAATACTTTTTTTTTTTTCATGACGATTAATGATTTTTTTTATTTATTTATTTTTTTTTTTTTCACGTATAATTTCAGTTCTGAGCGATGGCGAATTTGGCAATGAGAGTGGCGGAAATGCAACGAACCTGTTGAACAAGCTCAAGAGATGCGGGGCAAATTTCTGCGTCGTTGGTAATGGCGCGCACGATAATTTGCATCGTCCACCAGATTCTGAAATCTACGAGATTTCGGCGATCTATCTCACGTGTGTAATCGTCGCTGTCATCATAGTCGCTCTTTTCGTCGATCCGCTGTCCAGGTAAGTCCTCATTCTTTGACCTGTCTCTCGCTCTCTTTTTTTTTTTTTCTGGAGGTTTTTTTTTTTTTTTTCATGCTAATTCGAAATACACGATAAGAGTCTCGTTACCCTTCTGGCATAAATTAACGATCCCATAATTCAGTGGTGATTTATCGTTAACGATCGTTAAAAAATAATCGAAGAGGAATGAAAAAAAAAAAAAAAAAAAAAAAACCTTTAAGAACTTTTTAACGAGTCAATGACGAATTTTCTGGTTTTCGATACTCCGATGAAAATTATCACGAGCTGTCAGTGATGAAAAAAAAATAAAAATAAACCAATCAATACACAACAAATCCAAGAAGGAGAGACGTAATTTCATATTCGCTAGTAAAACTTGACGCATTCGGGAATTTCATGTTTGCAACGAAGCGAAAAAAAAAAAAAAAAAAAAAAAACGTGCTCAATCTTTAGTTTCGTGTTTTTTTGAGAAAAATAATTTCTTAGCGTGTCGATGATTTTTCTGCTTCTTCTTATCAAATATTCGTGACCAGCCAGAGAATTATACAATTTCAGCGAAAAAAACAACGTTGAAAATAATTTTTCAATGGAATATTTCCGAGTTTATTGTCTGGAAGTTTGTGCGATGCATTTTGTTTTTTTTTTTTTTTTCCAATTGTTTATTCAACAATGAGGAAAGGAGACATTTTATTTTATCCCAATACGTGCAAATAACAATTATTCTAATGAAATATGAATTTTTATTTCGGGCCAATAAAATTACAAAAGTTTTTGAAAAAAATTCTTCTTTATTACAATTTTCATTCAGTTTTTTTTTTTTTTTATTCGCAATTTTATCCTTCGCAAAAGTCTCTTTATTATAAATCTTCCTCTGTTCCGACGATTGATTACGAAACAAACGATCACATGGAGGACGAACTATCCGAGCTAATAAGCGAGTATCACGGGAGGATGTGCGACGATGTGACTCCATTCCCCTGTGCCCCCTTGTCGTTCCATTCATTTTCGCTCACAGTATTCTTTCGCGAATATATATATATATATATATATATATATATATATATATATATATATATATATATATATATATACACATATATATATACATATGTATGTATGTATGTATATATCTGCAAAAACTGCCGCGAGTTATTCGCCATAAACATTGCTCTCTCGTTCCTGATTGCAAAATAACGTACATCCGACTTGGGACGCATCGATGCACAGAGAGCTCGAGAGCGCTGATTTTTTTTTTTATTACGCAACATGATCTATACGTATAATGAAGAAGAACTCATGAGATTCCTCATATATATAAATTTAAATGACAAAATATTTTTTTTTTTTTTTTTTCACTGTCATCCTCTTTGTTGTTAATCTTTAATTTGTTGTTGAACCTTTTTTTTCTCGCTATTGGTAGTCTCCGAAATATTCTGACCGGAAGTTGCCTTGGTAGAACTTTTATTCGTTTTCTGGAGAATTAATTTTCCAAAGACATTTTGAGGCCTTTTTTTTTTTTTGCATCGTTACATTCTTTGCATCGATATTTTTTATTGTCAGTCATGATGTTTATTGTATTAAGTGCAGCTCTCTCATTTTTTGCAATTCATATGGTTAAATTTGTTGTTGAACCTTTTTTTTCTCGCTATTTGTAGTCTCCGAAATATTCTGACCGGAAGTTGCCTTGGTAGAACTTTTATCCGTTTTCTGGAGAATTAATTTTCCAAATACATTTTGAGGCATTTTTTTTTTTTTTTGTTATGACGTTTATTGTATTAAGTGCAGCTCTCTCATTTTTTGCAATTCATATGGTTAAATTTGTTGTTTTTTTTTTTTTTCTCGCTATTTGTAGTCTCCAAAATTCTGACCGGAAGTTGCCTTGGTAGAACTTTTATTCGTTTTCTGGCGAATTAATTTTCCAAATACATTTTGAGGCATTTTTTTTTTTTTTTGCATCGTTACATTCTTTGCATCGATATTTTTTATCATCAGTCATGTTTATCAGTCATCATGTATCAGTCATGATGTTTATCGTATTAAGTGCAGCTCTCCCATTTTTTGCAATTCATATGGTACATCGGGAAACCAATGAATCGAATAATTGTTCTTCGTGTTGTTGCTATATTTTTCGTCTCATTGTAACCGGAAGTTACCTCAGCAGCTGTTGCACTTTTTGGTTTAAAAAAAAAAAATCATTACTCTAGAACACTCTGGACAATTTTGTTTGCCAGCATAATTAATTTTTCTTTCATTTTTTTTTCTCAATTGCTTCGAGTAATTTTCATCGCTCGTTTTGTAATCCAAGAAAGAGTGAATGTAAATTGCATAGCGAGAAATTTCACGTCTAATTCGACGCGAAGATCATTGAAGAGAAATCGCGTAATATGTAGAACGAAATATCGTTCGAGAAATCGTATTTCGTCCTCTCTCTCTCTCTCTCTCTCTCTCTCTCTCGCTCGATTTTTCGCGCTCGAGTGAGTTTGGCAAACGTGCACTCGCGTTACTTCAAACATTATTACAACGCATTGATGTCGAGTTCTCTTGGCTGGTAGCAGCAATTTTATACATATATTTAATATGCTCTCGATTATTTATGAGAAATTCCACCGTCTGACAGGAGTATAGAACATTCTCGACGCTCAATCTCCTTTAACGCTCCGTTAAACCTGTCAAATAATTTTTTCTTAAATTATAAAAACGATACTTGATCTGTTTACAAAAAAAGTTTACTCGTCCTTTTTTTTTTTTTTTACGATCATTATGCACTTTCAAGTCTTGTCAAATAATTTCCATAGACACACATGATATTTCTACGAATAATAATAACGACGATATTATTATTATTATTATTATCGTTATCTGCAATGATATGCGTTACGAATAATAAATGCAGCGATCCATACACACAAATACAGCATGACCTACTGACGAGATAAATTCCACCAGTTGCCCCGCTAAAGACTCGAAGAGAACGAGAGAGAGAGAGAGACGCCAGTTGCGAGAATAAAGGACATGGGGCATAGAAAAGAAGCCAAGTATTGGAAAATGTTCATCGTTGTAATTGCTAATAAGAAGAAATGAAAAAAAAAAAAGTGGGCTGCAGAGAGAGAGAGAGAGAGAGAAAAGAACGAAAAAGGAACACAAAAACACAAAACTGTGTGTGTTTTAGTGATAAGAGCTAATAGGTAGAACGCGTTAACCCTCTCTTAGCACAGTTTGCGTTTGTTTCTTCTCGACTGATTTTTTTTTATTTTTTTTATTTTTTTTCCCCGTATCTTTGCTCACTGCTGGCCTCTTATCGACAAAAGTCTGCTAAAAATTCTTATCTCTTTAAACGCACAAATCTTCGTAAAGTAGCTGCCACCCCCCCCCCCCCCCCCCTCTCTCTCTCTCTCTCTCTTTTTCTTTCGCAAAACTCGACTTGTTTCAAGAACTCGTGTGTCTTGAATATTTCCTCTAATTGGCAATAACAAAAAAAAATCACTTGAAAATTGGGGCTAAAGATTTTTTTTTCTATCGAGTTGGGTCATTTACGTGAGCAAATGAAAAATATGAGTCTCTCTCTCTCTCTCTCTCCCCCTCCCTCTCTCGGTCGATCTCTCTGGTTGCCCACGCGTCTCTGTGTCTGACTCTCTCGTAGTTACCATGACCAGCGCAATTCGCTCGCTATACTGCAACTCTCGCCGTTTGATGGCCCACGCGGTATCCCGTAATATATATATATATATATATATATATATATATATATATATATATATATATATATACACGTGGCCGCTACTATTTATCTTCAAAGAAGCTCGGTAGGTGCGTTAGCGTCTTGGACGCAACTTCCATAAACGATAACTGGACATTCCAGGCAAAATCGGCAGTTTTCGAGAATTTATCATTTTTTTGTTTTTGTTTCCCACGTAATATTTTGCAGGAGAAGAAAAACAAATATTCCACTCAATTTTTAATAATGACAAAAACAAAGGAAAATTATTCGTTATGTCTGCGAGAGGTATAAAAAAAAAAAAGTCAAGTGATTTGATTTTTTCCAAGCAACTTCTTTGCCAAAAAATTGATGTTTTTTTTTTTCAAAATTTATTTCGTTATCTGAGCTATGAAATTATTTATAATTATAAAACTTATTAAAAATATTAATTCGTGTGTAGAATATTTTTCGTCCTTCCAAAACTTAATAAAAGTGAAAATCGATAAAATTATTCGAACTCTGCTGCTAATTTCGACTGGAATCCCCCATGTTTGGATATGTTGGCTCATCTTGGTATTGCCAAACCTTTTTCAAATTTGGAGCGTTTTCAGCCAATGCTTGCAATTGCTACATCTCATATAGCTATGTATGTAATGGATACATATAGCATATATAGCATGCAAAACATGCTATATATATATATATACATTTTATGTGTAGCATACAAAGCATATGTAGCATATGTATAAAGTATATAGCATACGAAGCATATGTAGCATATGTATAAAGTATATAGCATACAAAGGATACATAGCATATGTATAATAAAGTATATAGCATACAAAGGATACATAGCATATGTATAATAAAGTATATAGCATACAAAGGATACATAGCATGTGTAGAAAATATATAGGACATATAGCATATAAATCCTCTATATATATGTATAATATATATAGAACGTACATATAGCATATACTATAGTATATATACACGTATATATAGCATATACTATAGTATATACACACGTATATATATCATATGGTATAGTACTTGTCTTGAAACGACAAGATTAACAAATCTGTCGACCGATTCTCCGGTCTCTCTCTCTCTCTCTCTCTCCGCCTTTTCGGTGTCCCAGCAGGGAAGAGTATATATACATATATAGTCACCTCCATATGACCCGTTTGTCCAGAGGCTGCTCACGAGCTCGAAGCTCTCGCTGAGAGAGGCCGTTCATCGAACTCCTCTCAGCACGGCGCAAAAGTATAAGCAAGAACAGGAAACTGGTACTGCGGGCTCGCTCCTTCTCTTTTGTTGGACGGCTCTCATTGCACACGCAGCATCCCAGCATCACCAACAGCAGCAGCATCACAGCCTCTGTGTAAAGATATTCTCGAGATCAACGCGAGTTAACTGCTCTGCGTTGGCGAGTTTAAAAATAGAATGTTCTCTCTCTTCTTCGTTTTCTTTATTTCTTTCTCTCCGTATAGCTGGAATTTCCTCTCTCCCCTCCCACCCCCCTCCTCCACCCCACCGTCCCACCTTGGCCAATTAACCGTCGTGCACACCTGATGGCAATATAACGATCCGAAATATATTCAGATAAATTATATTATTGCCAGATTATGCTGATCCTATGTTGAAATGAGGAAGAGATTTTTTTTTTTTTTTTTTCGATAATTATCTCTGCGTTATTAATTATTTATATAATCATTGCGCGAGATTGCATTTTTTTTTTTTTTTTTTTTACACTGAGAGAATAAAAATTCTTGTCTGCTAAACGCGGGGTGGATTTTTGCCCTTATCGGATTATTTTGCAACAATAATAAAGATGCTCGACGCGATTGTATTCTCACGATTTATTTCTTCATCATCGTCTGTCGTCACGCATTAATTTTGTCCCTGGGATTTTTCCCTTTTTTCAAAAGTGGTGGGAAAAAAAAAAAAAAAATGATTTATTTTTCGTAAATTATTAAAGTAAAAACTTATCATTCAAATGAAGAATTTATCAAATTTTATCCCTCTGAATGAATTTTTCATTATTAATAAAATTTCATATATTCAAATAACAAATTATTTGAGAATGTGAAAATTTACCGTTTCTATTTATTACAGAAAAAAAAAAAAAAAAACGAAGTATTTTGGCAAAATTTGGCAAATACGATTTTTCGCTAATTTATACCAAATTACGTTTTACCATCGTGATTAAATTTTCATTGCAATTCTCGATCCTCTTCTCATCTCTCTTTGCCATTTACGCAATATAATAAGGTTGACTCACAAATTTCTTTTTTTTTTTCGTGGATGCTAATTCGTTGCGAATTTAGCGCTTGGCTACTATAGTTTTATAAACCGTCGCATATAATTCCCGTATCGGACTCCGAGGTGCATATATACGCTATATAGGCTGTGAATATAAGATTCGCGAGTCTATATATATATAACGAGAGCAGAAAAGAGAGCTCAGCATAGGCGCGACTTAACGGTTTATTAACGAGCGAGTCCTTCTTTGCGAGAGTCACTCGTGTATATTTTCCAATTCAGCTCTTTGTCTTTTTTTCCTTCTCTTTTTTACGAATCTGCCCGCAAACTCGTCGATGCCTTTTTTTTTCTTGTTGAATATTCATGGGCACTCACGTATGTGCAAAGTTTTCTCGTTATCACGGTAACTCTCGTTTCACAAACGAGTCTCGTGGGTAATTATACTCGCTACTGTATCGCTGCTCTCAACCCATTAATATACCTTGAATACGTATATTGATCGTCCAATGCCAGAAAGACGTATAAAACGAAGTTTTTATACACTCGATAAGTCCTTTTAAAGTTGAACCATTGATATATATATATATATATATATATATATATATATATATATATATGAAAATGTGTTTATAGATATTTATCTGCAGATAGATATATCTATATAGATAGATCTAGCGATATATTTACATATATAGCTATACCGGAGCCACAATGACCGATGTAAAACAGCTAACCGCTTGTATAAATGCTTCCCGCGAGATGACCTTGCAAGGCTGATTCTCTTTCTCTCGCATCAGTCACGATCGTTTCAATGTTTCGCCTCCGCACTTGATGACGATCGCGCCTTGTTTTTCTCTTCCATTCTCCTTTTCTCACACAACACACACCGAGACTCTTGATAACGATTTTTTTTTATCCCTCCAACAAAGTTTTTTTTTTTTTCCTGTTGGAAATTTATGTTGATAAAATCTTGACAACAGAGAAATAGAGAGGGGCGTTGGATACGAGTCTAAAATGGCGCCAGTCACGATTTTTGTACCGAATGGTCAGGCGAGGCTCATTTAATAAATTATTTAATGATAATCAAAAAGGGGCGTTGGATATGAGTCAAGAATTTGAAAACGATTGACGAGAACAAGATTTGTATACCGAATGGTCTGTTAAGGCTCGTTTAATAAATTATTCTTTAATATTTAATTTAATGATAAACAAAAAGCGAGCATTTTCGTCATAAATTTCTGTTATTCTTGTTACTCTGCGGATTAGTTGAAAGTTTTTTTTTTCCTGTTGGAAATTTATGTTGATAAAATTTTGAAAAATGGCGCCAGTCGCGATTTTTATACCGAATGGTCAGGTGAGGCTCGTTTAATAAATAATTCTTTAACAATTAATTTAATGATAATCAAAAAGCGAGCATTTTCGTCATACATTTCTGTTATTCTTAATACTCTGCTGATTAGTTGGAAGTGTGAGAAGCGAGGGGGGAAAACGTACGTGATTTTTTCACAATTTCTTAATATAGGCGAGAATAATGTCGTTAGTATTTCTTCGCGATTAAATTTTTACGAGAGTTGGAATTTTATGATGCAAACACAATTGCATCTCTCGATGTTTTTTTTTTTTTTTTTTTGTTACGCGAGAGGATTTATCGAAATTTTCTTAAAGTTTACTCATCGACGTTCGACGCGACTCGAACCATTTTTTTAAATTAAATACCAAGAAACGTCTCGTGTGTCTTTTTGCGTAAAATTTCATCATCGATGGAGAATTTTATTTAAAGAAAAAATTGCATTGGTATGACGAAGAAATTGCTGCCACATAGAGACAAAACCCACACTTATTGGTTATAGAAAATTTTGCATTCTCAATCGGAGAGCTGCTTTCACGTTTCTTTCGCACGAGCGAGAGACTCCTGGAAATCTTCCGAACTCCCCGTTCTCGAGCTATACACTAATTTGCAATCCATTCTCATACGCGGAAAAAAGTACGTGGCGTCTGTGCCTCGTTCTGTTTCGAGTCAATGCGAGTTTGCTCAAGTCCCTCTCTCTCTCTCTCTTTCTCTCTCTCTCTCTCTCTCTCTCTCTCTCTTTCTCTCTCTCTTTCTCTCTCTCTTTCTTGTAAAATTGCAATTGCAACCTCTCTGTGCAACGAGACACAAAGCACGTGACTCGCCTCTGGATGAAATAACTATAATGCAACTTTATCTATCTCTATATATCTATATATATAAATATATATATACGAATGGAATGGATATATATATATATAAGAATGGAATGGATATATATATATATATAAGAATGGAATGGATATATATATATATATATAAGAATGGATGGTATTTGGCACGATGAAAACTATTAAAATCGCGTACAGGAAAATCAAAATGAATCTTTATAAAAACATTTTTGTCCTATTTTATGTGACTTATTGTGGTCTGGAAAAAATAACCAAGAATTTCGTGATGATGAACGCGAAAAAAATCGATACATATACTAAAAGAATTTAAACGAATTATAGTCGCAATTGGTTACTCGTAATTTTTCGATATATTAAAAAAAAATTAATGAAATCTATCGCGATTGTTTTTTATTATGAAATTTTGACATGAATTCAAAATCAGCTATGTGATAAAACTCAACGTATTTTCATTCAAATCGGATTATTTATTTTCGTTCATATATATACATATATGAGAATGGATGGTATTTGGCACGATAAAAACTATTAAAATCGCGTACAGGAAAATAAAAATGAATCTTTATAAAAACATTTTTGTCCTATTTCATGTGACTTATTGTGGTCTGGAAAAAATAACCAAGAATTTCGTGATGATGAACGCGAAAAAAATTATGGTCATCAGCTGTTGATAAACTCTGAATGTTACTCATGGAACAGACAAACAGCCAGAATTGGTCACAAAATTAACAATTTTAAACAGGATCTTATTTCCTCGGTCAACAAAATCAAATCACTCGCTTTACCACCTGGGTTTTTGTTTTTTTGTCACTTTACACTGCACGTGTAATTCTCGAAGGATCTACTAAAAAAAACCACAATGAGAATTCACGCTCAAAGTGCGTGAGAGAGAAACGTAAATAATATAAAAGATCAGACGTCAGAGCAAAAAGGAAAAGAGATCGTAAAATCTTTACGAGGACGCAGATCACCACAAAATTACACAATTAGCCGAGTTAACGACCGGATCGAATTGAATCGTCGCGTACTTTGCGCGATTTGCCCGATGATGATCAGCTGTAACTCTTCGTCATTATCGATCGTTCCCGGATTTCGAAAAAGGAATTTATAACCGACAGCATTGTCGCTATTTGAAATTAATAACAACGTTCTATTCATATATATATATATATATATATATATATATATATGTACGGCATGTACTAAAAAAAATGACAATTCTCTGCTGGAAGTGGTTAATTGAAAAATCTTAATTATCCCCACCAAAGAGTTGCAATTTGCGCGACAGTCAGGGAATTACACAGTCAACGTTCACCTGATTATTCGCTATTAGTGCATCGCAACCCCACACAGAGTTACTAAGCTCACGATCATCGTGAATTCTATATAGTGTACGTGGCATTCTATATCAGCCCCGTCTGTACACCGTGGACAGGGAAATTTTTGTACTCTCAGCTCTTTGCATCTTCGCACAATAAACTGACAGTTGTTGCTCATTTATGTTTGTGATACACAAAGCGAACAATATCGCGTTTTCTTTCCATCAAAGTCTCACAGGCAAAACAAAGCCAAGAATTACGTGGAGAGAAGGAAAAAAAAAAATATCCTGGTCGAAATCTTGGGACGCGAAAATCTTTTTGAGGATCAGAGGATTAGTGAAGAATAAAAAATATAATATAAAAAAATAAACAAACATAACGATATAATGAAAAAAATAAGATGATAAAATTTGTCAAGATATTTTTCTCTAGCCTGTTTCCTCCCTTATGTCCCACAAAGAAATACAAGATGGAGGAGATGATGCAGAAGAAGAAGAAGAAGAAGGGAAGAAATGAAACAAGAAATATAATAAGTTGAAGAATTAAAAAAAGCAAAAGGGTACGGGCGTACCCTTTTAATCCTGGTAAAAGGGTACCACACACCTGGTAATCGTGACGAAGGTCCGGGGCTATATCAACATCAAGAGGATGCAAAGAATAAAAAATGACTGGAGAAGTAACTGAGGTGACCAGACGAGAATTATATGTATATGTATATAGGAGAGATTCAGAAACTGAAACCTCAAACGTGTTCCTTGGAATGCTGTTCTCCGACAGAGCACATAGAGAAAGAGACGTGAAGGCCTGGTAAGGTTGTTTGCGGTTATATTAGTTCTTACCATGCGCAAGTCTCATACAGGCCGAAGCAGATGAAGCAGAAGAAGAAGAAGAAGGAACGGAGAAGAAGAAGAAGAAGAAGAAGAAGAAGAAGAGGAAGAAGAAGAAGGAACGAAGAAGAAGAAGAAGAAGAAGGAACGGAGAAGAAGAAGAAGAAGAAGAAGGAGGAGAAGAAGAAAAAGAAGCAGAAGAAGGAGAAGAAGAAGGAAAGGAGAAGACGAAGAAGGAGGAGAAGAAGAAGAAGCAGAAGAAAAAGAAGCAGAAGGAGAAGAAGAAGAAGAAGGAGAAGCAGAAGCAGAAGAAGAAGAAGAAGCAGAAGAAGAAGAAGAAGAAGACGAAGAGGATATATAAGACCCCCTGAACGAATCTCGCCCTCAAATGAAAATAGCAACTGCAAAATAATTGTCGTCTCGTTCTCCAGACGCAAAGTGAAAAAGAACCAAGAATCTTCAAGCTTGCGTCGAGATGTATTCCACGTATTCTCCGGGGAGTGGGGAGGAATAAGCAATCGACGAAGGAAATTTCTTCCAATCCTTTAATCGAGTGTAAAGCCCTCGAGACGGCTGCCCGGTTACTAGGCTAAATATAGATAAACTTGCCTGGAGAAATAAAAAGCACATCAGGTTTCCTCTTCATTTTGTATTCACGGTCAAGGGCCTCCCTTACGCGATTCTGAATCTTCTTCTTAATCCTTTCTTTTCATGGGATTTTCATCGTTACGACGATCACGAGACTCTTGATTATCGCATTGGGAGAAAACTTGCTTGGTTCTATCTCAAAGAATATCATATATATATATATATAAATAAAATTATATAAAGTTATATTATGAATAATATATATATAAATAAAATATATATATATATATATATATATATATATATATGTTGTATCGTAATCGTCAATCTTCTTAAATAAATTCAATTTTTAATTGAAAAATTTGTGATGATTATTAGGCAAAATCATTTGCATTAACAAACACCAGACAATAAGAGACTGCAATTTTCAAACAATCACGTGTGCCGCACTGAAGACACGTTTAATTTATATGCTTCTGGTTCTTTTTTTGTTTTTATTGTCTCCCTTTTTTTTTTTGGCTTCTTTTTCGTGTTTATTCTTCGGTATATGACATTCCCTTGTTCTGACCTCTTGACCTCTTCTGATTCCTCTTGTATGACCTCATGCACGTTTTTGCAAGACATATATACAGGAATTATATTTGTCCTTGAGAGAGAGAAATTCGCGAGCCCGGGACCCAAACCCAAACAGGCTTTAACCTCCAAAATGTTTATTTATCTTCGGGAGGGCAGTAAAAGTCTTTAAACTCCTCGTCTATCAACCTTATTATCGACTATTTCAGGCGTTCCCACGTGTATCTCGCCGATTACATTTTTTTGCCAATTCTTGGTACGAATTATTTTTCTTACCCTTCTTGGGTTAATATTAGCACTAAAACGGAATGTTAAAATTCGATTGTAATTTTTTTTTTTAATTCACATATGACTTTCTTTTCTCATACAAGTATTTTTGTCCTGTGACGATAAACTCGATCTGTCGCGATGAATGAACGCGAGAACGATAAACACGCATTATGCTGCTCAATGTATATATATATATATATATATTAAATGCCCAGAGATTATATATATATATATATATATATATATATATATATAATATATATAAAATATTAAATGCCCAGAGATTATATATATATATATATATATATATATATATATATAATATATATAAAATATTAAATGCCCAGAGATTATATATAAATAAATATATATATATATTAAATGCCCAGAGAGTCGAGATACTTGAATGAGCGAACAGCAGGCATTAGATATATTCCGAACATGCGCTCGTGACTCGCTCATATTTAATTCGACAATAATTGTGCATTTCCTCATATGTACAGAGAAGAAAAAAACAACGCAAGTTACAAAATCGGGACAGTCAGCAACTTTTTCTTTAATGTACAGCTGGCTAAAATTATCAGTAGACTATGCGAGCTCAAATCAATGGTTGATGATCATTTAATTGAGTACCTCAGCACGGTCCCTCTGCTCTGAGCTAATTTCTCTCTTCAATAATTCGTTTTTCCCTACTGGGAAAAGAAAAAAAAACAAAAAAAAATGCGCAACTCAAATAATTCCACATTTATAATTTTTCACCTGCTCACAATTTGAGAAACGAGAATTTAAAAAAAAAATCCTTTTTTGTTTCTTCTGCTTCAAGGTACGGTGAGAAACAACGAAGAGCTGACAGTCAGGAACTCAGCGGAATTCAATTACTATCGGCAACTGCTTATCAACTGAAAAAGCCCTATCAACAATTGCTCATACCAATTACAGTATGGATCGGAATGGAGCAGGCATTCATTGGTGCTGATTTTACTCAGGTAAGCTGATGTAAAAAAAAAAAATCATCATATTTTGATATTTTTCACATTGCCTATCTTCTCTCCTTTTTTTTAAATATTAATTATATACTAGTATCAAATTTTTCATTTATCGACTTTCGTTAGTTTTTTTTTATATATGGTACAGATTACAAAACTGAATGTAAAAAAAAACGAAAAAGATAAAATTCGCATTACCGTAGTTTTTGCCTTCGTGTTTTCCATATATATATATATATATGAAAAAAAAAATCATATTTTGATATTTTTCACATTGCATATCTTCTCTTCTTTTTTTTTTAATATTAATTATATACTAGTATGAAATTTTTTGCCAAAATCGACTCTGTGAATAAAATGATGTTAGAATTTTTTGCGTTTTTCATTCATCGACTTTCGTCAGTTTCTTTTTATATATGGTAGGTTACAAAACTGAATGTAAAAAAAAACGAAAAAGATAAAATTCGCATTGCCATGGTTTTTGCCTTCCTGTTTCCCATATATATATATATATATAAACTTCATATATTGATATTTTTCACATTGCGTACCTTGACTTTTTTTTTTTATATTAATTATATACGAGTATCAAATTTTTTGCCAAAATCCACTCTGTGAATAAAATGACGTCAGAATTTTTTGCGTTTTTCATCCATCGACTTTCGTCAGTTTTTATATATATATATATATATATAGGGTAGGTTACAAAACTAGATGTAAAAAAAACGAAAAAGATAAAATTGGCATTGCCATGGTTTTTGCCTCGTGGCTTGCATCGTAACGATTTTATTCTCAAGAGTACACCTTAAGACGATTCATTCGACCGGGTAATTTATTAAGGGTCACTAGTGATTGCCTTTTTTTTTCATTCGATCCTTTTCTTCATGCGATTTGCTGCTCAATTAATCTCGTACAAACATCAAAATGTTTCGAAAAATATTTTCCAAGTATTTTTTTTTTACTCTTTAATTTAATTTTTAAAGTTCGTAATTTTTAACATTAATCACGTGATTATTGCGAGGGAAATATATTAGCAATGGTGGTGTAGTGATCTTGCATTCATATATAAAAAATAAATTATAGTTGAGCCAATCAACAAATTGCCGCGTGAAATGCAAAATTTAAATAGCATGTTTTGTTGGTTTACAACAATGGGTTGGAAAACCGGAAATCGTCAGGGCCGATCGTTGGAATTAGATCAAAGCATTGAGTTTCATGAGGATTCTCGTGCAAATAAGAGACGACCTTTCCTGGGCTGAGGAGGATTTATTTATTTATTTATTTATTTATTTATTTATTTATTTATTTATTTATTTATTTATTTATTTATTTATTTATTTATTTATTTATTTATTTATTTATTTATTTATTTATTTATTTATTTATTTATTTATTTATTTATTTATTTATTTATTTATTTATTTATTTATTTATTTATTTATTTATTTATTTATTTATTTATTTATTTATTTATTTATTTATTTATTTATTTATTTATTTATTTATTTATTTATTTATTTATTTATTTATTTATTTATTTATTTATTTATTTATTTATTTATTTATTTATTTATTTATTTATTTATTTATTTATTTATTTATTTATTTATTTAATTATTTAATTAATTAATTAATTAATTTTATACTCTGTGCATAAAATGATCGTAAAACTCGATACTCATGCTGCGTTTAAAACGGGTCTGCCCTACTTCCCGGAAAAAGTACTCGGATAACTGCTCTCCCCGCGCAAATCGCACTGACTCCTTTTGCCATCACGGTTGTTATTAAGCTGGCGCCTCGCAAGTCCCGTGAGCGCCTCCATCGTCCTCGTCTTATCCTTCTTACCTGACTTTTATCTCTCTCTCTCTCTCCCTCTTCCCTTTTTTTTTTTGAAATGGCGCCAGAGACTCCTTCGTCTATATATATATATATATATATACTCGTCGCGATCCAGTCTGTCGGCGGCTAAAGAGCTTCTCTCGTTATATTCCACAAGTGTAGCACCAGAGCACTTTTCTTTTCCTCCGTTTAATCGATCTCGCAGCCTCCGAGTATCTCGTTACGATCTGCGAGTTCTCATCTTTGCCAATTTTCTTCCTCTTCTTCTTCTTCCTCTCCTTCTTCTTCTTCTTCTTCTTCTTCTTCTTCCTCTTCTTCTTCTTCCTCTTCTTCTTCTTCCTCTTCTTCTTCTTCTTCTTCTTCTTCTTCTTCTTCTTCAGTTCATTTTGCTTCCAAAGCCACCGCTCCAGACCGTAGAAATATTCTTCAATGTGAAATTTCAACGTGTCTGACCAATGACTGGCCGTAACTACTTCGAGAGCCTCGCCCTTTTTTTTTTTCTCTCGTTAGATAAATGACGAAATTTCGAGGGCAAGCGGAAAAATAACGAACCCATTCAATTAATCTCGCTGACGATTCCTCTGTGATGCAATTTATTGGTCATTTTACATCACGACATGTTCGCGTACATAAACTGGACATTTTAAAGGCACAAGTGAAAAAGGACAGGCAAGCCTAAGAGCGAAGAGGCGAAAGTATATATATATATATATATATATATATATATATATCTTCGTGAAATTGAGAAGCTGCCCACTCTGGCAGTCCTAACAATCGTCACTCGTTTTATTTTCATCTTGTAAATTTTATAAAAATAATATATATATATATATATGGGACATTCCACCTTAACCTGTCATATGTGTGTGAATGTCGTTGAAAAATTCAAATTTTTATAACTTCGGAATGCATTAACCGACTGGATACAAATTTTTCACGTAGGTAGAATCAACCTCCTTTCTTCGCTATTATTTTCGTAAAGATTTGTCGTATTTTTTTTTCGATTTTCTAGAATTATTAAGCATTTTCAAATATATATGAGTCTGCAAGATAATTTCCAAGTTTATTATTTTTCGAAATTTCAAAAATTTCCAATCCCTGGCCCAGCCTTAACGATTTTATTCTCAAGAGAACACCTTAAGACGATTCAATCGACTGGCTAATTTATCAAGGGTCACTTAGTCGATTTGAGATTGAATAGCCCATACATGTTTCGTAACTAACTAAGTCTGCAAGTTTATTGTTTTTAAAATTTCAAAAATTTCCAATCCCTGGCCCAGCCTTAACGATTTTATTCTCGAGAGAACACCTTAAGACGATTCAATCGACTGGCTAATTTATTAAGGGTCACTTGGTCGATTTGAGATTGAATAGCCCATACATGTTTCGTAACTTTGTGTCTTTCCGTTGAAATCTCGCTCTTCCCCCCTCCCCCCTCCCACCTCTCTTTCTCTCCCCATCCTGGTGTACTATACGAATATAATTATTCGGGTGTAGTAAACAATTTGACAATTCGACGAAATATTTCATATCGTTCGATGAAGAGAGAAACGATTCGAAGCTTCTCACTTTCACGTCTCGAGATGAAAGTCGACGAAGGATTCTCTCTCATCGATTCCGTTGTATGTTGAGCAAACAGCACCAGCCGAATCTCGAGATTATGTCCTCGAGATCGCACTATCCGACGTTATTTATCGACGTCTTTAAGAGTCAGCGTATGAGAGAAAAAAGTTTCGCCAAGTCGGCCACAAATTTCACCCAGTGTAATCGTCCACTTGAATATATTGAAAATAATTCGTCGACCGAGTTCTCCAAAATTTTCTACCAAAGAGTTAAATATCATCATTTTTGAGACCGAGTTTTCCAAAATTTTCTACCAAAGAGTTAAATATCATCATTGAATATTAGTTAATTTTTTTTTTCTCACAATTTATCTATAATTTATTCATCCATAATTACACATTTCTAACCCATATCCTATATACCAGACTTACTTTTTCTTATATTTATCACATTAATTGTAAGTTTGATTTTTTATCCATCACAAGTGCGATTAAAATGAATATTTTTTTTTATAATTTCCTTCTCTTTTTTTAAATACAATAATTGATCGGACAATGCGCGTAGGATAATAAAAAAATCGAATAATTGACAAAAATTTGATATCATCATCAACGTATAGTTCAAGATTCAAGTTTAATTATATTATTATTTATAATACAAATTACGAAATTTAATCGATATAAAAAAAAAAAAAACGATTTTTCCAATCGTTTGAAAGAAAAAAGAAAACATGAGAAAAATTAATCAAAGAATTAAAATTTATTGATTTGAATAAAAATGCTATCCTCATTCATTTCAATATTATCAATTAATTCACGTGTTCTTATCTAAATTTGTTTGTTTTTTTTTTTTTTGCAGGCATACATCTCGTGCGCTCTGGGAGTACACAAAGTTGGCTACGTCATGATCTGCTTTGGCGTCGTGAATGCCTTCTGCTCGTTACTTTTTGGCTCGATCATGAAATTCATCGGTCGTCAACCTTTGATGGCGCTCGGTGCTATTGTTCATGCGGCGGTGATCGGCGTACTATTAGTCTGGAGGCCACATCCCGAAAATTCTTACGTCTTTTACACCGTCGCTGGTCTTTGGGGAGTCGGTGACGCAGTTTGGCAGACTCAAGTAAACGGTGAGTCTTAATAAATTATACTGGCCAATCAGAACGTAGCACAAACCGGATAACGAGGATATCAAAACTAATATATATATATATATATATGATGGTAAAAGTAAATCCCCATACATATCCTCGAAAACAATTTTTTTTTTCTATAGGCGTCCTTTTCTCAGATATTCTCGCTCTCTAGACATTCTCGTTTCAAACATTCTTATTGCAGGCTGTCTGTATCTTTCAATCGATACCGATTGATAGATAGATAGATAGATAAATAACTACATGAAATTTTAAATATAAATAAAATGGTAAAAATGTAAATTAAAAAAAAAATCGAAAAATAAATTTAATATAAAAAATATATATAGATAAATAGTATTTTTTTTTGTATTGACAAAAGTATGTCCGCCAGAAGACTGCTGAGAAAATGACTTGCAAGACCAAGATTTATATAAATTAAGTAAAATCATTTTCATTCAATTAAATGGTTAAATTTTTATTTCGAATACGTTTTAGTTTAAAAAAATATATCTTCGTCAAACAGATTCGATTTAAATATAATAAATAATTTCCCAGACCATATGCGCGTGTTTGAGTTTTAAGAACAGAAAAATCATTTACGTAAGTGTGAGTTTAATATAAAATATATATATATAGATAAATAGTATTTTTTCATGTTTTGACGAAAGTATGTCCGCCAGAAGACTGATGAGAAAGTGACTTGCAAGACCGAGATTTATATAAATTAAATTAAATCATTTTCATTCAATTAAATGGTTAAATGTTCATTTAGAATACGTTTTAGTTTAAAAAAATATATCTTCGTCAAACAGATTCGATTTAAATATAATAAATAATTTCCCAGACTATATGCGCGTGTTTGAGTTTTAAGAACAGAAAAATCATTTACGTAAGTGTGAGTCGTCGATCGTGCCGTTCAGTCGAGATGCGGGTTAGAGATATTCCCAAACCGAGGCTCGAAGCCTTCTGTTACTTACTTTTTCGTTTTTTTTTTTTTTTTTTCCAACGATCTCCTATTAGTAATTTTTTTTCATTTGTTTTTTTTTTGTTTGCATCCCACAGCGTCTTCTCCGAGACTCGAGATACTTTGCCTGGGCCATGATTGACGTTCAAACATGTTTTATTTCTCCTACAAAAAGATTGCCAAGGCTTCGTGCTAGCGTCAGAGCCGCAAGGTTGCCGTCTCATCGTCAAAAATGTCAAAAAATCGCTCGTCCCTTGCCAATGAAATCTCATAGTCATCTGCGTTCCCGAGTTCTGTGTGGTACGATCGAACCAACAGCTCGCGGTAATAAACGCAGTGAATATCAATTTCGCATCTAACGCGAAAATTTCAATTGTCTCGCGCGGCTAAGCTATAATCGTGATAACGCAATGACGAATTATCTGTAACGAGAGATCCGGGAATGATGAAAAACAAAATCTCAGAGCCTCCCATGAAAAAAAAAAACAGCTTATCTGACATATTTTAAACGAGATATATGTATATATATTTTTTGAGGATAAAATAATTGCTCGTATACGAAGGTTAAAGTTAAAATAGAATGAAGAAATGATTTTTTATTTATTTTTTTCACAAAAATATATCAATTTATCCAAGATATACTTTTGCTCCCAAAGAACCGAGACATATAGATTTTTCGGCCGAAAATATATTTTATTTTTCCTCTGATAGATCCGCGATATAAATTCTTTTTCTCTAAAATATTTTCAATATATTCGAAATATATTTTTACTCGGAAATATCTGAGATACGAAATTATTGGCCGAAAATATATCAATAAATATAATTCATATCTTATATTATATATATTAGAGGAAGAATATTGAACAATTGAAGAATTTTAATATGAAATAGAAAAAAAATATCTTTCAAGGCTTAACTCGTCCAACCTGCTTTTTTACCATCTTGACGTTGCTCTTAAAAATAATAACCGGAGTTACTGGTGTACACGAGTCTCTCACTCACGGGATTGACGTCACATTTCGTTCTTTATAAACTCTTTGTACCTCGACTAACCCCCGATGTATTTTTCACGCTCGCTTGTTTTCGTCCGCCATTTTTCATTTTAAATTCTCGTATGTCTGAGATTGTTTTTCGGGCAAAAAAAAAATCTTCAGCTCTTCGCGCTGCTCCCTTGGCTGTGAAAAAAAAAAAAAAAAAAAAAAACCAAGGATCAAGATTAACCATAAGCCACAAATGATCTTATGGCTTTTTTTTTAGCTCTATCTCTCTAGCTGTGTCACTCATTTGTACCATTCGAGCACGCCCTCTTCTCGGATTTTTTCCAGCGTGGCAAATTCTCGAACCTGCTACATTATTCATTCTCGTAGTATATTCGTTCCTCTCGAGTCCGCGAAATATTTTTCGAGTTTTCAGAACTGGCTTTGGGCAATTGCCCAGGTGAGGTCAGAGAATCACTCGGGTCTCGCGGGCTCGCTCGAGAGAGAGAAGCCAAACATCCCCCCGATCGATCAAACGAGATTTGAGATTCAATCATAAATCTTTCTTATTTTTTTTTTATATTTTTTTTCGTCACTAGCATTTTTATTACTATACTGCCTACTTCTAATAGAATTTATTACTGTACATCTCGACGTATCGAGACAGTATATGAACCGAGTCAGAGAAATAGAGAGACGAATTGCGTGCCGACTATACTCGTTCAACGATCGTCAACACCCTCGGGCATTCGTGAATATTAAATTCCGCTTTTAGAAAGTTTCCTCGGACACCACACACTCACAGGTCACTCACAGTAATACTACTATGCTATCGTGTATTATAACCACCCGGCTAATTCAATTCTCGAACAAAAATTACGATCCTTATTTGTATTGGCAAAATATTGTATGCCGATGAATATCTGACTCTCGAAGATCCAACAAAATGGGAGAATTTTTTTTTTTTACCTAAAAGGCTAGTCGAGCCTGCACGAAAATACAGAGAGAAAAAAATATATTTCAAAATATGGCTGTATATTTTATACTGGCATATAAATTTAATCGAATATATATATATGTACATCTTATTGATTTTCAAGATGGTACGATTTTTATGTTCTATATATATATATATATATATATATATATATATAAAATATTCTAAAATGTATTGGCAAAATATTGTATGCCGATGAATATCGTCACTGACTCTCGAAGATCCAACAAAATGTGAGACTTTTTTTTTTTACATAAAAGCCTATTCGAGCCTGCAAGAAAATACAGAGAGAAAAAAATATATTTCAAAATATGGCTGTATATTTATACTGGCATATAAATTTAATCGAATATATATATGTATATTTCTCGATATCGATCGAGTTTGTCACAGCCTCGTGAATAAAATATCAATATCTGCTGGATTTGCCACTTGCTGAAATAACTGTAGATATATTCGTGGAATCTGCTTGAGGAACGGCTTCGTAACGTGTCTATATCTTGCCCGGTGAGAAATATATAGGTATAGTAAATACGTGTACGTGTGTGGTACAGGAGGACGCCGCGAGAATAGGGAGCTATTACGGTTGATCTCGTGACGGAGCAGCTAAGACGGTTTCTCTTCGATAATTGGTCCCTCTGTTTATATTATATCCCTCGCATCCGGCGTTGAAACAGTCTCGATGTACTTCCGCACTTGCCGAGAACAAAACACACATCGACAATAATCCACTCACACATCCGCATACACTTTTATTTTACTATAAATTCTCTAGCAAAAGTTTTATATAAATTTTAGTGATCAGAGTACAAAAAAAAAAAAAAGAACGTAATAACGTAAGACTGACCATATTCATCAATTTCACCGGATGTGAATAATTCTTCGATTCATTCATTTCCTTTCCTGTCTTTGCCAGAATTCGCCAAAGTCCAATTGTATATAAATAACAAAAAAACAAAGAATAAACGGATGAGTCATTATGCAAGATTGCGAGCGTTTAGAACCCACGAATTAGCATTAGAAATAGAGATTGATGTTACGCGAATGCAACGGGCATCCTCGTTCGTTTAATTAGACGAACAGTTTTTTTTTATTTTTTATTTGCAACTTTTTTTTCTCTTTTGCTCCTCGATATTTTTCATTAATGATTCGATGTAGCAAAATTAATAAACCAGGAAGGTGCTCTAAAATATTCCGTGACATTCCATCTGGTCATTGTTGAAAATAAATGCGAGAAAAGGCTCTATTATTATTATTATTCGTCGTAAGGATAGAACGTCTATAACGAGGTGCGAGGTATCGTTCTTGTGCCTCGAGCAGTTTTTTTTTTTTTTCTGGCAGATCTCTATCGCAACACCGTAATGGCCTCTGCCACATCCTCCCTGGTAGCCTTCGAGCCTGAAAACTCCACTCGCAATATAATTATTTACAACCAGCCGTTTAAATCTCATGGATTCGATTGATGGTGATCTGTCTCTCTTAGTCTTGCTCTCTTCTCGATATTCTACAAATCTCATATTTCTCATATCTGTTTAATACATTTTGTAAAACCTGCTTTCGATAGAGAAAGAATTTTATTTTATTTTCTCCAATAGATACTCATAAGATTTATTTTATTTTCTCCAATAGACACTCATAAGAAAATTTAAGAGTTATGTAAAATTTATTCCTCATTCTATACCCAGGAAAAAAAAGGCTGAGTTAGAAAAATCGACATCGTTTTAAAATATTAAATCTCACGGTCAATCGTTTAAATCTCATGGGTTCGATTGATGGTGATATGCCTCTCTTATTCTTGCTCTCCTCTCGATATTCCACAAATCTCATATTTCTCATATCTGTTTGATACATTTTATAAAACGTGCTTTCGATAGAGAAAGAATTTTATTTTATTTTCTCCAATAGACACTCATAAGAAAATTTAAGAGTTATGTAAAATTTATTCCTGATTCTGTACCCAGAAAAAAAAGGCTGACTTAGGAAAATCGATATTCTTGCTCTCTTCTCGATATTCTACAATTCTCATATTTCTCATATCTGTTTAATACATTTTATAAAACGTGCTTTCGATAGAGGAAGAATTTTATTTTATTTTCTCCAATAGACACTCATAAGAAAATTTAAGAGTTATGTAAAATTTATTCCTGATTCTGTACCCAGGAAAAAAAAGGCTGAGTTAGGAAAATCGACATCGTTTTAATATATTTTACCGCTAAATTTTGTTTTTTTTAAATTATTGCTTATGATATAATTCAACGCTGTGATCTTTTACATACCGAAATATATTTTTTTAAACATCTCATTTAAATTATATTTCTCCACATTTAATGGCACACTAAAATTAATTTTATTCCCCACTGACCCACTGGCAATGAGTACGAAACTATTTTAATGACAACGTCTACGTGTAATAATAATAACATCCATATATCGTTATAAAAAAAAAAAAAAATCTTTTAAAATGTAAATACACCACAAAATCATGAACAATTTTCAATTTTCAATATTTCTCTTTCACAGGTCTTTATGGTACGCTATTCAGGCGCAACAAAGAAGCCGCATTCTCAAATTATCGTCTCTGGGAGAGCGTAGGTTTTGTCGTTGCGTACGCCTACAGTACGCATCTTTGTGCGCGTATGAAGCTCTACGTGATGCTTTCGGTTCTCATGATCGGGACGATGGGATACATCATTGTCGAAATATTGCACAGGCGAAAGCAGAGAAGACTCAAAAAAATTGCCGAGGATCCAAAAGCAGCACAAGCCGAAGCAAACATGCCCGAAGAAACGGATGACGAGAAGGACGACATTGACGATGACATAATAATCACTCATCTCTGATTCCCTTCACAGAACATAACAAATCAGCGAGGGAAATTCCGC
The DNA here is from genome assembly GCA_963669185.1 of Dyspetes luteomarginatus. NCBI lineage: Eukaryota > Metazoa > Arthropoda > Insecta > Hymenoptera > Ichneumonidae > Dyspetes > Dyspetes luteomarginatus. The sequence goes on along the minus strand of OY769910.1, from coordinate 17,742,508 downwards.
ACAAAAACAAAAACGGAAAAAACAAAATCGACACTAAAGGGAAGTGAAAAAAAAAACACAAAAACTAAAAATCTTCAAGTATTCGCTGAGCTGAATTACTCAATTCCCACGTGGGTAATTTTTCTTTACGAGAATATTTAGAAATCGTGTGAGAGAAACGCTACAGAATTATTTTTCACCTTTCGGGTCGTCAGTAATAATCGCGCTCTTCCAATATTTTTTACAAATAAGAAAAAAAGACACTCGTGCTTAGAAATTATCGGAAATTGCGGGAATCCAAAAGCTCTTCTGGTCTCGTAAAAAAAATTGCAAAATTTTTTCATCAGCCCATGGATTCTGACCACAAAACATTCCCAGACTCGAGGGTGTAACACGCGATATAGATAGAGTAGAGAGTGATTTTTTTTTACCGAATGACCAAGTCGAGGGTTTTTTGTCGTTTTTGTTTTTCTTCCAAGATCCGTATTTAGGATCGAGTAGAATGCGATGAAAGAATAGTATTTTTTGATTGCTCGCAACGAGTGCATGTGTCAAATGATTTTTTTTTGTTTCTCTCCTCTCGATCAAGAATTTGCATCGTGCGTGAAAAAAAAAAAAAAAAAAAAAAAAGCGTATAAGCGTGAACGGTTTTTTTGAGCTTCGAGCTTGGCGAGTTGTGCTCGATTTAACGCGAAAGTGATATATACCGTAGTATACTATAAATAGTAGTGCATATTATGTATTTTTGTTTGTTTGTTTATTTGTTGATGCTGGAGGAGGAAATGGAGAGAGGAGATTATCTCGATTTTGGGATGGCCCGAAAGCTTGTTGAGGTGTTGATTTATATATGTGCATTGATCGATGAACGATTTATTGCCAAGCTCGAAGCTCTTTTCCAAAAGACGATCGACAGCTATGCCCCGCATTGGGCTAGTGTGAGGGTGCGTGCGTGTGTGTGTGTGTGTGCGTGTATACGAGGGGGTTGGTTTGGTGGGTGTGTGTGTGAATTTTATCGAGCGACCTTTGTAAGGATGAATGATTGAAAAGAAGGAGAAGAAAAAAAAAGAGTATCGTCGTCAATTACTCAATTTTGTATAATTTAAAGATCACAATCTGATGTTTGTGTATGTTCTTTTGCGAGATTATCGAGAAACACTCAAAAATAATCTGCAATTACGCTCCGGAATCTTCAGAGGAATATTCTTAGGAATGAAATGATTATGGGGGGGGGGAAGGGCAAAGGGGCGATGGGAATAAAAAGCGAGCAGTATTTTGTCTCAATTATGGACTAGAGATAGGGTTTGTCGAGTTTAAATTCGGGAAAAATGCACGATGGAACAAACGCACGGCCGGACCGCGACGATGTGCGAACGAATTTATTTTTGTCATTTTCTTTTTTTTTTTTTTTTTTCATAGGATAACATAATCGAATAAATACAATTCTACGTCCGCAATGTTACGTCAGGCTCAAAGCAGAGAAAATCTTGCGAATTCTTTTTCTTTTTTTTTTTTAATATGATATGGACAATTACTCAATTATTTTATCTTCTAAGTGTGCAAATAAATAACTCTCGGACTTGGCGCTCCTATTGAGATGGAGAAGAAAAAAATGTTGAATGGAATCTCGCTCGCATAGAGCTAAGCTCACATGTAGGCTCGCTCGTATTTTTTTTTTCTTCGGATGCCTTTTTCAGGCTTTGCTGTATTCGTACGTGGGCATAAACTGAAAAATTGTTCTCTCTCTCTCTCTCTCTCTCTCTCTCTCTAGATATGATTTTTTTCGATAATTTGGAATATTTTAATCGTTCTGCAATCGTACTAGAATCTCTTATGTACATTCTTGTCGTACGTCACCGTTTAAAGTTTCGAACTGGTTTATTTAATTTATTCGGCCTTGATTTCGCCACATCTTCGAGGGCTTCGCGCACTGTAAAGGAACTCTTCGTGTGGACTATGAGATGGATTTAAAAAAAAAAAAAACATGAGCCAAGTAGGTACAGAGAGCTCGTGTGCTAGGTAAATTATAATCTTGTCACTGACGACTTTCTTGACGCTCATTTCTCGGCTCTTTTTCCATATCGCATTAGCACATTCTCGACTTTCTTCAATATTCAACCCTCCCTCTCTCTTTCTCTCTCTCTCTCTCTTATTTTTCTTCTCTTGTTGCAAAAATGAAACAGGAAATATCAAACGTGTACTTAAATCACAGTCACGCATCGCGTTCCTATTTATAAATCACACGTGGTAATCGACTGGTCGGACATGCGTGTGCCCTCGTCGTCATTACGAAAAGACATTTCTTTAGCAGAATTGTTGTTGTTGCTGTTGTTGTTTTTTTTTTTCTTTTAACATAAATTCTTGCGCAATAAATAAATCGCCAAGGATCGATCTATCACACGTGCCTGCCCGCATCGATGCAATCACAGCCTCGTCGCTTTTCTCGTTTTCTTTTCTTTTTTTTTTCTTTCTCCCTTTCCACAATAATTGCCATTTAATAATATTCGGTAGCATTCACGTAATCCAAAGTTATTCGTTATCTATCGAGTTCGAATATAATTAACACCTTGCCATGCATATATCTTATTCCTGGATAGAACTATAATAGATCCTTGCCGATTTTATGAGCAACGTTTTTTTTTTTTTAAAGAATTACTCCTGTAAAATACATTGAAAAGTATTTTTTGTAAATCTCTTACATACTTGAGATATATTTGATTTATTTCACTTTCAGATATGAAATATTTGAAATATTTTATGTATTTCGAGTATATGATTTTTTTTTTTTGCTCCTTTAATATATTTCAAATATAGATCGCATTATAAATTCTCATGGTGAATTATCTCTACATCTGCACGATTTTTCTTCATCCATTGATCATTTTGTTGTTGGTACATATAACTGCTCTCGATGAGATTAATACATCTCGTTTGTAACTCGCTGATGTTTGAAAATCGGCAAATTCCTTAATAGCCAGAGTCCTTAAGAGCCCGATAAACATTAATATTCATAAACATACTTGTTTGGTACTAATCACAAACAGGAATACCTTTCGGTCCCAAGGAGTGCCCGTGAACGTCCGGCTACGAGTATACATTCTCTCTCTCTCTCCCTCCCCTCCCTCTCTCTCTCTCTCTCTCTCACACACTCTCTCTCTCTCTCTCTCCTCTCGCGTCGATGAGGCTCTCGCATTATATATGCTCGTGTTCTCCGCCAGTTAGTATTTAAAACGCTTCTATGATGGTCCTCGCGCATGAAACTATGTTCGAACACACACACACACAGACACACACGAGCTGCAAAACGTGGCCATATGGATTATACATGCGCAGAGCGCGTAATTGACAGACACGTGTGAGCAATATTCGATCGGCTCATGTGCGTGCGTGTGCGTGTGTGCTTTGTGCGGCATGCATGAGTGGTTTCACACGCGAGAGCTCGGAGGGAACAGCTGCCTGTAAACGAGGAAGTTTTGTACAAAATCATGCTGTACACGACCTTCGGCCAGACCGGTCCATGTCGAAGAAAGCTCAGCAGACGTAATGTCAGAGCGAGCAGAGTAGCAAACAAACTCAATTTTACTCGGCGCAATTTTTTTCATTCCGTTATCGCTCCTGTTTTTCCTCATTGGAATCGAAAAACTTGTTCGGTAGCTTCTCCAAAAAAACTTTCCACACTGTTCACCTATCTCACGTCAGCAATATTTTGATCCACTGAAATTTTCGGACTACCGAGCGAGAATCCCGACTTGATTCGTTTTATTGCACCGAGTGACAGAATTATCTCCGAAAATATTTATTATGCAAATTTAATTATAGGAGAAACGTGTCCTTACAAACGAAGGCTCTACTATGTTGTATCAATTATCAAGGAAACAAAAATTCGTAATTGAAGGGAATAATTAAATTGACGGAAAGATTGAGACTACATTTTTTTATCAATTTATTCAGTATAAATGCGCAAACTCGAAGCTTCAATAAGATTCTATGAGACTTCAATTAATATTTTATGCCACACTTTTTCAATATCCGTCGGGCAGTAAGAAAAGAGAGAAGAAGAGAGACGTGTTTAATATGTTCTACCAAGCAGTATTTTCATCATATATCCTGAATCAGTATTAATTATTATCGAGAATTCTGGAATTTGGGGGAATGTCTCAGTGTGTGTGGTGAAAAAAGTTTATTGAAGTCGTTGGTTATGGGATATTATCGTTTTTATCTTCTAAAAAAAATTCCCATTGAGAAAAAACAATCGATTTATTTCCCGTGAGCTTTTTTACACTTTTCGAATTTTCGCGCCAAATCGGGGGGAAAATTTCATGCGCTACATAGCAGCACCGGCAGCGCCGCAAAACTTGTAACTTCGGAGTCAAAATCTCCATTATCTTCATCGAAGCCTTTTCGAAGCATTTTTAATATTTTATTTACAATTCGCGAGTACAATTTAGCGTCAAAATAATGTTGTTTGTTGCTACGTTAAATTATGAAAAGCAATTAAACGAAAAAGGCGAAGATATCAAAAGTAAGCCAAATCATAAATCCTATCGGACACTCAAGTTTACGCTTACAGTCTCAACTCCAGTCACGAGAGATTGACTCTCGTTGTTACCTTGCGCAATATCTGGTTGCCTTTGCGTAGGCGTAAAACGTTATGCGGGTCGCGTATCTCCGTGGGTGTTTTCACGTTTAAAAGTTGCAATATGTGCAGTGTATCGATTCTTTTGTCTCACACGTAGGTTACGGGCTGTCTGTGAGAGCGTAGCTCGAAAAAATAAAAATCCGTTTGTCACGATAGCCAAAGCCGCGAGTGAAAGAGAGCAGGAGGGAGGGAGATCGATGGTCTAACAGCAACAGCTTGTACACACGCTCGTTACGTCCTTTTTACTTTACTTTAGGCCATCGATACACTCAGCATAGTTGAGTGTGTGAGAGAGAGAGAGAGAGAAGGAATGCGTTTGTGTTATATCGCTGGAATGACCTTGTTAGTTTCATATAGTCCCTCGACTATTATATATTTTTCTTTATCCACTTTATCTTTTTTTCTTTCACTCGTTCTCATTTTTCTACTCTTTGTGCTCGCAATGCGGGACAGGAAAATCAAAGACAGAATGATTATTTACGCAATCAGTTATTTTGCTAAGTTCTTCAAATTTTTCTCTATTCTCATTTTTTTTTTTCACAGATTTGATCATTTTTTCGTGTTGATGAAAAAAAAAGCCAGTCCTTAAACACGAATAAAAGTCGTTATGGATCGTTTGAGTCCGACGACTCACCCTTTGACCAAAATCAACGCAAAAAAAGTGTCTAGCATTTTTTTAAATTCTTTCCGGGACGAATTTTTCAAAATTTTTACGATTTATCGACCGGTGGCCAGAAGCCCGAATAGCGGAAACGCGAATCGGAAGACTAAATGAGATCAAACGAATTGAACGAAAAAAATTTCACCCTCTACATTATATTATTAATAGCACGTTAATTTTTTTTTACAATGGCTGACGTTTCTCGACCGACGAACAAAAAGGACGCCTGAGAGATTTAATTTTGTTTTGTCCCATTGCGGATTTCCTGATTGAGACAAAAAAATTATCATCGCGAATGTCGTATATATAGAACAGTAATAAAATTATATTTAGCACAGAAAAAAACAAAGAAAAATCCGGAGCGCACGTGAGTGGGTATAAAAAAAAATATTACAGAAATATATATGTTATACATGAATCAACATATACATATATATGTGCATACATATATCTGGTATTATACATATATAGATATGTGTCAGCCAAACTAGATATGTATATATATATTTATATGTATGTATATATAATTAAACCAAGAAGTGCTTCAAACGCACATATAAATATAATGTGTAATGCGAGATATATATATGTATATATATATATATATATATCAGACATACAAAAATATTATACATAAAAACAGAGCAGAGGATCATGCCAGGCTACCGAGCAATGTTCGAACCCATTCCAAAATGTCCCTCTTATATTATGCCCCTTTATTATACGTATAAATATATAATAAACATTTTTTCTCATCATAATCGTCATAGTGGCTCGACAGTCGAGTCGCATATGTACTTAGATATTTGTTCGTCGCTGCTGTGGTTTTGTCTGAACATCGCGCAGTTACTTGCCCGCAGGTCTCTCAATTATTTAGCGCTAATATCACATATATTGAATTATATATTATAAATACGGATATAGATCTTTGTCGATTGATGAATAATTCTCAGACGATAATGAGGGATCTTTGTAGCGAGCGATAAAATTATAGATTTTTAAGATATGATAATTTCACGCAATAAGCGGACCCTCGGTAATGTGTTCCAAATTCAAATGGACTTTACCGACTGGGCTCAACTGTACAGTATACTTACGTTATAACGATATATACATATTATACATACGCGCTAACGATATTTTTCCTATGATTATTATTATTATTATTATTATTATGTTTACATAGATATACGATGATTAATTATTACCAATTATTGCGATAAACGATGCCCATATGTTATTATCTACGATCATTAACTGTTATGCTATTATTATTATTATTATTTCATGATTAATTTATAGTTTTATTATTATTTGTCGTCAACGATGTAACGTTGATTTAGACACTTAGACGATTGTCATTTCATTAAATGATGAGTTGAGGATAATGTATAAATCTCTTGTTGAAATATATCTTTCACCTTTTCTATCAGAGTCCTCACGTCGGTAACAAGACGGCCCATTTTATCCGATATCAAAAATGTTGAAGGAGAAACGACGATAAGGTAAGATGAAACATCTCAAGCAATTCATATGATACATTCAAATTGGTCCACAATAATATATGTATATTATTTCGACATGGGTTTATCCCAAAAATGTACTTAACTCGAGTCTGGAACTGGCAGTGGTTCTTTTTTAAATAAATTTCGCAATACCGAGAAAAGTTGAAATTCAACTAATGCATGGAAACGGTTTCTGAGTCCATATACTGCTCGTCGTAAAATCGCCATTCAATTCTCAAGCAATTTACGTTATATCAAAATAAGTTCAGATTAACATTTAAATTCGACGTCCCCTTATGTCAAAGAAGGCAATTATGGTAAAAAAAATTGAGACATTTTTTCAGCTTCTTCATATTTAAATATAAATGTCCCAGTGGATTTTAATTAATTTCGCGAACTAGAAAATAGTTGATGTTTAACTTATGCATCAGGACTCTTTTTTTTTTTAGGATCAATTGCGACTCAAACTTTTTTAATATATTAATAAATTTTCTTATTAAATAGCGAAATATGACAGCTTGCATTCATTGACTCATCAGCTACTCGGATTTCTACTTTATACGAAATGCCAATTTTCTTGATGAAAAGGAAAATAATATCATTAAGTTGGGAAAATTTCGTTCATCAATTTTATTTTATTTTATTTATGTGCACAACGAATACATGTATGGGTGGGTACAATCGCAGTTACCCGCGCTGACAAAATCAGACACCCGTTTATTTATATATATATATATACACATTATATGTAATATGTGTAGTACATAATTGATTTTATACATATAAAAATATCTGCTACTGTACATTCAATAATACATTTTTGTGAGTGTTTCGAGAATCATTCGCGCGCGTAAAAATATGCTGGGTACGTTTTAAAGTATACAATAATATCGATAGATAAAAATCGATCGCGATTTAAGGTAGGCTGAATCAAACACGTTCGCAGTGCGCCGGAAATGATTTTATCGACGCGTAACTCAATGTGATACGAGCGTCGTGAGTTGACGAAATATCACACTTCACTTTTAAGAAATCAAAAGATCTCAGATCTCTCGGAGATAAACGAATAACGAATTGGTCGTAATTCACATAAACTTTTGAGAAAGAAATTTCAAAAAAAAGGAAAAAAAAGCACATAGACTAAAAGCGCTAATAAACTTTAGTAAGTTTGTAACAAAGAATAACAATATACGTAAATATAAGTAATAAAATATATTTTTTTTTGTATATACACGATATGTTTATACAGATTTCCGTTGAGCCTCGTAGGGATTAAATCATAAAATCACATTTACGTGTGTGTGTGTGTGTGTGTATGAAGAATATCCGGATCCATGCAGAAAACTCGAGAATATAAAACAAAACAAAAAATCTTTCCATCACTCGAGCCTGCTAGTACCAGCCGCAAATCAACAATTTTAAGTACAAAATGTTTCCACATTATGAATATTCCTTTTGTTTTTTTTTTCTCAAGTACCAGTCGTGACAAAATTTGTACTTTGCATTGCAAATGGAATAAACAGCGATCTATCTTTGTAATTGATTTTAGTACAAGCTGCATTATTTCCAATCGACCCTATAGACGATAAAGGACATCCGGGTGAATATTTGTCAAGTAAAGGAAAAGTTGTTCCATGTAAATCCAACAACGTGTTGGGCGTTAGAAGATTATTTTTTTTCACCGATTATTTTTAAACATGAAGTCGAATATGAGCAGCAAGCCTAAACAGCTTTGTGCGTATGGAATGATTCTCAATTACACGATTCGACCTTTGGAGTAGAAAGTTTACAAATTTTGATTCCACACAAAAATGTGTAAACTGCCAAAGTTCAGTGCTTAATTGAAATTCGCAGAAAAAAAACAAAAAACTTTCTTTGAAAAGATAATTTATCGAAATTGCACGATAATCGTATTTTCGAGCCAACCGAATACCATTAAGATCGTTTTGAGTACCCCTACAAGTTTATCGTATGTACATCGTGCCTACTTTTATTTTTAACGATTAATTATCGGAAGACTCCTCGTCAAACGAGCATAACAATCGTTCGTCTCTTCGTGTATTGCTAGGAATATCTATTAAACGATAAAACAAAAAAAAAAACGATCTTCGTTCACGTTTGAGAGAAGGCACTTGCGATGGCATGAAACGTACATAATCTTTAGATTCAGTTCAAACTCTTCTTCGCATTATGTACAAAAAGTTCATACAGCAGACTTTTGTATAACAATTAAATTACAAAGATTTTGGAGGGGCAGAGAAGGAATTCGATTGACTATCCACGAAGAAAAATTTAGTACAATTAAGTAATCAAGTGATGGCAACTATTTTATAATTAACTTGATTTTATCACTATAAAATAGTTGTATAAATAAAAAAAGACAACCAGAGATTTCTAGTTTATTCCACTATTTTAAAAGGAATCAATCTTTTGTACGATAAAATAGTCGCATAAAATTGCTCTCATCATTTGATTACAAATTTATAATTTTACGTGACAAATTTGTGACAAAAACTACCATTATGTGATAATTATAAATTTCAAGTTACTTCTGCTATTTTATAATGACAAAAAAAAAATGCCCACTTTTGGATCATGAAAGGGCATAAACCATAATATTCTTCTCATCACTTGATAATTATTGCGACTACCAAAATTTCTTTCTCAATGTAGAATAAAAAAAATTGGATCTATGACCCGTAACGAGACGGCAGGCGGAATTTTCATTTCGTTTATCGACTTCATGATACAAAGAGCAGTAGTAAGTAATTTCTGGCATCATTGTCGCCCTTCACAAAAAAAAAAGAAATAAAGAAATTGGCACATTCGGCTGACAACGAAATGCCTCGATCCTAGTGTCAGCCAAGACGAATTCTCAAACTACCAAATCTTCTGTCTCAGCTGGCATTCGACACATCAATGTCGATCGTCTCCTCCTTGAGCAAAAGACGCTTGTCTTCTCTCGTGGCCGATTGTTTTTTTCCACCAGTTTTGCGTTTGCCGCGATTGACGACGCCATTCTCATCGTCCATCATTCGCAAAATTTGCGTCTGATCGGAACTCTCGATCGGTGCTATAGATATATCACGCACGGCACGGAATTTTCCGCAATTATTCAAATGTTCGTTCTCCAAACGGAAAAAATTCCAGATAAATCTCCTAAAGACTTCAAGAGGTGCAACGATTGAAGTCATGAGATCGCTGGAAATGTAACTGTACTCGACAAGAACGTAACTCGCGACCCACGAAAATCTCAGCACGAGATCCTCGATAATAGCAAAATAGTAAAATCCTGCCGATGAATAAACAACCTCCTCGCGCAAAAATTTATTCTCACCAGCATTACTGTCCAAAAGTCCCCAATCCATTTTTATATCCCATGTGTACGAATAAACGGAATTAATGACACAACTGACAATCCACAACCACAACCAGGGACTTTCCCAATGATTCGTATATTCGGCTCGATGATATTGCTTCAGTGTCGTTGCAATAACAACGAGAAAAGTCGTAGAATATTTGCCAGCATTAACAAGATGTGGGAAAGCTTCTTTTGAGTCACGATAACGTCTAATGCACTGAGCAAAACGAAACCAGGCAGGAAGGCAATTTACGATTGGTCGTATTACAAGAGAACCTGACATGCACTGTGTCGTATCACCGGCTTCAAGCCAATTTCCATTTGTTATGTAGAAACAGAGCAAAAAATGAAAATCCATCAGTGGAGTTACGAGACTATTGAGCTGATCAGCGAGCCAAAAATCAGCAAAATTGACAAAAGCGAATGGTGCTATTATCATACGCCAGGATATTCGTAGTAGCCAAAAACGTGCCTCGTGACGAAATATACGAAAAGGATTTAGAAGAAAAACCAGCATGATACAGACGAGAACGAGAGGATTTACATAAGGTGGAATGCTCAGACTAGCACTGTAGAGAAAACTCAAGAGACTCAGTGTCCAAACGACACCGAGTACAGCAGCGAGTTCCATCAAATGTTGCTCTGACAAATGATTACGTGGATCAAGCTCGAATATCAACACGTGATTAACACCCGAAGACCGCCAACCGTAAACATTAACGCCCATTAGAAAGAGAAATTGTATTATCAAAAGAGGTCCACGATAAAGGCGAAATGCTATTTTGAGATTATCACCGCCATCGTGAAATATTGCGGATAAAACAACAGCGACAAAGAGAATTATGAAACTTCCGGAGAATAGACCAACTTTGAAAGTTGTCCAGGGACTCTGATGCTCGCCAAGGGGAGGCACTCGAAGACGTTTCATTGCTCTTTGACGATCTCCACCTTCCAGTTCATTAGTGACTGTAGCTTCTGTTTCCTGGATCAATTTGTCGATGTCCTTTGATGTGCAAAAGTGTGACGTCTCGACGCACTCCATTCGCCATTTTGAACCAGTGTCGACGCTCAGTAACTGGAATAATAATCAACCATGAGCAGTCCATCGATTGAAAAATTTATTTCGAGAGAGATTACGAACCTTTGCGAAGTTTTCGCAATCTAGGAAGATTCAGGATTTCCAGGATTTTCAGGATTTTAGGGGGAATCTTCGTAAATGTCCCGCAAAAAATTGACCCAGTTACCTTGTCGTGTTTCTTAAGTATTTTCCTGAATCCCGTGTAATTGAGATTCTGATAATTCTGAAGTAGAATCAGAGACAGATAATATTCCGAGAATGCAAGCTTGAGCTCCCTTATCTTTCTTGTTGGCAATTGGGCCTTTATTGCCATGGCTGCTTTACCCTTGTTCTTGCCACTCGAATGTTGCAATTCCATTGCGGTCTTGAGCTCGTTCTGCAACGCAGCATATTTGCGGGTAGCCTCTGCCAACTTCTCTATACAGAAATCATTGCTTATGTTTGTTTCTTTCATTTTTATTTTTCTCTTTTTTTTTTCATCATTACTGTACATGCTAGTCACGAAGTGTGTCTCTGGATGAATAAATGTATTCCTCACCGGAATAGAAAGTGTTGATCTTTTTGAGCTCACGGTCGCAGAACGTGAAGAAAACCTCGTCAAAGGAGGCAAAATGACGAGATATCACCTCTGGCTCTACACTCTCGGCAGAGGGAGCCTCTTCGACAGCTGCATAAAGCATCGCCTTCATCTCCTGTAGTCGACATGGAAAAAAAAAAAATAGAAGATAAATTAGAATTGATATTCTAGTTTTTACCTCTTCACTGTTGAGATTCAAAATTGACCAACAATTTGCCAAATGTATAATTTCACGTTTTTCTACAACTGCGACTTACAGTGATCAAATCAACATTATATATTTGAAAAAAAAAAAAGCGAATTACCAAATATTTAATTAAATTAAAAAAATTAGTATAAATTAATATTATTCATTTTAAAAAAAATGCTTTTTTAAAATTAAGAATCATTGTGTGAGATGTTCGGAATTAATTTTAAAAAATAACCATTTTTAAGGAAAACGATTGTTTTACCTCGTAACTGATGTATTGCTTTCGCCATTCCGGTGTTATGTGGGCCGATAGATGCTCGGCAAACTTCATTGCGATTCACGTGGCTTCGAGTAGAAATAAAAATCCAAGAATCTGAAAAAACGAGTCATCCTTGGTAAGCATGCCCAGCGCCATGTTTTGTCTATTAAGTTTATAGTGATTGATGTCTGCAGCGAAAGAGAATTCAATATAAACGTTGATGATGAGATAAGTTGGACAAAGTGTCATTGTTACTTTTTCAAGATTAAGTATAATCTGAGACGATAGATAAGGATGCACGATTTCGTAAGAAAGAAAAAATCATAACAATCATCACCACTCGACTCAGGAATAATTCCCTTGCATCATAACTTAATATGTCGGAATTTCTGCTAATTTATGCCAGGATCCTTTTCAATTCCACAACAAACACGCGATACAATTGTCAAGGCGCATGTCCCAATTAATCTTCATGTGCCAATTAGCCATTAAACAATTCATTTTTTCCTCATAATAAAAATAACTGCACGATTTCTATGTGAGCAATGTATATTTTTATGTTTCACAAATTATTCTGCATGGTTTATGATTTGATTAATATTAAAAATAAATGCTTTCACAGTGGACAGTTATGACACCCATCAACAAATTTCCGTTATCATCCCTCGCGAAGATTTCCATAGAGAAATTCATTAAAAAACCGAATCTACATAAATCGATAATTATTAATTAGTTTGAGAGTATTAAAAATATTCATAAAACGAAAAATTGTTATTGAAGTCACATCAGAGCAATTGAGTGATAAAAAAATAGTTTAAGAATACATTTTTAATGACAAAAATGGTGGGCAACAAATGGTACCGTTTAAAAACGTCCTGTGGGTATTGATAAGCGAATATCAAGAAGAATCAAAAGTGGACGACGATTTGTAAGTCAAGACAGCTCATAATATGACAATTTATAATCGCAAATTTGTCATAAAGTTCAATTTATTTGATTCGTATAATTTGTATTCTTTTCCACAATAAAAATTACATATGATTTTGATGTAAATTGGATCGAAGACATATCATGAGTAGAATTATATACAATAGATGATCATTAAATATAGTGCAGTTCTCTCAAAACTACTGGTCAGTAATAGAGACAAAGCCGGGCATTAATTGGCACAGGCACGAAATTAACCGGTCAATTATGGGTTTTTAAATATTTTGAATCCATTAATTAGAAAAAAGATAAACAACCGAAAAATCTAAGACAAAAAAATAAATTTTTCGAAGAAATATTTTTTCCACCCTCGAGGCATTTGTCAATATAGTCAATGCACGATTTTTTTGCTTTTGGAAACTTTTCCGATTAATAATTGATCGATTCGCTCTATTGAGTGAGCAAAAAATATTACCAGAGAAAGAAAAATCATTGATTCTAATTGCAAGTAGAGTAACTCACCCCTCACTGTTCGAAAAGGACGTAATGCATTTCAAGCTGCATTTATAAATGATCGGACGGCTTTGTCGGCTCTTTCAAGCATCAACAATTGCAACACGAGCGTTAAATATTGACTGGCTCCAAACACAAAGAGAGTCAGAACAGAAAGAATATACGCGAGAGATATTTCGTGCGAGTCTCTGCTCTGTGCTGTGTTGTGTCTCAGAGCTCGAAGAGTGGGAGGTTATAATAGTACGTGGTAAAATTAAATGAAAATGTACCGAGATTATCACAAGAGTCAATGATACGAGCAATTAGGACACAAAGACCGATTAGCTCTTTCGGCAAAACTTCGCGCTCGTTGTCATGTCCAATCTCCTTCTTACAATACTTAACGCTAATAATGACAATGATTGTTTGCAACAAATCGCAGGAAGACGGTGAAAGAGTCGAAGCGTTACGCCAAATTATTCTTGATAGCACGTCAATGATTTATATCATTTTTGTTTGGCTTCGAAACTCGTGTTTAATAGCGAACGAATGTTTTCAACTCAAAGGGTTAATTCCTCACTCATAGATAATAACCAGCGATATTATTGATTCACGTGACCCGAATGATCAAGGATGCTTGCGACAATCAGTCATCACATGTGCAGGCTGAGAGTAGGAATGCTGCAACGTGAAAAACAAACTGTCGATCAGCTGTACCGTCACATTCGTCACAGGGCCTTGTGCATTATTCATAGCGCCGCTAGATGGACCTGTATAAAGTTGACCGGCCACTTTAACTATTCAACTTTTTTATTTTTTTACACGTTAGGGAATCTTTTCGGCATGATTGGGAGTCTAATCAAAACGTATGGGAGTCAACCAATCTTTTTTTAATCGAGAAACAAAAATGTTAGTGTGAAGTCAGCCGAACGCAATTTGACTTTTAACCGATTGTATGAAGGCTTAATCGACGCGAAATCGTTAGAGGGCGACAATCAACTGCCACACCGACTGATGGTAACAATTCGACTTTCCTCTTTGGCGACATCTGTCACAAAAATGTTCAACTATGCGCGACCGAGTTAATGTGTAGTCTGAAGTTAGCTTATAGCTATTTTTTTCCCCCACAAATCTAAGAAACTAATGGATTGACCGGTGTAAGTCATAACAACGAAGATTGAGGTCTATAGAAGCACAAAGCCTATAGCCCGCTCGGTTCCAATTTTTTAGTGAGTCAAACATACGCTAGGAGGCTCTAGTGTCGAACGATCGATATGCTCCGCCTTCTAGCTTCGATGCTCGCAGACATCTGGCTACGGTGGGGTCACGTAGTTTCCCCTGACGTCCCTCTCTGTGGCTTCCCCTACCGTCCCTCATTCTGCACCGCTCGACGACGCGCGGCGGCGGACTTATGTTTACGAACAATGACTACATCCACACGACGAGCTTTATTCCAATTTTACTAACATCGATGTACTAAAATCGAGCGTAATGCGCGGTGTAAATAGCGTATTATACTCGAATTAACAACGTACTTGTAAATCGGAGTAAATTATTGAAACTCAAACCTAAGAACACCTAATCCAAGCGGGTACACAACATAAATATTACAATGCGCATTCAATATTCAATCAGTTCCGGTTGGGTTAGACGTCACTTCTGGTTAGGTCAGACGTTACTTCCGGTTGGGTTAGACGTTACTTCCGGTTGGGTTAGACGTCACTTGCGGTTGGGTTGGATGTCACTTCGGGTCGCTTCGACGTCACTTCCGGTCGCATCTACGTCACTTCCGGTTGGGTTAGACGTCACTTCCGGTTGGGTTAGGCCTCACTTCCGGTTGGGTAAGACGTCACTTCCGGTTAAGTTAGACGTCTAACCCAACCGGAAGTTGGGTTTGGCGTCACTTCCGGTTGGGTTAGACGTCACTTCCGGTTGGGTTAGACGTCTAACCCAACCGGAAGTTGGGTTCGGGTCACTTCCGGTTGGGTTAGACGTCACTTCCGGTTGGGTTAGACGTCTAACCCAACCAAAAGTTGGGTTTGGCGTCACTTCCGGTTGGGTTAGACGTCTAACCCAACCGGAAGTTGGGTTTGGGTCACTTCCGGTTGGGTTATACGTCACTTCCGGTTGGGTTAGACGTCTAGTTCAACCGGAAGTTGGGTTTGGCGTCACTTCCGGTTGGGTTAGACGTCACTTCCGGTTGGGTTAGACGTCTAACCCAACCGGAAGTTGGGTTTGGGTCACTTCCGGTTAGGTAAGACGTCACGTCCGGTTGGGTTAGACGTCTAACCCATCCGGAAGTTGGGTTTGGCGTCACTTCCGGTTGGGTTAGACGTCACTTCCGGTTGGGTTAGACGTCACTTCCGGTTGGGTTAGACGTCACTTCCGGTTGGGTTAGACGTCTAACCCAACCGGAAGTGACATCTAACCCAACCGGAAGTGACATCTAACCCAACCGGAAGTGACGTCTAACCCAACCGAAAGTGACCCAAACCCAACCGGAAGTGACATCTAACCCAACCGGAAGTGACGTCTAACCCAACCGGAAGTGACGTCGAAGCGACCGGAAGTGACGTCTAACCCAACCGGAAGTGACGCCTAACCCAACCGGAAGTGACGTCTAATCCAACCGGAAGTGACGTTTAACCCAACCGGAGGTGACATCGAAGCGACCGGAAGTGTCGCGAACTCGCCGGGAGATGGTGCTACCGTCGTGACGGGAAAATACAAATTTTTGCCTAGGAATTTTGCTGCTTCGCGAACTCGCCGGCAGATGGCGCCACCATCGTGGCTGGAAAATCAAAATTTTCGCTTTGAAATTTTGTAGCTTCGCGTACTTACCGGCAAATGACGCCACCGTCATGGTGGGGAAAACTCAAATTTTTGCCTTGAAACTTTGCACCCTCGCCAACTTGCCAACAGATGGCGCCACCGTCGGGCGGAAAATTAAAAACGTTGTCCTGAAATGTTGCAGCTTCGCGAACTTGCCGGCAGATAGCGCCACCGTCGTGGCGAGAAAAATTAAAATTTTGCCTTGAAATTTTGCTGCTTCGCGAACTCGCCGACTGATGGCACCACCGTCGTGGCGGAAAAATTCGAATTTTTGCCTAGAAATTTTGCTGCTTCGCTAACTCGCCGGCAGATGG
This sequence comes from Dyspetes luteomarginatus, assembly GCA_963669185.1. Taxonomy (NCBI): domain Eukaryota; kingdom Metazoa; phylum Arthropoda; class Insecta; order Hymenoptera; family Ichneumonidae; genus Dyspetes; species Dyspetes luteomarginatus. The sequence goes on along the minus strand of OY769910.1, from coordinate 17,725,697 downwards.
ATCCACCATCGTGACGGAAAAATTAAAATTTTCGCGTTGAAATTTTGCAGCTTCGCGAACTTACCGACAGATGGACCTGAAGTGACGACAAAGCGATCGGAAGTGACGACAAAGCGATCGGAAGTGACGTCAGAACAACCGGAAGTGACGTCAAATCAACCAGAAGTGACGTCAGAACAACCGGAAGTGAGGTCAGAACAACCGGAAGTGATGTCAGAACAACCGGAAGTGATGTCAGAACAACTGGAAGTGATATTAGAACAACCGGAAGTGATGTTAGAACAACCCGAAGTGACGTCAAATCGACCAGAGACGTCAAAGCGACCGAAAGTGACCTCAAAGTGACCGGAAGTGACGAAATTGCAGCCGGAAGTGACGTTAAAGCGACCGCAAGTGACGAAATTGCAATCGGAAGTGACGTCAAAGCGACTAGAATTGACGTCAAAGCAACCGGAAGTGACGTCAAAGTGACCAGAAGTGACGGCAGAGCGACCAGATGTGACGTCAGAGCAACCGGAAGTGACGTCAAAGTGACCGGATGTGACGTCAGAGCGATCGGAAGTGACACCGAAGCGACTAGAATTGACGTCAAAACGACCGGAAGTGACGTCAAAGTGACCAGAAGAGACGGTAGAGCGATCGGAAGTGACGTCAGAGCGATCGGAAGTAACACCTAAGTGACTAGAATTAACGTCAAAGCGACCGGAAGTGACGTCAAAGTGATCGGAAGGGACGTCAAAGTGACCAGAAGTGACGGCAGAGCGACCGGAAGTGACGTCAAAGTGACTGGAAGTGTCGGCAAAGCGACCGGAAGTGACCTCATTGCAACCGGAAGTGACGTCAGAGCAACCAGAGGTGACGTCAGAACAACCGGACGTGAAGTCAGAACAACCGGAAGTGACGTCAGAACAACCGGACGTGAAGTCAGAACAACCGGAAGTGACGTCTAAACAACTGGAAATGACGTTGGAACAACCGGAAGGGACGTCAAAGCAACCGGCAGTGACGTCGAAGTGACCGGAAATGACGTCAGAGCAACCAGAAGTGACGTCATTGCAACCGGTAGTGACGTCAGAGCAACCAGAAGTGATGTCAGAGCAACCAGAAGTGACGTCAAAGCGACCAGAAGTGACGTCTCTGCGACCGGAAGTTACGTCAAATTTAACCGGAAATGACGTCAAATTTGATCGCAAGTGACCGATAATCGTTGCCGATAAGAGAGCTCTTGCGGCACTCTGCACAATCGCCGGATACATTATGTAATTGTTTCATCTCGTGCAATGAATGATACTCATTTACATATTTTAATTAGATCATTAATCATCGGCAAATATCTATTATCTAATTGCGAAGGGATAGAATAAAATTAGTTGAGAAAGTAGGACAATTGTTTAGCTGTTAATTTCAGATTATATAAATAACAGATCGAAGCCTGCACCTATCCGTTGTTTTGTATGTTTTCCATTATCGGAGGCCGATTATGAAGTATCATACGTTTTAATCAACGAAGATTTATAATGCTAAAGTATTTGCAATGAATAGCTCTATCTTCGTCGGTATCAGCAATGTAAACCTAAGCCCCCACTCTACGTCCGTATCGCTCCTGTGCGAGAGAACGCACCCATCACCCCAGCTGCGAGTGCGAGTGAAATAGCATCATCAACCCGACTCGGTAGGTGGAGCCAACGCAGTTATACAGCCGCTCACGTGTGTTAGTTCTGTACGTGAGCGCACACATGTAAACTCGACGCTAGCGACATCTTACCGTTGGGGGAGAAAGATTGTCCGAGCTCCCCAACTTTTTTGGAACAAAGCGGGCTATAGGCTTTGTGCTTCTATAGGCCTCAATCTTCGTTGATACTAGTTGTGTTATTTCGTTGATAGCATTTGTATTTATGAATCGATTCAGTTCTATGGGCTCTTAATCAAAGGGCAATCGTTTGAGAATGATTGGGAGTCTAAATAAAACTTATGGGAGTCAATCGATTTTTTTAAAATAACTAACCCAATGCGGGCGTGAATTCAGCCGAAAGCGCTTTCATTTCGAAGCAATTCTATTGCATAAAGTCTAAATCGGCGCAAAATCGTTAGGGGGTGATGAATCATCTAATTAAATCGTTGGGGGGTCTTCAATTTTTCCGTTTGATCGGTAAAACCATTTCCAATCGGCTAGACAACGAGTTTACGTTAATGTGTCGTCTGAAGCTAGTCGCAGGATATTTGGGTTTTACTAATTTGACAACAACTCCAGTTATTTAACTTTTCATCGTTTTCAATCATTTAGCAGTAATTAGTCTAATTATGACTTATAGCGTTTCCAATAGTTTATTCCTTATCCATTAGTTTATCTGTTTCTCCGTTATCCATTAGTTTCTTAGATTTGAGGGGAAAAAAATAGCTATAAGCTAACTTCAGACGACACATTAACTTGTTCTCTAGCCGATCGGAAATGGTTTTTCCGATCTGTCGGAAAAACTAAAGTCTCCTTAACGATTTAATTAGATGATTCTTCACCCCCTAACGTTTTCGCGTCGATTAAGACTCCATACAATCGAATCGGTTAAAAATTAAATTGCGTTCGGCTGACTTCACACTCAAATTTTGATTTCTCGATAAAAAAAAATCGGTTGACTTCCATACGTTGTAATTACACTCCCAATCATTCAACGATTCCCTAACGAGTAGAAAAAGAAAAAAGTTAAATAGTTAAAGTGGCCAGTCAACTTTATATAGGTCCACCCGCGAAGGGGTCGGCCATCGAAGTGTGTTCACGCTTCTAGCATACAGCGGGATGAGAGAGAAACAGAAAGAGCGTAAAATCCGGAACCCCTTCTGAAGTGTCTTGTATTTGTATCGGTCTCACTAGTCAAAGCTTAAAGTTTCGATTTGGGGAGAAGAGACTTTTAAATATTCTTTATTATCCCAGAAGGAAAAGTTACAACAGTATGGAGATAAATAAATAACTCTGAAAACGTTTCGTTCATTCTCGTTCAACATGAGATTCTCAACAGTATTGAAAAGTTCCACAATTGACACGGGAAGATGTTCTCAACAATGGTAAGTCTTTAACGAGGAACGAATCAAAGTTTACATCGATAGATAATACCAATATCTCTACCACGTACTGAATATAACCGTTTATATCCGGATGTACATATATATTCGCTAATTAAACTTACGGAGCATCTGTTTCCTCAGCTGTCGATGATAGAATCATTCGCGCCCTCTCTCACTCTCGCTTGCCCTCTCTCTTTCTCTCTGTATTTCCCTCTTCCATAGCCGCGAAATATTTCGCGAGCGTGTGGATGATTTTTCTATCAAGGAAAAAGGACTTACGCTTTTTATGAAATGAGGAATTGCGAATAAACCTTGTGAAAAAAATAATGATTTTGGTACTGCAGAAAGATTGCAGTTAATTTTATCTCATTATTTTAAGTTTTTCGTCCTATGTTTATTGTCAAATAATTTTGGTCTCGTAGAAATGTAATTGATATAATTTATGGGATTGTTGATGGTTCTGTATAAATTTTTTTGCTCATCTTACCTAAAAGTGAATTTTTTTCACTTAAATAAAAGAAGAAAAAATTAAAATTTTAGCATTAAGAAGAAAAAATAAATAAGTTCGTTAATTTGAATTTATTCCTTTAATTGAATTTTTTTTTTTATCCAGAAATGTTTTTGAAGAAAGTGTATAATTTGTAGAAATTTCGTGTTGAATGCAATTGAAAGTACAGTACAATTTTAAAATAAATGGCTCAAATCTCACAAAGTTGGTATTTAACTAAAAAATCCCCTTAAGTTTATTGCGAAACTGTATTCAAATTTTGTTCATTTTTAGAAAAACAAACTGTGATCTTTGTGTCTGATCGTATAAACCAAAATAATTACACCATTAATCCTGTGGATAGAAATAATTTGTCAGTTAATTCTCTAAATCAAAATAATTTGTCCATTAATTCACTAGATTATAAACAATCTACTGATAAATCTTCTACGTTGAAATAATTTCATTTTCCAAAAAAATCGCAATGCCATTCTGAATATAATTGCATTATGTATTCTCGTACCACTCGTTGATATTTTGTCTTATTTAAAATATTCCCTGCCCAAAATATTCATATGAAATAAATATTTGTATCATTAATATTACAGATTATGAGACATCGATGAAATACACGAGAGAGTCGTTAATATCGGGGGCATGTTTGGCCAAGTCTCCTTGCGTATATTACCAGAATGAACGAGGAGGAGCTACTTAAACGGTCCGCCGCCGAGCGTGACCGAATATTCAGTTGTTACGATCGAGGCAGAGAGAATGGGGCTCAGATTGATGCGTGGGAAGATCCTGCTTATGAGGTCTATCATACAACCGACAGATATGGATTTATACAGTGAGATTAAACTTAAAAAAATTATAATAATCAAAATTATCCGTTATCCCTACAGAAAAGATATATTAAGAGACTTGCTAAGAAAAATTCTACTTTTTCGTTATTTTTTTCAGCGACAAACGCTTACCAAACGCCATGGACAACAACGATCTCAAATTGCGTCATGTCGAGATGGAGAGACTGAAAAAATGGGAGAAAATGATGACAGACTGGAACAGTACGTCGACAAAGGAAAAATTGCGACGGAGGATATACAAAGGAATTCCAAACCGACTCAGAGGACGAGTATGGACTCTTCTACTCGGAGTCGAAGCCTTAAAGCAGGAACAGGCTGGAAAATACAACGAGATGTTGCAATTAGCTAGGCAATGGTCCACGGAAATCAGACAGATCGATGCGGACGTCGCTAGACAATACAGAGATCATATTAATTATAGGTAAATGAGAAAAGTTAGATGTACCGTATTTAAATGACACGCGATTTAGGACAGTCAATCATATTAACGATAAAAATGACCTAAAGATATCGATACATTCGATATATATATATTTATCTCGTATTTCAAGAATTTCGATTCCGACCTGAAATATATTTTTTAAGATTTGCTTACTAATGTTGAGATTCTTTTCATTCCAGAGAGCGTTACAGCATCAAACAACGTTCTATGTTTTACGTACTAGCTGCATACAGCATGTACAACATGGAAGTTGGATATTGTCAAGGAATGTCAGTTTTAGCTGGTTTGCTGTTGTTGTATATGGACGAGGAGGATGCTTTCTGGGGACTGTCCGTTCTACTCGCAGATAAGAAGTACAGCATGCATGGTTTGGACGATTTGATACCTCTATTATTGTTGTTTAGCCTGCTAGTATCTCATAAATAATTATTAACGTTTCATTTTTTTTCTTGCGGTAAAAACTAACGAAGCTTTTCACTGACAAATGAGAACATTTTATCTAACACACGCCTTCAATGTTCATCCCGAAGAAACATGCTCAAGCTAATCTATCGATTGTCTTGTTATTTTAGGCTTTTACATTGATGGCTTTCCAAAATTGAATCGTTTTATCGAGCACCATGACAAAATAATGACTAAATTTCTGCCAAAATTGAAGCGAAAACTCGACAAATGCGGGTGTGATTCTATTCTGTATTCACTCAAATGGTTCTTTGTCGTGTTTCAAGAACGGGTAAGTTTTTCCTATTTTGAGACATCTAACTAAATATATATATATATATTTTTCAATTTAAAGAATTGTTTAATTATAATTGTTATAATTGTTTATTTTCATCCCAGACACCCGTAAGTCTCGGTCTTCGAATATGGGATATATTTTTGCTCGATGGTGACCGAATTCTTTCTGCAATGGCTTACACAATAATGAAGCTTCACAAACGTTATTTAATGGCAATGGAGGGACTCGACGAGTTTTGCAGTTATTTACAAATTAAATTGGAAAAAGACTTTCGTTACGACGACGATACGGTGATAAATACAATGCAGCGCAGTTGCGATGAGCTCAAAAGGGGAAAACTCGATTACCCGGGGCTTCCTTTGCCTGTGGAATTGCCACGTTTTCCATTTGGAACTTTCAAAGAACCTTCGTTCACGAGCAAGGTAAACTTTGAGAATATTTTACTAATAAATTCGATACTCAAAATATTTTTAATACTTCTATAAAATATCCCTGTGAATTACGGATAATTTTTATATTCACTAATTTGTCATAATAATAAATTCAATGATGATGAGAAACTGAAAAATAATGAACAATTAAAAATCAAGAAAAACAATAATCCCTACGTAAATGCCTTCAGGTTGGGAGACGAGCCGAGGAATTTAGCGAAGCGCAACACACGATGCGAGAATCCGTCGTGCACCGGCGAACAATGGCCGAAGAGGTCGAAGATGGAAAAAGCAGTCCAACACCTGCTAATGCATCAAACGGCGGAGATTTTGGTGGTAAGTCTCATTTCACACATACCCTAATCACATCATTATGAAAAAAAAAAAAAAACAAAAATCAGAATTCCATAAAATTGCGTGTTAGCTGTTTATGTAAACGCGTCGAATAATGATTATTTCTATAAAAAAAAAAATTTGAGCTCGTGCCTCGATACGGCTGGAGACACCAGCCGGGATATCGTCGCATCTATTTATTACCGAGAGGAATCTATCTGCAGGAAGCAAGTTTTCTCTCGATCCAAGCCTCGACGATTGTGCATCACCAAATGGCTCGCGTCGTTCATTAGCCGATACATCGGTAACTTCAACCGCTGATCTTTCGGTATTTAGCTCGGCGACGCGCTCACAGGCACTCGATAATAGTCTTGATACTCAAAGCAACATCTCCGAGGGTAGCTCGGGTAGCGGAGGTTTGCCTACACCTCGTGCAACGCCACATCAACCGAGTCCTGATATTGTGAGAATTTATGTACCGTACACACCGTTGTCGCAGGCCTCATTCAAAGAGGATCTACAGCGTACTCTGCCACGTTCCCTTGAAACTAACAAAATACGCATTCGCATTGATCCTGACGAGACACCCGTTGTCGAGAATCTCAAACCATTTACTCTGGAGAGTCCTGAATTTGAGTTGGATTTGAAATAATATAAATAATAAATGAGAGAGAGGGAGAGAGAGAGATGATAATATTTTCATCCTTCCTAATTACGTCTATGTCTTAAACGCTCCTGAAAAACACGAAGAGATTTTGAGTATTATCGACGAAGACTAGGAATTTATGATTCATTGTAAAGTAAAGCATCTAACGAAAGAAGAAGAGATTTAAAAAAAAACACAATTGTTCCATATGTATAAAGAGAGAGAGGAAGTGAGAGAGAGAGGGGAGCATGATCTAGAAAAGTTCTAGTAGTGTGTATAGATAAGTTCACATTTCAACTGAAATAACTCATGATATATGATACTTATAATTAACGAAGCTCCAGCTTTCGTCACTCGTATTCCGTTTGAATGTTGATGAAGAGATATAACGGTGAGGATCGAAGCAATGATATAGATCTGCATCCCGGTATTAAAAAAAAAAAATCGTGAACAAAAAAAAACATTACTAATCAGCAATACGAAAGAGATATATATATATATAATATAAATATACACGAAATGATACCGGGTTGAAACTGAGAGATTGTATCGATTAAAAATTAAGTATTATAAACGAACGAGAATTGATCGCGCCAAGTTTTATTTTTTTAAGTGTGTATCATCATCGATTTATTATTATCCCACTGTATTTCCTGAAATTGTGGTAATAATGACGAAAAAAATATTTTCAAGTAATACATATATGGAATATATATATATATATAGATATATATATATATTGATATAGTGAAGATTGGATCGTCTCGAGTTTTCCGTCCCGACATGATCCGGGCTTATAAATTTTACGGATTGTGTGCATTGTGGATTATTAGTTTACTCGTGCAAAAATGAGAAAATGTGTTTTATCCTTCTGTATTGTTTATCCACGATTGACGAGCTGTGACGATCGTCTAGTTACCGATATTGTTTCATTAAACGAATGCTATTTCGTCGTTCGTGTCTATATCTCAAGCTCATAAACCTCTAGAGCATTCAGTCACAAAAAAAAAAGCGCGACAATATATATAAATCATCATCGAGTTCTGATTCACCTGAAAAACGAAGGAAAACTTTACCACATAATCAAGAAAAGATCTTGCGATGAATGAAAAATTGAATGTTTAGCTACCTGATGAGGTTCCCTCCGAGAGAGGCCATCGTTGATCTTGCCTAATTAAAATCACTGCTCTCTGTTTATAATCGTGTACTCTCGTCATTCGAAGGAATCCATCATGCGCCAAACCCAAACCCATCATAAAATGAGATAGCAAAAAAAACCGCATACATAGAATCACAAAATGTTCTTCGACGTTCGATATGTTTCGTATTCTAATTCATTTTCACGAATGGCCATTGTACTCCATCCGATGAGATTCTACGTAGAAAATGTATAAAAACGAAAAAAAAAAAAAAAAAACAAAAAGTAATAATAATAATTACCGAAACAAGATTTGGAATAATGGCGTTATTTATTTGACAATAAATCCTCTCGCGTATAAATTCACAATCGAATCTACAAGTTCATACTCAATAATACATTTTTAAAAAAATCATTGATAAAGCGTTTCTATTTTTTTGTAATCATTTTCTTTAATCGTTACAAGTGAATTAATAGTTCTCACTAAATGAAATAATTCTTAGAATATTAGACATTAAACCATTTTTTTTTTTTTTCCTAAAGCATTTTGAGCATCACAACTTTAATCCTTCCTCCATTTATGGTACAGTGGAATTCTCGAATCCCCAAAAATATCCAACGATGTGTTTGTGTGTGTGTGTGTGTGTGTGTGAGAGTGTGGGTGTGGGGGAGTGTGAGTAAAAATGTAGAGAATTCTATATCGATATAATATAAGAAATTCAATCTTCTGATATGATTTATGTCTATAATAGTTAATTTGTATTTCCGAAAGGGAGGAAATCAAGGAATTTCTTTCGAAAAAATCCTATGATGTATCACTGAGGGAGTTTCTTTTTTCTCGCAGACGGATTAGCCTTTAAAAATCCTTTTGTAACATTACACGGCTCAACGATTGAACGTTAAATGAGTGATTTTCATTTTTTTTTGATTTTTTTTTACAACGTTGTTTGTGGTTTATTCTGTTTGTCGGGTTCCTCGACTTTGGTCGATTCTTCGGGCTTCTTCGTACCTTCAGGAATCGCCTGTGTGGCGGAAACTTTGCTGGGCTGCTCGACAACCTTTTCGACCGTTTCGACTGTGGAGGATGGCTTTTCCTGTATTATTTCGGGTTTCGAAGTTTTTTGTTCCTGAACTGCTTCAGTTTTTGGGGATGGTTGAACCTCTGGGATTTTTTCAATTTTTGGGAGACTTTTTTCAGCTTTTAGGGGGCTCGTTTTTGCAAGAGTTTCGACATCAGCAGGCACTTCGGACAACTCGATTTTCTGGAATTGCTGCTCGAGCTTGACAATTTCCACGGTTGAAGAATCGATACTTTCCGTGGTCTCGTTATTTTTGGCACTCGTAGAACTCTCGCTGATTTCCAGAGTCGAGTCCCCTACAGATTGTACTGCTGTTTGGGCTAAGGCATGTTCAACGGGCATTGCAGACCCAACAGGAAATTTAGAATTTCCTGATGCTGCGAGGGCAACTGTTGAAATTGCAAGATTTATTTCTTGGCTGGTCAGAACTGTTTCGCTCATTTTTAAGGCTTCAGCAATGTTTAGTGTATTTTCAAAATTATCAAAATTTGCCCATCCGGAGTGTTCAGCAGGTTCTGCAGCTGTAACGTCCCATGGATTTACCCGTGGCAAGATGCTGTTACTTGGCAATTGTTCCGTTGATCCCCAAGCTGTAAAATAACCAGGTAAGAATTTATTTAATATCTTTTTCGAAATAACAATTTTTTAAATTTTTGTATGTTTTTTTGTTTTTTAATATTATTAATTCGATTGAAAAAAAACTCACGATCGGTCGAATCAACTTCCATGTTCATTTCTCGTGTATCCTCGTCCTCGTCGGATGAGTTCGAATCGTGATGCTGTTGCTTCGAAGGCCAATCACGTTTGTCAATCACAGTCTGAAATGTTAATTCGCCCTCGTCGCCCCATTCAACAGCACCACCACTCTCGTCCAAGCCGGCTTTTTGTTTTTGCTGGCATATCTGAAAAAATCGATCGTAATTTATCCTTTTCTCGTCTATGAGAAAAATATGGAAATACCACTTTGTTACCGAGTCTATTTCGAATTGCCTTAAAATTGTGCAATTCATACTCACTTTATTGAACATGTCCTCCCCCTTATCGAGATCTTCCTCGTTCAGGGTGAACGGCATCGTTGTTAATTGGTCGATCGAGTTGCTAAGCATACAGTGGCTTTATAGATCGATATTTTTTCCATAAAAAAATGTTTCCACGTTTGATTTATTTATTGCTACGTCATATATGATATACTTACTGTAGAGCATCGTCCCGATCGTTAAACTCGTCGTCGTGAAAGCCACAATGCTCGATGAAATTCGGTGTCATTTGTTGTCCCTGATAATTTGCATATACTTGCTGTATGTAAGCATCCTGCCCATACGAATTGTACTCGTCGTTTGGATCGTCCGAGCCGGACATGTAAAGTTGAGGATTGCCACCCTTTAATTTCATGCATATGAAATTTTAATAAATTATCTAATCATTAAACGGATATGATTATTATTTGAAAATCTATTCGTACCAGCCAGAGTTCGTGAGTTTTATTAATCTCAATCAAGTCCGTGGTCACAAGTTCTTCCCATTGCTTGGCACATTCTGGGCTCGGATTGGTCTTCAAATACGCATCTAGAATCTCATTTTTCTTGCATTCTTTGACGATATTATTAACAATATTTATCAAATGGCCCATGTAACCTTGTCGTACTCCCTTCTCTGTGTTTCTAAAATATAAAATAACGACTATCATAATTTATATTTGTTCTTTTTTTTTTTAATTATGAAGACAATGGTACATACTGCTTGTTCTCGTTTTTATCCCAAGCTTCGAGCAAACGATTGATCAATTTGCACTCGACAAATATCTAAAAATAAAAAATAAATATCATTTTCGAAAGGAACTTCGAATTTTGGGAGAAATTAAAAAAAAAAGCCTCACGTGAGAATAAATCGTCTCGCTGTGCTCTTGCCAGTCACCGTTAATCACGGACGCCAGGCACTGTTCAACCTGAGTATGCAGGAAATTATTCCAGGAATACTTAAAAAATAAATCCTGAAAAAAATGTATATTGGTTTATAAAATTCGTTCGTGTTATTCTGTGATCGATTCGCGTTACTTCCAGTATGTACATAATTTCATAAATAATTTGTGTGCAAGCTCACCAATAAAATCTGGAATGTTCCAAGTTGGGCGAGCCTTCTGAATATTTCAATATTTTCGGTGTAGAGAAGTGCTACGAGTAATTTTGCCACGTGAAGCCGAGTATTTCCCAAGGGGCTCGTCAACAGTCCAGCTGTCGTCTTCACAGGTGGTTTCTAAAAATTTTCCAGATGTTTTTAACAAATCTGAAATTTTGCTCTCTATTCAACCGTTGGGCGTGTAAAGCTTGGAAAACTTACAGGTGGTGGATTTAACAAAAGTTTTTGCAGCAATTCTAAATACGGCAATGTGGCATTTTGAATTTTTACTCGACCCTCATCATCTGTCGTGTCTTCGCCACCATTATTACCCTGCACATCTCCTTCATTTCCAATACTAAATGAGAAATAAAGTCTTAATTGTGATGAAAACCAGAAATAATTTTTTTTTTAATAAAAGCTTAAACTTTGAAATTACTTATTCGATTCATGACCCAGAAGTACCAAAAGAACTTCAATTCCTCCGATGATGCTGCTCTCCATTGGGTCGCCGGACAAAATTGTCTCTAATAATAGGCTCACTGTCTCTTCCCTATGAAAAAAAAAAAAAAACAAAAAATACGAAAATTGTAAAAAAAATTACCCAATCCAGGTCGACCCAAAATTTATTAAAATTTTTAGGGGATGATACTCACGACTCTAGAGTATTTAAAATTGGATCAGGCTCTGTACGTTCGGTGCAAGTTATTCGAAAGTATCTCGCTAATTTGATCATATCACAGAGCAACTGAGCGGCATTTCCGTGTCTTGTGGGCTCCGATGCAGACGACAGTAACTTGACCAAACGTTGCACAAGTTGCTGACTGTCCAACCACTTTTGTGTTTTATGGAAAAAGAGAACGAAAAAAGTAAACGGAAAAATCACATCGAATACTGGCATCGAATTAATTCTATTTGGAAAAAATAAATAAAAAAAGAAGGCAGAAAATAAAAACGTGTCTCACGTTGAGTACGTTCTGGCGCATATCGCTGCCTTCAACTTTAGTCACGAGTTTTAATACCAAATCCATTATAGCCGAAGTTTCGAGATGTTGCAACAAACGATCAACGCATTTTTCGCGACTTTTGAGAAATTCTAAAACCTGCAAACACATGAATTGATAGGAATACCAATTCTGGAGGTGCCAAGGAAAAGAAAGGATGGCAAAATCAATGATTTTGAGAAGGGCAAAAGAAGTGGGGAAAAAATGAAGATTAGTACATTTTTTTTTTAGTAATTTCACAATGAGCAATCTCAAATATATAGCAAAAATAATATTAATTACCTGATCGGTTTTACGAGTGAGAAGTACACCGATTGTTTTGCTGAAGAATGAAGCCAGCAAAGGATTCAAAGGCTCGTCCGTATCGATAAAAGAGTACAATTTTGCCAAAAGTTCCTCATCGCCGGCTAATTTTTCATTGAGCGATGGTACATTGCATGTGAGTAATTCACACGCAACGTTTGGATATTTGTAACGACTTCTTTCGTCCATATCGGTCGATGGCTCTTTGGTCGTGAGAGTCACCAATTCCTTCATAATATCCGGCCTGCTGAGACTGTGAATATTGTACGGTCAATAAACGGTAGATGAGTAAAAAAAAAAAATCGACGAAAAGGAACGAATGCCATTGAAATATCATTGAAAATTTAATTACTCACTAATCAACAAGCTTTTTATTTTGGCTCTTGCATTCTGGAACAATTTCATCTTGGTCCATAAGCTCGTGTAGAGTAACATCCTGCAAAGCAAATAAGGAAATGCTATGAGTGAATATTGTCTCATTATTGCAAAGTTCCCAATGGCATGGCATGAAAAATAATGACCAATCAATTAAGTTTTCCATTTGTTGCTTTTTTTATTGCAAATTTGTGTTTTTATATTAGGTAAACAAAAACTATTCGCTAATTTATAACATTTCATAATAATAATAATCATAATTATATAATTAACAATTCTTTTTATTGACATGTTCATTTACTTATTTATTCATTTATGGAATAAATTTATTTACTTGGGCAATAATTATTGGTAAATCGATTTTGAATCTTGTAAATATAATAATTAGAATCTACGGAATCCTTGAAAGCTCAAAAATAATCAATTTTACTTGTACCTATATATCTCCTATATATCTCAGAAAACGGTAAATATTATGCTTTAGTAGTAGTAATTTAGAAGTACTTTGCAATTATTAAATAAATGGTTCAAAAAAAATGGTCCGATTGCCTGAGCTGCTAGGGCAATAAATCCTCGAAAAATGTATTCAGAGTAAAAATAATTTTTACTCATAATGAAAGTTGTACAAATGAGATATGATAATTGTTCAGCAGTCCCTCAAAGTGAATAAAAAATTCATGTTTCATAAAACTCAAAGTATTTAGCGATTTTAATACAAATTACTAAAAATGTTCAAAATTTCAAAATTCTCTATGGCATCTCCTTAATTCAAATTTATAAAATGATAAATCCTTGATAAAATTTATTCGGAATTATAATCGGAGTACAAATGACTTTTGTCATGATGAAAAGTTATACAAATTGTACATTACATAAATTGTACAGCCCTTCTCCCTCAAGATCGATAAAAAAGTAATTAAAAATTTACCTCTTTCTTGAGTAATGCCTCAATGTGAGGTGACAGTGCATAAATATTTGTCCAGAACATGATTAAATCGTCCTTCCACTTCCTTAGCTTCTCAGTAGCCACGGACAGTGATATAGCTGATTGAGCGTAATTAGAAATTCTAGACTCCGTTTTTATCCGTTTACGAATCGAATGGAAACAAAAAAAATCCAAACGAGACTAATCTACGCGAGGAGAGCACGAAAAACGGAAGAACAAACGCAACAAAACATACTGACAATCTCAGCTTTTTATTAATCCGTAACGTCGAAGCTATCGAATTGCGTTTCGTTGAGCACAGTTTTAAGAACGAAGATAATATTTTGTTGGTTTTAATAACGAGAGCAGAAAAAAACACGCGTAGTCCACACCAAATCTTTAAGTCTCTCTTGCGTGGAAATTATACGCTACACGGCACAACGACGTTCCGATATCTACACATGCACTCGGAAAAAAAGAAACGATGACCGTTTATATATTCTTATTTGTCATATCACAAACTTCCTGCTCGACAATAATTCTTTATCCATCTGGCTGTACAATCGCAAGAAAAGGGGAGAAGGGAGAAGGCGCAATTAGGTTTTTTTCCCCTTTAATGTTTAGAGAGTGGGCACAAAAGCGCCACTTGTACAGAGGAGAGTGAGAGAGATAAATTGCCGAACAGGTCTGCCCTCTGGACAGATTGGCACTTTAATCACTGAACTAATAGTAAAACAATCTCGTGCGTTCATAGAATGACTACGTTAACACAGCGTTATTATTCTCGTTTCATTATAATCGATTTAGTTAAATTGGGTGTAAAGTTGGGTCAAAGCATAGAACTTGTAAGTTCTATGGGTGTAAGCCGTCTCCATGGTGTAAGCCATGAGCACAGATTTCTATACAGTATAGAAATCTGTGGCCATGAGACGGAAAGATGCAAGACCGTGCTTAGAGAGAGTTTAAGGTGGTCCGGGTGTACACATCGCTAATAACACTTTAGATCTAGTTTTACTACATTGGCGATAGTATAATCGAATTAACGTGCATCGTGTAAGCATAGCATAATAAGTAGTTGCCCAACTAACTTCACAATGTTTCATCGACTGTCGAATGCGATGTTCATCAAATCGCAGTCAGAGGTCACACCTGGTCATACTCCGAGAAGCCACCTAAGTTTTGCACAGTTTTTGGACTCTGCGGTTTGCTGTCTCGATCTCACGAGTGTTTTCGTGATCGTAGACTTGAAAATTAGTTGTAATCATCTATATAAGATAAATAAATAAATAAAAAACATATAAAACATCAGATATTGAGGGGACCAAGAGCGCGACACTTAATTATGGTTCAACCGAGAGATGAAACGTTATGGTCAAATATCGCAACTCGTATGTTGGTTAACACTATATCTCATCCGATCGAGTATGCCAAAGTTTTAATACAGGTGAAGTCTTTTTTTTTAATGTTTAAGCCAATGTTGGGGGGTTCGTCAATTCATCGTATGTAGATCGTGCGTTATGTTCAATGAATTTTAGATTGGATATGAGCCTATACCACCGAAACCAACCACGACATTATTTGGCTATCCTGCCTTGGGTCTACCTAATATTTTTCAGTACGGTACGTTATTGCATTTCTCGTGTCATCAGAAGTTCAAGAAGCTCGGGAAAGCTCCTATATACTGAATGAATTTTGTTTTTATTTTATGATTTTTATGTTTTATACTTTTTCATTTTCTTAATAACTGAGTATCATATTTAGACATACATTTTTTGATCCCTCGGTACTAATTAATTCTCTCTTAATTAATTCACATGCAAGCTTTCTCAATGAGAAAACAATTTGAATGTTTAAATTTGTGACTTAATTGAATAATTTTTCCTTTGTTGCAGTTAGGTACATAAAAAGTGTTGATGGTTTTGTCGGTTGTTACCGTGGTCTTGTGCCAAAACTCTGCGCCTACACAGTCAGTGCGATAGCATTTGAAAAAACTTCAGAGTTGATTGTGTTCATTGACGAACCTGACAAACAAACGGATGAGGATGAATTGTCAGAGCAGGATAGGTATATTTCTTATGTTGATTCATCTTGGTGAAATTTTTTTGTTCACTACCTTCAAAAAGAATGCTCTAATTTCGTAAATACAATCAAAGAAATTAGCATTCCAATATCTTTGCATTAGAAATTTTATCACACGCTGCTTTAATGAATTTGGCACATTTGCCAGAATTTAAAATACAAAATGAAGAGCAAAGTTTTTCTATTACATTGTGTATTATATATTATTAATATTATTATTTTCAGGAAAAAGAGATGCATTTATGAACTATTGAGAGACGTCGTCAGTAGGGTAGTAGGAATTATCGTTAGTCATCCATTGGACGTTATAGCATTGAGAGCAATGGCTCAATTCGTTGGTGGTGAAACAAAATACAAGTAATTTGCCATCAGGCACAATCAAGGTTTAAATATTCCTGCAAACAATGAAATATACAACAATGTGTGTTTTTGTCAATTTTTCTCACAGCGGATTATTTAGATCAATAATCGAGATCTACAGACAAAATGGTATTTCGGGTTACTATGCGGGAATAGTACCGCGATTAATTGCAAACGTAGCTACATTGGTGATGGTCAGTGGTTCGACTTACGCGATAAACAAGTATATAATTCGCGATCGTGAGATAAACATTCACACAGGATCTGTAATGACTGTGAGTATATTACTGACCGAATACGATTAATTACTGTCTCCTTATCAGCCTGATAACAAATTTTTCTCACCTCTTCAGTTTCTCTGTACTACGATAACATATCCGCTCCATGTCGTGTCCCACTGTATGGCTGTAAATAACAGCGGGTAAGAAATTTTTAAAGAATTTAATCCGCTAAAATTTCTTAATAATCATAGAATATGATTCAATTAGCAATGTGTAAATAATTCTTAGACTGATCGCTGGTGTTCCTCCTCAAATGCCTATTTACGACAACTGGTTGGACTGCTGGACTCATTTATCCTCGATAAATCAACTAAAACGGGGCAGCAGTATGCTATGGCGTTATTATACGGGCCCAAGTACCAGAGGACCCTCCTGGCGACCAATAACGGTACAGCAATCAAAGTTCAAAAAGTTGCAGTAAGCCAGACACACTCAAAGACCTCACCATTCTACGTGCCAGAATGATATGCAAATGGAAATACCCCGAAAAAAATTAATGCTGCAGTACAACTCGATAATAAAATAATTTGTAAACAAATACGCGAATCCTACAGACTCTCATCGATCGTGTATGATACTCGAAACTTTAATAACCTGGCTGAATAATGTGCGTGTAATAAAACTCAAATCTCTATATGAATTATCGTTATGTAGCAATAAATTTACTTATATATCTGTTCATATGGGCGGAGAATATTTTTGAGGAAAAATTTCCCGAATGATTCATTTCATTTTTCGTATTTGGCGGCTTTTTGCTTGGTCACGCAATGTCGCCTGATGCTCTGTCGAGAATGTCGTTCTCGCTCAAATCGCTGCAATCTATACTGTCATGAATTACGAATGAAGTACGGAATTTATCGTATTTAGCGGTCAACAATATGTTCTTTTTTCTCAATTTATAGACCACTAAACCGTATAGACAGTGTAGATCACAAATCATTTATACTTTGGGTCTGAATTTATAAACGAAGTATAAAGTTTTCGTATTTCGCGGGTTTTTTTGTGCGAGAGCATGCGCCATCGAGAATATCATTCTCCCTCCCCAAATAGTCGCGAATAATTTATGCGACCGGCGTCCCAGGTCTCAGAGAGAGGCGTGACTCGTCAAGTTAACAGAAACGCAAGTTATGGTCGATGTTTACGTTGGTAGTTTGCAATTTAGAGCTTCTCAGTTCTTTGTTTAGGTTGTGCGTGCACTGATCCGCGTACAAATCACAGGAGTAGAAGACCGTCGCACAAATTAATATTTAAATCCAATTAGCTCGTATAAAAAAACAAACTGTTTTTCCAAGTCAAAGCTAGAAGGAACTCAACCGGCAAAAATTATGGCTTGGATACCTCTCGAGTCTAACCCAGAAGTGAGTAAACTTATGTACTCGTATTCTCGTATCTGAGAGCAACAATAATTTTTTTTCGCAGCGTGCAATTCGTTATTGAGTTATTAAATATTTATAATTTTCTCCCTTTTAGGTGATGACAAAGGTGAGCTTTCTCCAAGCATATTCAGTGATAACAAAAATCATAAATCACATTCACATAATTGAGATAATTCCATTGGGAATTATCTTGTTCTCACTTTACCAAATCTTATAAATAAACTTATTATTTATTTTCTTTTCATTGATTTTGTACTCTAGTTTGCTCATCAACTGGGTGTACCAAAGAAATGGGGATTTGTCGATGTTTATGGGACAGATCCTGATTTACTGGCTATGGTGCCAAAGCCTGTGCTAGCTCTGATACTTTTGTATCCTCTCACCAGCAAGGTATATCCAACTTTGTTGATATAATTTTCTCCTAAAGTGGTTCGCGAATGCTCGATTAATATAACAGTTTTTTTTTTCACACATAAACCATGAAACTGATATTTGCAATTATATTTGGTGTAGAACATTAAGCTGATATCAAATATGGACGCTCGTTAAGAAAAACTGTAATCGATTTTTCCATCAGTACTTTGAGATTTTGGGAAAAAAGCAAACTTTTACAAACTTTCTCTACCAATATTGAATTTTTATTTATTTTTATTACTTCTTAAATCTCGAAGCACTCGTGAAAGAAAACTTTGGTAAAATTTTTGTAGCTGGCAAATTTAAAGTGGTAACTCAATATCATCGTAAAGCAACAGGGGTCGAATGTTTTCGAGAAAGAGCAAATTTTTATGGGATTTCTGGATTTCCATAAGAATTTGAGTTTACTCGAAAACCTTTGGCACCCTAAAAAAAAATTGTCGCTACAATTTGAATGTTATTCTCTCCTAATTATCAATTTTCACATCAAGTCAAGGCTCTATACACACCTATAATAAATATTTTGAAAACATATATTATGAAATCACTCAGACTGCCATATATGATGCTGAGGAGGAGAACAAAATTAAGGAATCTGGTCAAAAGGTATCAAGCTCAGTCTATCACTTGAAGCAGTGTGTTTCGAATGCCTGTGGCACGGTTGCACTGATCCACGGTATTGCCAATAATACCGATAAGTATGTACAAATATTTTGCATTGATAGATTTAAATTTTAATACGCGATATTGTAATAATATTTTTATTTAAATTTAAAGAATAGAGCTAGAAACTGGTTTTCTGAAGAAATTTATCGAAGACTCTTTGGACCGTACATTTGAGGAACGTGGTGAGCTTTTGATCAATGTGGAGCAGGGAATAGGCGATACTCACGAGAAAATGGCACAGGAGGGTCAAACAAAGGTAAAAATTGTGTATTATGATTTTTCAGCTGCGCTCTTCTGAGAAAAAAAAAAAAAAAAAAATTCAATTCCAGGCACCAGCCGACGACGAGCCTGTATTTCATCATTTCGTGGCATTCGTTCACAAGGATGGATCTCTCTACGAGCTCGGTAAAAAAAAAAAAATGTTACCAGAAAATATAATCAAAAGGCTAAAACTGCCGCTTACTTTGTCTTACAGATGGTCGAAAAGCCGTTCCTATAAATCACGGAGAATCATCGAATGAAACTCTGCTCGAAGATGCGGCCGAAGTTTGCAAAGCTTACATGTCACGCGATCCCGTTGAAGTGCGTTTTACGATGGTAGCGCTCGTACCAGTCGAATCAAATTGAAAAAAAAATAAGAAAACAAAATTAATTCAACGATAATATCAACGGTCGCTTTCGTGCGACTAAAATTAACCGAAAAAACTCTTCATATACGTTTTCATCAATGGCAAAATTGTTTCCACGGAGGAAAATGTGCCATTAAAAAAAAAAACATTTGTATTTCATTAAGATAAGTCTCGCTTTATGGCATGAAGTACTGCAAGCCATAATAATTCGTAATGTCAGCCTCGATTATCCAAATAATGTAATTAATTTTTTTTTTCTTTTTTTCATTGATAACCGGCAACGACGATTATAAGTTCTCTTTGAATGATTCTTGATACAATTGATTATTTGTTCAAAAAAGCTGGTATCGAAAAACATTCTTTCATATATGATATTTTATATATATAAATATAAGTATTTCATGATACACACAGAACGTATAATATTTTTTTTTTTTTTTCATGTTCACTGTTATACAACTTAATTTATAAAACAATCAGCGATATCTTACAGTACAAATTATTATTGTGTATCGGTGTGATTGTAGCCAGAAGAGGGGGGAAAACAAAATATATCCACAATTCTCGGTCCACTATCTAATTGTCAAACTATTTAATTGTCAAAGACTGTTTTCTACCTACTACGTGGTAAGAATTTCTTTTTTTTTTTTTTTTTCGCTGGATATTAAAAGCTTCGGGATATCGTTGCGCTGACATTCATCTAAAATACAGATTGTTTTGTAATTCATGGAAAAAAAACAACAATAAACTTTACAAGTGCTTGAATTCAATTATTTGTACTCTATTATCCACCTCCTCTCGTCTCATTATCGCAAAGGCAACGATACTTTTTTTCTCGTTGAAGACAAAAAATTATATATATAAGTATTCGCCAGTTTCATCATTCTAAATGTAATTAAGAGGGAATTATTAATTTGGTGCTTAAGAGTGCATTTGAGGGTTTACCGTTTTTCGGGCACATATTTATAAATATCTACGTATGACAGAGATAATTTTTAACGTACCGATATGACGAATTCCTGGTGCAATTTTTTTTTAAGTACATTAGAGATACAATAGGGCATTTTATATATATATAGAGAGAGAGAGAGAGAATATAATAAATATCGTAGATTTAAGGATAATTGATTTTAAAAAATTTCTACTTTTTTCTATCATATACGCATTTCTCTTCACTGAAAGGCACTTTTCCACATTGTGTCTTGCAAAGCTTTTCTACCAATACGAATTCTCTTCTTTTTGTATACAACTGTGATTTTTTTTTAAATCAATATATTGAGGAATCTTTATCTTTAGCCGTAAATATATCTTTGAACATCTGCTCCGACTAGGACAGTTAATTTCACGCTTAAATATTAACAATTCATTATTATTATTATTTCATTTTTTTTCTCATTCACATTTCTCGTGGACGATTTACCTTCAACGTTTTTTTCTTCGTTCTTCCCCTCTTTTAACTCTCGTTGCTTCAATTCCGACACGATCTGATATATCGTGCGACATTCGGCATTTATAAGTCTTTGGATAGATCTGAAACCTGCTTAAAGCTAGAGTCCCGATGAGGGAAGGGGGGTGGGGGTGATCTTATTTTTTCAATCGTTTTATTCTCGCCGTGTGAGGTGCATCGATATATTCTGCTCATCTATCTTTTTCTTCACATTACACACACACACATATATGTATATATATATATATATATACACACATATGTTGCAGATCTACCGTTAAAATAACTTGATCTCTGAGCCAAGAGCGGTGTCGTCGAGAGTTTCGTTTTCGCTAATAATTCAGCAGGCTGTCGTGGACCAGCCACCGCAAATGTTACAATTATCATTGTTTTTCGTTTGTTTTAAGTAGAGAAAATGTGGCGACAAAATTGTGATGGAAAATTTATCTTCCATTTCCAGCTGTCTTATCGTGGAAGATTCAATGAGGAATCGTCATATATATTTCAACGAACGATGGAAAACCGAGTCGTCTCGTTTCTTCTCATTCCGCGTATTCGATCGTCTTGCGATGAACTTGAGAAAAAAAGGAGTAACGCGTTAATCACCCACGGATCTGCAGCAATGTTGAAGTAATATTCGTAAATTTCTTCGTGATAATTTCGACTCTCGTTGACATTTTCCATAATCTGAGCCAATCATTTGGCATGCTGCTTGGGAAGATGACGCTTCATGTGAAGCGCGAGATGATCACTTCGGGCAAAGGAACGCTCGCATACGGCGCACTTGAAGGGTTTAGCACCGGTGTGCTTGCGATAATGTCGCGTCAATTCGTCGCTACGGGCAAATCTCCATTCGCACTCTGGCCATTGACACTGGTACGGCTTTTCACCTGTAAATATAAAAAATAAATAGTAAAATTTATTATGAGGAAAAATGTTCGATCGATCATAAATTATGAAAAAAAATTCTTAAAATATTTTGGAATTCAGTGACAATTTGCAAGGTCAATTTTTTTGCAGATAGGCAGAGATATTTATCCAGTTTATATCAACTAGAAAATATAACTGGCTAATAAATAATTCATCACTCATCTATACCTATTATATAATTCTTTAATTTTCTATTTTTAGATTCGTCCAAACAAATACTGTAAATGTGAGATCTGCTCTTTCCGGTCTTTATAGTACCGCAAGAAGGGATATTAATTGTCGAACGTACGATAGATCGATGAATTTTTTGCCCAATTTTCAGAAGCCACGGTCAACGAGCGAAAGTGTACGCATGTCTGTATATAACCAAAGAAGAAAAGAGCGAGGAGAGTCGAGAGAAGAGGTTGAAAGTGTGGTCCGAACAGGAATGTTGCTCGCCTCGCGTACACGCCACTCTTGGGTCCAGGTTTTATAACGCTTAAGCGGGTCTCTTATATACATATATATGTGGGCCCCGCTATTATATATCCCGTGTATATATATATATACGACTAATACAGCCATATTATGATAATATATGTATACAGACAAATACTAACATATATGCATTTATATATAAATATAAATATATATATATATACATGCATACATGTTAGTATTTGTCTATATACATATATTATCATAATATATGGTTGTATCAGTCGTGTCGTTTGTGTAGAGATGACGAGGGCTCGTGCCAGGGTCCTCCACCCTCTCGTCGATCCTCGGCTCGATCGTGAATGCCCCGTTTTCCTCGCTATATAGTAATATATAGTGGGAACGAGCAGATCTTGAGCAAGAGGGAGAAAGAGTGAGAGAGAGAGAGAGAGAGAGAGAGAGAGAGAGAGAGAGAGAGAGAGAGAGAGAGAGAGAGAGACGCTGCGAGTTGTTGGCCCATTCAAGATGACTCGTAGCCACGTGCCCGAGGCTCTCAACCCGCGGCCACCTATACAAAGAGTTTTGCCTCTCTCGTATGATACTCTTTCATCGACTTGAACGCGCCCTCTCCTATATAACTGGGTCTGTCCGGCATATTCTCCGTAAATGCCTGGCGCCTTGCCGCGATCCTTTACGTATCATTGAGAGGAGCCCCGCGATGATCCTCACGATAATTGTGGGCTTTCAGAGAGCAACGATCGAGTACCGGCAGAGCTCATAAAGACACACACGAGAAAACTCATCAATGATTTATCACGTTAATGCTGCTTCCTCTTGGAGAACTCTATCATCTGCTCATTATAATCCTTCTTCTTTGCCTCATAAGATCCAACGTTTATTAACAAAATTGTCATTAAAGCCGTTGTCAACTTTAGTTTCAACTTAAAATTTACTTTACTCAGCATTGAGAATTTATATAAAAATACACGAGGAAGCTCATCAATGATTCTTCCTCTTGGAGAACTTTATCATCTGCTCATTATAATTCTTCTTCTTTGCCTCATAAGATCAAACGTTTATTAACAAAATTGTCATTAAAGTCGTTGTCAACTTAGCTTTAGATTCAACTCAAAATTTACTTTACTCAGGGAAGCTCATCAATGATTTATCACGTTAATTCTTCCTCTTGGAAAACTTTATCATCTGCTCATTATAATCCTTTTTCTTTGCCTCATAAGATCCAACGTTTATTAACAAAATTGTCATTAAAGCCGTTGTCAACTTTAGTTTCAACTTAAAATTTACTTTACTCAGCATTGAGAATTTATATAAAAATACACGAGGAAGCTCATCAATGATTCTTCCTCTTGGAGAACTTTATCATCTGCTCATTATAATCCTTTTTCTTTGCCTCATAAGATCCAACGTTTATTAACAAAATTGTCATTAAAGCCGTTGTCAACTTTAGTTTCAACTTAAAATTTACTTTACTCAGCATTGAGAATTTATATAAAAATACACGAGGAAGCTCATCAATGATTCTTCCTCTTGGAGAACTCTATCATCTGCTCATTATAATCCTTTTTCTTTGCCTCATAAGATCCAACGTTTATTAACAAAATTGTCATTAAAGCCGTTGTCAACTTAGCTTTAGTTTCAACTCAAAATTTACCTTACTCAGCATTGAGAATTTATATAGAAACGCACGAGGAAGCTCATCAATGATTTTTCTCACGTTGGTCCTTTTTCGTCGAGAATTCTATCAATTGCTCAATTATAAATCTTCATATTTGCCTCATAAAATGCTCCGTTTATATTTAATTTTAGGTTTAGCTCATTGTCACTTTAAAATATAATATGTTAAATAATTTTAATGATTTTATTCGCAAAATGTGATTTTTGTCATTTGCTCAGTTAATATTTTGCTCGTAATTGAACGTGTTAGGTGGAAAAAAAAGACGTAGGGTCTTTTAGGACAATGTGTATATTTCTAGGATTAATAATAATAAATATAGGCCAAAGATTGTTGCCAGTTTGTATTTGGATGAATTATTCAAATAAAATTATAAATGATTAATTGATAAATATGCTAATTAAAATACACGGATAAATCAATAATATTTCATTTGTATTAATTAGAGTTTTATCATCGATTAATTCATAACGTAAATTCCTTGAATACGAAATAAAAAGTTTCGCTATTCGAATAAATGCTCAATTCTTTAATATTCATGATGATATTTTTGAGTCTGCCCTCTCTCTCTCTCTCTCGAGTATCAATTATTTTTACTTCATCTGCCTCTCTCTCTCTCTCTCTCTCTATCTCTTTCCTCATTAATTATTAATGGCACGACGATGGCACAACTCACAGTCTCCGTTAAACACATCGTGTCTGTCAGTGCGTAAAACAATAATGCGGAACTGGCATTATATCTTAAAAAAAAAAACTCGCAGAGCTCTCTTTACGTACTTTTCTCTTTATCTCTCTTCTATATGTATTATATATATATATAGAAAACGCCCATAAGGCAGTTTAATCGCTGTTGAGCATACTCTGCACAACGGCCGGTCATTTCATCGCCACGTTTATTAGCGTTTAATTTAATAGCGCAGAGGCGCAGGATATAGTATTAACGAATTCGAGCCGAGTTCATGGATCGCACATTGGTACGAATATACATATATAGTATATTTTATAAACTGTAAAACTATTCTATGGGATAACCGATTCGAAAGTGGTACATTCGACTCGAAGAGATGCTTCCTCGGCTACCTTGCATTCCGCGCTAACGCTCCATGCAGTACTGCATGAGAGTATAAGCGAGAACGTTTGTACGAATACGTGCTTATGTTATACATGTATAGGCCCATATATATATATATATATATATTATTTCTATATATCTGTGCTGGCATTCTCACTTGTTACGTTTTCGGATATATAATTACTTATGTAAGCGTTAAAAAAAAAAAAAAAAAACCAATTTCCTTAAAAAAAATACGCTTTTCGTTTACTTTTTAACAATAAGAGCAAATCAATGACAATGATCGTCAATACTAATCAGCGTATTGAAGAATTTCACGTATTTGTACGGGATCAAAGCACGTGCCTGATGTATCTGGATGCGGTACAGGATGTGGGTCGCTAGTTCTCCACCTTGGAGACTACACGTTCATTTTTTCTCTCTCTCTCTCTCTCTCTCTCTCTCTCCCTCTCTCTCTCTCGCTCGCGTGTCTCTGGTTTTGCTCGCGCACATCGACCCATCTCTCTCCGCGAAGCTTTGGGTACGTGTAGCACGCGATTTCCATGAGTTTATATCCATGTATATCCTTTTACATACATAGACACATATGGCAGAAAAAGTCCGAGGGGTCTCCTACACGAGACCTCGACGAACCACGCCCTGTACAAATCCCATGTGTACGAGTATATATATATATATATCGTTGAGTCTATCCACAAAGATGTACATATAATAATGTATGTAAACTTCTACGTATATGTATATAGATATAAAGCAGATGCACACTTTGCGTTTTCCAACTTGTTTCTCTCGACAATTTGAACTCTCGTGAGATTCATATAACGCTCCGCGATATACATGAACTACTTACATATAGTATATTTAATTATTTTAATTTTTTATGTACATCGAAGCAAAAGTAATTTTTTTCGCGAGGATTCGCCAGACACACGTCGCGATGCAATGCATGAGAATTTACATCAAAGATGGACCGCGTGCTGTATGATCAATTGTGGAGGAAGCTTGTGTATAGAGTCCAGCAGGATTTTTTTTTTTTTTTTTGCCTGACGATCTTACCTGTGTGTATTCGCTGATGGGCCTTTAGGTGAGAACTCTTTGTGTAGACTTTTGTACAACCTGGAAAAAAAAAGAAAAGAAATGGTCATAAAATTTCGTTGCTATCTGAGTTGGCTCGAAAAATTTACTCAACGTTCCAGAGATTTCGGCAAAGTAGAATTTTGTATGTTTTAAGTCATGTGAGAGATAAGTTATTCCCATACCAATTAGTCGCAATATCACGCGAAGGACTCGAATTCAATGGACTAACGATATTTATACTATAAATCTTAACACTAGAACTACCGTGTCCGTCAAAATAACGGATTTCGGGGTCGTGGAATTAGATATAAATTCAACGCTGGTAGTTTTAGTGTTAATTTTTGTTTTCTTTTTTCAGTCAGGCAATCGTAGCCAATACCCACAAGGGCAAACCCAGTATGTGATTCTATGACAAAAAAGTATTCTTCCGAAATGAAATTTCGATATTTCTACTATAAATCTTAACACTAGAACTACCATGTCCGTCAAAATAACGAATTTCGGTGTCGTGGAATTAGATATAAATTCAACGCCGGTAGTTTTGGTGTTAATTTTTGTTTTCTTTTTTCAGCTGGGCAATCATAGCCACAAGCCACAAGGGCAAACCCAGTAAGTGATTCTATGAGAAAAAAGTATTCTCCCTAAATGAAATTTCAATTCCCCGCGATTTATTTATCAAATTTTCATTTCATTTCGCCTAATACGAATTGTATCATTCAAATTTGCAAATAAATAATCTGAAACGTTTAGAAAAATTAATAAATTAAAAATATGAGGTTTATGCTCACCTATAAAGTCACAATGATGAACCCGTCGTTTCTCCAACTCGGGATTATTGCGCCGATTAAATTTCGTAATCGTCGGTGGTTGAATACGATGAGTTTGATTCATCATCTGTGGCTGTGGATACGGAGGTGGCGGAGTTCGTCTCGGTGGTCCAGCTCCGAGTGGCGAGCCAGGATCAGAGATCGGTGGCGTCAACGGTGATACATACATGAGTCTCGTCATTGAACCATAAAGTGGCGAATTTGCATTACCACTCGATTGATGACTACCATGATGATTACTCCTCGTATCATTATTATTATTACTATTATTATTATTATTATTATTATTACTATTACTATTACTATTATTACTATTACTATTATTATTATTGTTGATGTTGTTGTTGTTGCTGCTGCTGTTGTTATTGTTGTTGCTGCTACTGTTGTTGTTATTGTTGTTGTGGTTGTTATTGTTGTTATTGTTGTTTGAAAATCCTTTAATTCCCGTTGTCCTCGGATGATGAACAACGATCGAGTGTTGCTCGTTCGTACTGGCGTGTCGATTGGCAAAATTTTGCAAACTCGAGCCTCGTCCCTCAAGAAGATGGAGTGTCGGTGCTGGTGGCAAAGGTTCAGTTTTTATCTCAACGGGGGATAAAACAGGCGACGTTGCGTCTTCGGTTTCCATTTTGACGTGTGACTGGGAACCGAGCATATCAGCATTTGCTGGATCGAGTTTTTGTATACTGGAGGTTATGTCCTCCCACAATGGTGGCCTGAGAAAAACATCATCGTCGTTGCCCGCTGGTTGACTCCTCGATGAGACGAAGCTAGCTTGTGGCCTACAGGCTGGTCCACCGCCCTCGAAAAAATCATCCATGTGCTGGTGCATCGAGGACGTTTCCCTCGTAACTTTTTCCGGATCATCGTCCTCGAGCTTCTGAAGACGATCGAGATCTTGTCTGCACAGCAAGGTGTCCAGATCCGATGTCTGCTGAAAGCAAAATACAAATACGATCAATCGTGAGTGGATTGAATTGAATTTATTTTGTGTGTTTTTTTTTTTTTTGAGGTTATGTGTTCGAAGAATATGAAATAAAGTAAGAGCTCTATATCTCTCTTTCGCTGTTTCGATTTTAGAGAGGTAGAGAGAGAGAGAGAGAGAGCGAACAAACACACGGAGCAACATAATACAAGACACGGTGAATCGAGCATTGGTACATATAA
Organism: Dyspetes luteomarginatus; assembly: GCA_963669185.1. Classification (NCBI taxonomy): domain Eukaryota; kingdom Metazoa; phylum Arthropoda; class Insecta; order Hymenoptera; family Ichneumonidae; genus Dyspetes; species Dyspetes luteomarginatus. The sequence continues at coordinate 17,697,325 of OY769910.1, read as the reverse complement.
TACAGAATTATGAACGAGACAAAATCTGCGGAGGAGGAAGAGGAAGAGATTTCTCTCGGGACTACTACCTGATGTAAAAGTGAGAGGAAAGGAAAAAAGGGGGATAAAACGAACGAGAGTGACTTGCTGTATGGTGATCTCTGGAGCTCTTGGCTAGCAGCAAGGAGGAGGAAGAGGAGGAGGAGGAGAAGTGCAACAACGTAAGAACGAGAAGAGTTCTGCCCCGTTAATATGCAAGGGAGCAAACGACGTTGAATCGCCGCTTGATATCCTTCGCAGCTATAGAGAAACTTTTTGAACTTAATATTACGCCCGTTCTTTCGGACCCAGACGAGAATACTATATATATATATATATATGTATATGAGGAAAATAAAAAAAGGGTACAAGAGAAACGAACGAGCATAGAGTTAGTGAGACAGAGAGAGGCAAAGAGAAGTCTCGGGCAATGCGCAGCGTCATTCTTCGCATGATTTGTACACGCGCAACGCCCCCCGCGTGTTCACGTGCCACACGCTCTCTCTCTCTCTCTCCGGTCGTTCTTCTTGGGTTTGTTTTGTGTATACGCATACGCATCATCGATATATAAGTACAAGCGGACAACAGAAATCTCGCATAATATTTCGAAGATTTTAAATGCAGACGAGGGATAGAGGGGAGAGAAACATAACGCCCCTTCAACGCGTTCACGAAACGCGTTTTGTAACGGCCACGAGACGAGTATTACTATTGATGAATTATATTTTCTTCGACACCGCGCGGCGGTGCGAGAAACAAAATATTTATTCATATACAATCGCCAACGTCGCGAGCGTTCGTACATCACCCGCTTGTTGAAAATTTTCAAGTTGAACAGTTATCGGGCGTGGAGATTGACGTGAACAGAAGAGAAATATATATATATACATCGTGAAGATTTGAGTAAACGATTCAATTCGAAAATTTGGAATGGTGGAATTAAATGATAATTCGAAAAGGAGAGAAATAAAATTAATTTACCAATTATTTTGTATTCTAATTATTAACGCCCCTTCAACGCTTTCACGAAAAGCGTTTTGTACCGGCCACGAGATGAGTACAGAAGAGAAATATATATATATATCGTGATGATTTGAGTAAACGATTCAATTCGAAAATTTGGAATGGTGGAATTAAATGATAATTCGAAAAGGAGAGAAATAAAATTAATTTACCAATTATTTTGTATTCTAATTATTAACGCCCCTTCAACGCGTTCACGAAACGCGTTTTGTAACGGCCACGAGACGAGTATTACTATTGATGAATTATATTTTCTTCGACACCGCGCGGCGGTGCGAGAAACAAAATATTTATTCATATACAATCGCCAACGTCGCGAGCATTCGTACATCACCCGCTAGGTGAAAATTTGCAAGTTGAACAGTTATATATATATATATATCGAGAAGATTTGAGTAAACGATTGTAATGTTCAATTCGAAAATTTGGAATGGTGGAATTAAATGATAATTCGAAAAGGAGAGAAATAAAATTAATTTACCAATTATTTTGTATTCTAGTTATTAACAGCCCTTCAACGCTTTCACGAAAAGCGTTTTGTAACGGCCACGAGATGAGTACAGAAGAGAAATATATATATATATCGTGATGATTTGAGTAAACGATTCAATTCGAAAATTTGGAATGGTGGAATTAAATGATAATTCGAAAAGGAGAGAAATAAAATTAATTTACCAATTATTTTGTATTCTAATTATTTATATATTGAAATGATTAATTCCTCACTGGCACAACTGATTAATTCAATGAAAGAGAACAACAATTGAAGAGAGCATTAAACATGCTGTACAGAGAGACACCTCCTTACACCTCATGTTCGTGGAACTATAATTCGTATTTTCTCTACCCCTTCTTTTGCATATATATTATCGCTGTGACATCAAGACAAGTTCTGAAACTCTGTCGAGCGACAATGTTGTTTTCTCACAGAGGGCACAATTTGCGATAATGACAGGCTATACTATTACACAGACGAGAGAATAAGAATAGCGCGCTTTCTTCGAACTCTGCACTACTCTCGACCAATCCATACTTATACCACACACACACACACACATATATATATATATATATATATAAATGTTTTGTTGCGTATTATAAGTCGAGCTATATATTCGAACTGCGTGCGGGCCGACTGCATACGTTTCGATTCTCTTATTCTTTCAGTGAAGCTTCCTTCTCGTATCTCGAGCCACATATATATATATATATATATACAATAATATAATGACAGTGGACGCGAAGCGAGAACAAAGTTCGTCCATCCGGCTATTAATGCGTGTAATCATAGACCCGAGGTCAGCGGTGTTAATAACGCGTTTTCGAATCTCCGAGTGAGGAATGAGATGATGATGAGAGTGAGAGAGTGAGAGAGAGAGTGGGAGAGAGAGGGGGAGAGAGAGAGAGAGAGAGAGAGAGAGAGAGAGAGAGAGAGAGAGAGAGAGAGAGAGAGAGAGAGAGAAAACTACACCCTCACACTCGCGAGAATATTTGCCGCACAAATTACGAGTCTGGATTATCTTATGGAGAATATATATATAGGTAATTGCATTCGTATGGGCTCATACATAGGCAATAGATGCATAAAAGTCACAATGAGAGACGCGCGCGGCTTCTTTAATGGATCGAATATTATACTTTGAATTGAGTCTCGTGAAAGTTGTTTCGGTTGGATCGAAGCGTCGCAAGGGATGAATAGAACCGAGAAATGCCAGCATTAAAAAAAGTTTCACTTGGGATTAAATTTATACCGTGACGTCGTGAAAAATCACCCGAGATGATTTTTCAAACTTTCGCCATTTAAATTGAGAATTGAGAAGCTTTTTTTTTTTCTCTTAAATTGATCAAGCCTTGTGTTTCTCTTAAATAATTTATTGGTTCATCTGATAGGTCCGAAGGGATTAATCGAGCCAACACAGAAAAATGCATTTTTAATGACATTCTGGTATAAAATTTACATCGAGCTTCGGATAATTTACTCGAATCGATTTTTAACGCTTGGAAATTTTAATGGCAGAGGTCATTCATCGGGCGTTCAGTCTACATTGTATACACGGGGGGAGGAGGGAGGAGGAAGGAGGGAAGGGAGGGAGGGGGGGGGAGGAGGAGAATCAAGAGAGAAATAGGACGCTACATTTTTATGTACGCAGAGTATATATATATATATATATAGTGAGAGCACGTGGAGGGATGAAACGGTCAATGCGCTTGCGTATTAAGGGTGAATAAAAGCAGAATTTTGCGCGCATGATCGAGCTTTTCTCGAATCAATCTGACGAAAGCCACACCCTTGTTATGTATATATATAGAGGGGTTGTTCCGTGGTCGGGACAACCCTCGTTAGCGATCGAAAGGGGGGAGAGCCGCCATTGCGGCTTCTTCGCAAGCACCATTTTTACTACCCCTATAGCGTGTGTGTGTGCAATATTCAAAGCGTTTTATTGTCTTTCGTTGACAAAAAGAGTAATACAAAAAAAGCTTAACAGAAAATTATTTTTTATCGAAAAATTGAAGAAAAAAAAAAAATTCCGATAATTTTCATATTTATATATGAGTAAAGTTAAAAAAAAAAAAAACAAATAAATTAAATAATATTTCAATATACTAAATATTTGATTTTTCAATTTTTTACCGTCGAATACTGCTCTTTTTTTTTTTAATTTATAAATTGATGAGCAATTGCGAGTTTACAATGCCGAAGAGAAAATAAGGGAATCGTTATTTCAATTTGTCTAAAAGAAAAAAACATTTTATGGAGTACACTTTGGAAAATTGTTCGTACATTGTTCCTTTTTTTCATCGACCCTTGAGACGAAAATTTGAAAATTTACAACATTGAAAGATACGAAGGAAACTTGGTTTTTTTTTTTAAATTTGATTTCGTATTTTCTATTTTTGCCACAAATTTTATGAAAAATCTTGAAAATTTGATAAAATATGCTCATGCGCTATATATATATAAAGGGGGTCGTAAAAATTGTTATGTTATTTTCATAGTATACTTTTTCATAGAACATTTTCTTTTTTTTTTAATTTATAAATTGATGAGCAATTACGAGTTTACGATGCCGAAGAGAAAATAAGGGAATCGTTATTTCGAATTTGTCTAAAAGAAAAAAACATTTTATGGAGTACACTTTGGAAAATTGTTCGTATATTGTTCCTTTTTTTCATCGACCCTTGAGACGAAAATTTGAAAATTTGCAACATGAAAGATACGAAGGAAACTTGGTTTTTTTTTTAAATTTGATTTCGTATTTTCTATTTTTGCCACAAATTTTATGAAAAATCTTGAAAATTTGATAAAATATGCTCATGCGCTGTACATTGTTGTCGGATGGGCAACTCATTTATATGTATGACAAAGAAAGGGGGTCGTAAAAATTGTAATGTCATTTTCATAGAACATTTTCACGATATATAAACAACGACGAAGAGGGGGGTGGAGGAGTGAAGTAAGAAATCGGACTGGGGGCCGAGGGCCCAAGTCTCGATGGGCCCGAGGTGGTCAACACGGTAACGTAGGTACTTCGCAAGTACGGATCTTGGGAGAGACGAGTAAACCGGACAATGAGAAGAGCGGCTGAGACATCGGACGAACAACGAAGAGGAAGAGGAAGAGGAAGAGGAAGAGGAAGAGGAAGAGGAAGAGGAAGAGGAAGAAGAAAAAGAAGAGGAAGAGGAAGAAGAAAAAGAAGAAGAAGAAGAAGAAGAAGAAGAAGAAGAAGAAGAAGAAGAAGAAGAAGAGGAGGAAGAAGAAAAAGAAGAAGAAGAAAAAGAAGAAGAAGAAGAAGAAGAAGAAGAAGAGGAACGAGAAGAAGAAGAAGAAGAACAAGAAGAAGAAGAAGAAGAAGAAGAAGAAGAAGAAGAAGAAGAAGAAGAAGAAGAACAAGAAGAAGAAGAAGAAGAAGAAGAAGAAGAAGAAGAAGAAGAGGAAGAAGAAGAAGAAGAAGAAGAAGAAGAGGAAGAAGAAGAAGAAGAAGAAGAAGGAGAAGGAGAAGAGGAGGAAGAAGGAGCAAACTCTGGATGTAAGAGAGGCAGCGAGAGGGGCTGAAAAAGCAACTCTCGCGACGCATCCACTCGGTAGATTCTATCTCGCCATTCACCCGCCTAAGGTAATAAAACTCTACGTCCATTATTTACTTGCATTATCGTTATTTTACGCCCACAAAACTCCATATTTATGGCGAAATTATTCAACATTATATTTCTCTCTCTCTCTCTCTCTTTCTCTCTTTCTCTCACACATTCACTCACTCACTCTCTTTCGCAACTCTTCTTTGTCTCGTCGTGCGCGCGCGTGTGCGCTTGCGAGAAGATATGAATAAAATTGTAGATTCTTGAGATAAACATATGCGAGCGCAAATGTCGGTTTGATATCCGAGTGCAGGGGGGAGCGAATTCACATCAAGAAAGACGCCCGCAATTTAGGGGGTGGCAGCTCAATGTAAGATCGGTGAATGGCCTTGTTTGTAGCAAATTTTTTTTTCTCTTTTTTTTTTTCATTCATCACTGGAAAAAGACATAAAAAGATTGAAAAACAAAAAGAGGAAAGAATTTCGAGAAAACGACGAGAGTAAAATTCATCGCTCTCTGGTAAATATTCGTAGCTCATATGATGATCTACAATAATTTAATAAATAATACACAGAGAAGTTCAACGAGTTTTGATTCATTCATATTCATTTAACCCTCCGTATAGTCACACTGGGTAGAATCGACCCGTTGAGTTTTTTCAGTGAAAAAGTGTCCTTCTTGCCCATTGACCTCTTTACGATTTTTTTTTGGCATGTTGCCATTTGATTTTTTATAAATTGACTTTTCGTACGTAATCTAGAATGTTCGAAGAATGTTTCGTAATTTTTTTATCCACATTGGACGGATAGTTTTTGCACGAACGTTTTTTTTAAACTGACTGGGTAGAGTCGACCCAGTGTGGTTATTGATTGGACCAATCCGTCCAATCACCGATTTTTTTTAGCATGTTGCCATTTGATTTTTTATAAATTGACTTTTCGTACGTAATCTAGAATGTTCGAAGAATGTTTCGTAATTTTTTTTATCCACATTGGACGGATAGTTTTTGCACGAACGTTTTTTTTAAACTGACTGGGTAGAGTCGACCCAGTGTGGTTATTGATTGGACCAATCCGTCCAATCACCGATTTTTTTTAGCATGTTGCCATTTGATTTTTTATAAATTGACTTTTCGTACGTAATCTAGAATGTTCGAAGAATGTTTCGTAATTTTTTTTATCCACATTGGACGGATAGTTTTTGCACGAACGTTTTTTTTAAACTGACTGGGTAGAGTCGACCGAATGTGGTTATTGATTGGACCAATCCGTCCAATCACCGATTTTTTTTAGCATGTTGCCATTTGATTTTTTAGAAATTGACTTTTCGTACGTAATCTAGAATGTTCGAAGAATGTTTCGTAATTTTTTTATCCACATTGGACGGATAGTTTTCTCGCGATCGTTTTTTTTAAACTGACTGGGTATCACAATTATTACAATCGGGATTGTAATTAATTAATTTAATTTTATTAGTCCGATGGAGAGGAGAACAGAAGAGAGAAATACAAGGAGAACAGAAATAAAATAAAAAACGATGGATTCTCGTATTTATATAGACATAAAAATTTTAGCTCGTAATACGCGATGTGTTGTGTGCGACCCTCTCTGGCGAATCTCCTTTTGCCATCATTGTTACAATACCAGCGCAGAGAGAACGTTTCGTAAGTAGATTGGCATTTGTGAGTCGGGCGAGTTACGCTGACCTTTGAGGCTGACTTTCTTTGAGATAGAACTACAAGTAAATATACAAATATATAAAGTAAATATACTTATATATAAGCATATTTACTATACATATAGGGTTCAGGACGTAAATTATATATATATAAATCGTACACATCTATATCCACGTATATAAATAGTTCACATTTATACATGTGTATATATATATATTCGAATCGATCGTAGCAATAGTAAACAGATCTATCGAGTTTTGCACTATGCAGAGGGCTCTCTCTGTATCATTAAGAACAAACCGTGCGATGTTTTGTGTAAGCGAAAGGGGGTCCCGATCGTGCAATCCTTGTACATTATTACCACTCACAACTCTACTCTCATCGGGACGAATCTACAATACTACACCTGCTTGCCACCCGATTATTTATTTCAACGTCTCGTTTCGGTCTCGTATATTAATTAAAGTGCATCCTCGAGGACAATTTGCCTGTAAATTGAATCGAAATGTTCCCCAGAGAGAGACAGAGGGTCATTTTAATGTCACACTGCTCGTCTTGAGTAAAGAAGAAAAACTAACAAAAAAAAAAAACTTTTAGAAGCGAATTCGACGCCAGTAGATGAACGTAAATGACTTAATGAATATGAACATGCGACGCCATTATAGTCTATTAAAAGACACACGTGGCCGCGTGGTAGCTCATCTTGCAAATACACTATATATGTATATAGATATACATATATACATGTATGAATGTATGCATGTACTGGTGACTTGTATATAAAATATTGTATTTTACAAGTGAAACCTGAAGAGAGAAAGATAGGTTGACACGAGTGATTGTATTGCTGGCTAATAAAATATCCATTCTCTCATGCTTCGTATACGATAAAAAAGGTCTCTCGTCATTGCACCCTCTGACATGAACGATGAGAATGCCACGTGTCGCACTAAACGTTTGTCAAATTATTAAAGGGGTCGCTGTATATTTACAAATGTAAACTTCGTTAGTAAACTCTTTTTGACTTTCTATGCTTAGTAAAATGCCTTTTGGAAAAAATTAAGCCCAGGACAAAAGACTCTGCACAAAAAGTTCAATATATCGCCAGTGCGATACACGAGCGTCAGTCGAAGATCATAATAATTTTTCAAGAGTCTCATATGAAGATAAGAATTATCGTAATTCATCGGCGATATCATGATCTGCTAATTAAGCTTTATGTTCTTTATCTTAAGAATAGTTGAAGCTTTATAGAATAATTAATGGGGTACATTTATTGATAAGATGTAATAAAAAAAATGAACGTGAAGATTTTGAATTGAAAATGGAAAAGAAAAAATGTTGAACTGAAGTTTAGAATTAAAATATAAAATTGAAATGTTGAGTTGAACTATGAAATTAAAATGTTGAATTTAAATATTGAGTTGAACTATGAAATTAAAATGTTCAATTTAAATATATAACGATTGAGATGAACACTTGAGAATTTAAATGGAAATGTAGAATGAAAAAATTGAAAGCACACGATTGAGGACGTAAATTATGATGCACTAGCGGATAAAATTAAAATTTTGAGTTGAACTATGAAATTAAAATGTTGAATTAAAATATTGAGTTGAACTATGAAATTAATATGTTCAATTTAAATATATAACGATTGAGATGAACACTTGAGAATTTAAATGGAAATGTAGAATGAAAAAATTGAAAGCACACGATTGAGGACGTAAATTATAATGCACTAAAGGATAAAGTTAAAATATTGAATTTGAATATAAAACGATTGAGATGAACATTGAGAAATGAAATGGAAATGTAGAATGAAAAAATTAAAACCACACGGTTGAGGACGTAAACAGCAGAATTGAAAAGTAAACAAAATAAAAAAACAATCATTTTCACGAAATTGGACATGTTATTATTATCAAATCCTTCAAATAATTCATACTCTAAATACTAACAATAAATCCTTACGTGTGATTTACATGAAAAAATGAATTCCTCCCAAAAAGCCACAAGATGTTTATCTCCCTTGCTAATCCATTCCTCGTTCAGTGTTATTCCTTAATGCCTGTCGAAATTAAACGAGCTTTCGATCTAACTATCCAAAAGATCATCGAGTAGAAACAAAATAAGTGCATTTATGTGTGTGTGTGTGCATGTAACACCCGGGCGAGAGAATTGAAGCTCTAACGACGTGATAAGTCGCGTGTGCGTGACCCGTTGCTGCTTCTGCTTCCAACTCTCTCTCTCTCTCTCTCTCTCTCTCTCTCTCTCTCTCTCTCTCTCTCTCTTTCTCTCTTTCTCTCTTTCTCTCTCTCTCTCTCTCTTTCTCTCATCTTCTTCTTCTTCTCTCCCTTCCGCCTGCTGCTTCATCATCGATCTTTACTCTGGCGTTTCACTACGAGAGAGTGAAAAAAAAAGTATAGAGAAGAGAAAGGAGAGAAAGAGCTCGGAGGTCTTTGGCACGCGATTCGAGCATACTACGCGACTCGATATGGTGTTGTGTATAAGAGAGAGAACTTGCTGTAAGCATCAAACACCCTTTTCTTCTTTGGTTCTTTACCCTCCCACATCTCTCTCTCTCTCTCTCTCTCTCTCTCTCTCTCTCTCTCTCTCTCGCACTTTTTCTTTCACCTATCGCGGGTTTTTTTCTTTTATTTTCTTTCCACAAAATCCGCAGCTGTCTCTCCGAGTCAAGGATTATTTATAGTTCTCGATAATGACGCGTGTATATGCTGTGGTGAGTCTTTTCTCTCTCTCTCTCTCTCTCTCTCTCTCTCTCTTTCTCTCTCTCTATCTCTTTCTCTCTCTCTCTCTCTCTCGTTGGTGTGTGGTAGCAAACGATAATATCAAAAGATTGAAAGCTGGCATACCTATCGTGCAAACCAGCACAGCAACACACATCGCGTTAAACTATCGAAGGGGAGAATAAAAGTTGTGAGTCATTGAAACGAAAACAAAACAAAAAAAAAATTGGTAAAGTTCGAAAGATCTCTATAGGGGGGTAAAATATATTGTATATACTAAAAGCCTGTTAAGGCCATAGAGAGTAAAGTGCATTAAGGTGATTACTATTAGTACCATATACAATATATCTATATATATATATAAGAGATCGGGCGAGGTAAAAATTGTAGAGATATTAGACCTTTTTACATGGAGTCAGCTGCGTTATATATATATATATATATATATACTATGTAATTTAACATCAGAGCTCTTTTCAACTCTCATCATAGAATCCCTACGATTCATCAGAGGGGCCATAAAGCATAAAACGTGTCTCTATGTAGTGGCATCATCATCGTTTTGACTCCCTCACAAAATGGTAATCTTCCACCTGGTGTTTTGATTTTATCGGTGATATGTGCTCGATCTCAATGGGACCCCAGCCAATATTACGAAAAAAAACTTCGATATGTATATAAAATTACGTCCTATAATTATTATCTAACGGGCGAGTAACCTCTCGCGCTTGATTAATAATTTTTATAAAACCGATGATGAGAATTATTCTTATACTGGCACAAAATTTCCCTCGATAATAAACAAATTATATTTTTATATAATTTATATATTGTTGAATTTTTTTTGTTTAACGTGGCAGATAAATTTATTCAATGCGGTAATTATAATTTTGAGATTGTAAAAATATATAAGATGAGTCAATATTATTCCTGCTGGATTAAGGGTGGGCTGGGGTGAGTTTCGGGGAGGGGGGGAGGGGGATGGATAATAGTATTAGTTCTACCTGAGGGATTTTTCAACGGTAAATTGCTGCTAAATCATAAGTTATGGGAAAATGTGCTGACTAAAGTAATTGTGAGACCTCATGGGAATATAATGGTGGGGAAAAAAAAAAAAAAAAAAAGAAGAATATGAAAAAAGAGCTAGAAAGTAAAAAAAAAAAAAATGGTCGAACAATCTTGGAAAGGATAAAACTTGTGTGGCCACGCGCGTTTCTTCCGGTTATTGTGCTCTAACGCCCCGTTAACATATCTAATGCACCCCCCGACCCCCGCCGGCGCCGCCGCCAACCCCCCACCACCTCCTCTAGCGCCCCTGCGGCCATTTAGGAAGACTCGAAGACTCGACGTTGGAGAAACTTCCAACTTGCCTAGCTCGCTTGGCTCGTGTAGCTAATGCACTTTTAATTAATTAAATGGACTGATGGTGCTGCCTCACCCGCCCTCCACTCGCCTCTTGTTCGCCTCGCCGTCCCCCACCATTAGCCTGGTGTTTGTATACATGTGTGTATGGATGACCGACCTCGCGTGCCGGCTGTCCACGAACGCTGACGCGAGCGGTGCAAACTCATCCCTTGGCCTTTTTTTTTTTATACACGTATATAGACATATAGGTATCCCTCCGAGGACCTCGCATAACTATGTATATATAGATATGTATATATATATATATATATATATATATATATATATATATATATATATATATATATATATATATGTGTGTGTGTGTGTATATGTATATGTATATGTATATGTATATGTATGTGTATATGTATATGTATATGTATATGTATATGTATATGTATATGTATATGTATATGTATATGTATATGTATATGTATATGTATATGTATATATGTATATATGTGTATATATATGTATATATGTATATACGTATATATGTATATATGTATATATGTATATATGTATATATATGTATATATGTATATATGTATATATGTATATATATATATATATGTATATATGTATATATGTATATATGTATATATGTATATATATATATGTATATATGTATATATGTATGTATATATGTATGTATATATATGTATATATATATGTATATATATATATATATATATATATATATATATATATATATATATATATATATATATATATGTGTGTGTGTGTGTGTGTGTGTGTGTGTATATATATTTGTTCATAGATATATGTAATAGTTTGGTTCGGGTCTCCTGCGACCCTTTCACGACCCTCATCACCGTGCAAACGAGTGAAGCTTCGCGATGATAAATTATTGACCCTTCGCCATGCTTTGCATGGTTCCTAAAGACAGAAGATATATATATATATATTTTTTCCAACCGTTCGGCACTTTTTTTTTGACTTTTATATTTCGTCTGGTATAGACGAAATAAGGGATGAAATAAGGGAGGAAAAAATAAGAATGGCAGAAAGGATTTTTTTTTTTTTTTCTTTAATTATCTCATATCATCAATATATGTATAAGAGTTAAAAGTCAACGTGTAAATTAACCCATTCGAGACCTATTGCACCCAGCGTGTGCAATAATTAAATATGAAGACTATAAAGAAAAAAAAAATCCTCGCTCCTCGGGACCGTGTGAGAAAAATTATATTTTTTTCCAAAAACGTGTTTTGTGATTTACGAATAATGAAAATTTAATCATTACACGAATAATTTTAAATAATCTTCGTAAAACTTTTAAACGAAATCTCGAAACACGTTTGTGTTCTATGGTGAAGGAGGAGGTGGGAGGGGGGGGGGGGAATGTAAAACTTTTAGAGCATAAAACAATTAAAAAAAAAAATTTCACATATTTTTTCGTTGTTAAAATTTTTTTCACATATTTTTTGGTTATTAAAATTTTTTTGACATTTTTTCGTTGTTAAAATTTTTTTTATATAATTTTATTGTCCTGAAGCTTTTAAGCAAAATCTCGAAACGCGTTTGTGTTCTATGGGCGGGCGAGGTGGGGAGGGGGGGGGGGGGGGATGTGAAACTTTTAGAGGATAAAACATTTTCATAAAAAATGTTGTGACGTATTTTTTTCGTTGTTAAAAATTCGTTGACACGCGTCACAAAAAGATTTTTTTTTTTTTTCGCGTGGTGCACATTGAGAATTTTAATATTAGCCACGCGGCCACCCTTGTATATATATATATATATATATATATATATATGTATATGTATATACATATGTACGTGGCTGATGATAGTGAATGTAATGCTTTTGGTCGTCTCTCATGGTCTCGTGTCTGAAGCTGGACCGTGGCCAGCATAGGGACTTTGTGCTGGACCACCCGAAGTCTCAGCGGGTCATCGTCGGCAAACAGGCGACAGAGAAAAGAAAGAGAGAGAGAGAGAGAAAACGATTGGGGAGCGCGCGCGAGAGAGAAAGAGAGAAAGAGAAAGAGAGAGAGAAAGAGAGAGAGAGAGAGAGAGAGAAGGTGAGCAAAATAAAATAAAAAAAGAAGATAAGAAAAAGAGCTTCCCTCGTCCTCATAACTAAGACTCCTGATGATGACATTTGATTTAGTTACTCGCGCGTTCGCTACATGCACTCTCTGCCATTCGTTTGGCCATAACGTTTTATCTTCCTGTTCGTTGATGCTCTATATCCTCTCTTGGCAACAAAATATACACAGCACACACACACACACACACACACAAATAGGAATTTATTCTGATTTCTCTCCACGTGCTAGAATAAAAAAAATTCTGTCCCTCTTGATGGAAATCCTTTTGCTTGATTTTTTTTTAAATTTCTTCACGGTCTCCGAGGTTCAAAAATTTTTTGATTTCTCGTTTACTGAAATTTGCTTCTCCTCATTTTTCGCAATTTACATTCAATCAATTCAATAAAAAAATATAATAATAAGAATATAACTAATTTACAATTTTATCTCTGATAGAGTAAAAAAAAAAAAAACCTCGCCAAAATGCACGAACGATAAGTAAGTAACAAGATAAGGCCAATAAGTGGATTTCCCTGATGTTAAGCTTTTTATTTATTTTATAAATTAATTATGTCACCTAATGTTGAGAAATTAAAAAAATTTTGAACCTCGGAGGTTCAACATTTTTTTGATTTCTCGTTTACCGAAATTTGCTTCTCCTCATTTTTCGCAATTTACATTCAATCAATTCAATAAAAAAATATAATAATAAGAATATAACTAATTTACAATTTTATCTCTGATAGAGTAAAAAAAAAAAAAAAACCTCGTCAAAATGCACGAACGATAAGTAAGTAACAAGATGAATGGCCAATAAGTGGATTTCCCTGATGTTAAGCTTTTTATTCATTTTATAAATTAACTATGTCACCTAATGTTGAGAAATTTGCTTCTCCTCATTTTTCGCAATTTACATTCAATCAATTCAATAAAAAATATAATAATAATAATAATATAAGTAATTCACAATTTTATCTGTGATAGAGTAAAAAAAAAAAAAAAAACCTCGCCAAAATGCACGAACGATAAGTGAGTAACAAGATAAGGCCAATAAGTGGATTTCCCTGATGTTAAACTTTTTATTTATTTTATAAATTAATTATGTCACCTCAAGACTTAGCCCATTAAGCGTTAAAATTTAAAAAATTTGAAAAAGAATGGAAAATCCATTCAAGGGAATTTATCACCGCTAAATTATTAATTTACTTTTGTATCAACAATTTAATTATATTTATTGCCGACATTTTTTTCCTTTCATCAAGTTTACCTTATGATTTTTTTTCTTAGCTCGGTATTCCATTCCATTGCAAAGATCTCGTAAGATTTATCCCTATCGTCCGAGAGCTTTGCACGCTCCTCAATCGTTTTCTCTCTCTCTCTCTCTCCCTCTCTCTCTTTCGGTCACTCGCTCGCTCTCTCCCCCTCCCTCTGTCTCCCCCCCCCCCCCCTCTCTCTCTCTCTCTCTCTCTCTCTCTCTCTCTCTCTCTCTCTCTCTCCGCCCTCTCTCTCTCTCCGCCCCCCCCCCCTCTCTCTCTCTCTCTCTCTCTCTCTCTCTCTCTCTCTCTCTCTCCCCCTCCCTCTCTCTCGTTCGCTCTCTATCCAGCTGGTGTATGTCACACGAGCACAAGAGAGGCAGCTCACACATTCAAGTTTCAGCCAAAGTTGTTAATTAAATGGTTTATGGGTGCGACCAAATATTCGAGATTTTATAGTCAATTAGCCACGGTTCCCTTTGGTCAGAGTGGACTCTTTGGTCAGACGTAGACCCGTGGCTGCTGCTGTTGAAAATTTCTGTGTGACGCGCGATACTCTCTGGTTGCTTTGGGCCCCGAGGCTGGTGCTTATCTTAAAAAGTGCAGCTACGGTAGACAGCGAGAGTTGGTAAGATGCAGGACGATTAGAATGAATGGCCGTTATAAATCAGCTCCCTTGTTGGTCCCGGCACGAGTAAAATATACATATATATATATATATATATATATTATAACATTGCTCGGAGAATTGGCGCGTCCACCTCGTGCGCCAGTTCGAAATGTGGCCACTGGCATCTTTTTTCTCTATTTTTCATCTCTCTCTTTTTACATTCTCTCATGCCACCTGGATTTTTAGAGAACTCGCGAAGCTTTGATTTCGTTTCGCGTACGTTCTTCTTCGTGTTTATATATATATATATATTTTTTCTTCTTCTCTTTGACTTTCTTCTGGTCCATTCGTTCCGTCTAATGTAAGCCCTTTAACACTGTCGAAAATCCTGATCTACAGCCTTGAAAGAGCTCTTTTGATTTATTTTTTCTTGTCTCTTCGAAACTCGAGGCTGATATCGCTCACGGTGAGTGTAAACGAGATAGCAGAAGCGCTCGAAATTATTGGCACACGCGAAATATATTAGTGTGTGAATATATATATATATATATATTTTTTAAATCCTTTTAGTTGTATACAATAAAGAATTGCATCACTGATTAATTTCGTGTTATTCGTTGAAATATAAAATAATAAATGATTCATTTTTTTTTTTACGATATTATCAATTATTGTTAAAATATTTAGTCTCATTTTACGATTTATTATTCAAATTTTAAATACATATATATATATATTAATAAAATATGTGCCAGTGAATAAAAAATTATTCCATCCAACAAAAATTAATCATTTTTTCATAAAATTTAATTCTTTGAAACAAAAAAATATTTTCAATTGATACGAATCAATTTTATGTTTTTTTTTTTTTTCCCTCGCTCAAAACTCCTTAATCATCTTCTCAACCTTTTATCTTTCATACTTCTCTCTCATTCCTCTGCTGTAGAGCTCGTTATGTATTCCGAGAGATGCGTGACACAAAAAAAAAAAAAAAACAAAACAAAACAAAACAAAAACACCCATACGAAGTACGAGTTACACGTAATATCCTAACAAATCCTTTGACCGAATCTTCAAAGTCGCGATTGAAAGAGAGACCTGGGCATATCCACACCAAATAGGATTATGTGAGATAAACTTCACAGTAATGAGATCGGATCTCTCATATGTATTCTTTGACATGGATAAAAAATTTCTTCAAGTTTACATATATATATATATAAATATAATATATAAGTAGACTACCAAACATTGATGAGTGCGATGATCGGACACGGATCTTTCATGGTTTAAGTTCATGCTTATATATATATATACATACATATATCTATATGGTAGACGGAATCCCGACGGACGCTGCCGGAAGGGATTTTCGTTCGCCAAACAACCGATATAACAATTGTTAACGAGCGCATATGAGACCCAGCAAATGAGACTGACTATATATAGCATAGATATATATATATATATATATCTCACGCACGCATTCCACGTACACGTAATCCCTATTTGAAGAGCCCTACTCTTCTCATCTCGTGTTTGCAGATCTTCAATATGACTTGACTCGAAAAAAAAAAAAAGTTTTTCCGGTACTTGTACGGGGTATTTCATTTTACGGGCCTCCTCTTATATATATATGGTCAGAAAAAAATACATATATACAGATATATTTTACTCGTCTTTGAAGTATCGAGTAAGCAGGAAACTCCATTTTCTATAGTAAATTATTTATTCTGTATTGAAAGAAATGAAAAATGAGATGGAGGAGGAAAAAAATGATTTGCGAGCAAATACAACTGAAGATGTACAATCGACTAGGTGAGATAAGATACAGTTTTAGCGCTCATATATATATATATATATATATATGCTGCGCGGAATTGATAATAGAGTTTCGACTGATAGTAAAAGTTTCTCATTTTTAAGTGTCGAGGTGCCTTGAAGTCGTGAAATGATATAAATTGTCGTTAAATATTACAAAAAATATATATATATATATTTTCTCATTTTTTTTGAATGACAATCGAAAATTTTGATTTTTGAATGGATGTTGGACTTTATTACATTTCGACTGATTTGGAAAGATTTTGAGTGTTTTAGAAACTCCTAGGGCAGGCTTGGAGAATTTATTTTACGATTCATTTGTGTCTTGATTATTGTGGTGGCGAATTTTCCAAATACGAAAATGGAAAGGGCAAAAATGATGAATAGAAAAATTTCTTAAATTAATCGTCGGGGATTAAAAAAATTTGTTATAATTAAAAAAAAAAAAAGATCAAGCCGTCATGAATCATCGTAGAATTTTTAAATCTTTAACGACTATAACGCGAGTCAAATGGCTATACAAGAGAGACTCTCAAAGTCTAACGGTAAGCAAAGTTACATCAGCCATATTTTATAGTACGAAATAATTTTTTTTCTTCGTTTTTTTTCGCTGATTATCCAGAATTTTCTAAAATTCTACCAAAAAATACTCGGATAAGCGCGAGTTTAAACATTTTTTTTTTTCATTTGTCTTAAAATTACGTTTTTTTTTTTAAAGACTGACTACGCGTAGTTTAAACATTTTCTTGGGTTTATTCTCAACATTAAACGCGATATGACATGGAAGAAGAGGCGAGAAGAAGAAGCTGAGTCAGATTCGAGATGTTCGTTTCGCGTTCGTTCCTTTCGAACGAGACGCTTTTTCTTCTCATCCTGATTCTTCTCTCGTCCTCGCCTTCCTCTTGTACGTATATGTATATGTTTAGCAGGCATCGTACCGTACGAGTCCACCCAGTATGTTAATTCGCGCTGATGACCCCATCAGAGAACATGCTCACCGCAGAGTTTTTTTCTCTCTCTCTCTCTCTCTCTCTCTCTCTGATTCTTTCTCTCTCTCTCTCTCTCTCTCTCTCTGATTCTTTCTCTCTCTCTCTCTCTCTCTCTCTCTCTCTCTCTCTCTCTCTCTCTCTCTCTCTCTCTCTCTTTCTCTCTCTCTCCCTCCCTCCCTCTCTCTCACCCTCTCCTCTATTATCTCTTCACCAGCTAGTTTCTTCGTTCACGTTCTTCCTTTTCGAGGATACGATGAGTATCAAAGCACGCGTGCTCCGACAGATATAATGATCTTTTGATTTTCTCCCAACTCACGCTGACGCCCGTTTCCTCCAACGTGATTTAATTTCTTTTTTTTTCCCCCTCTAATTATGCGATACGGTAACCGAAGTTTAAACTTCGATTAACATCGATTCGATTAACTTCGATTAACATCGAACGAAACTGGCATAAGGGAAAAATTGTATCGTATATAAGAGAGTTGTAAATAAATATTTTTGGCAGAATGTTTTTAGAAGTTTTGATTGAGAAATAATCATGTGTTAATTGGTGAGCATAAAAATGTATCGATCTAATATTATAAATGAAAAAAAAACTTCGATTAACATAGAACGAAACTGGCATAAGGGAAAGATTGTATCGTATATAAGAGAGTTGTAAATAAATATTTTTGGCAGAATGTTTTTAGAAGTTTTGATTGAGAAATAATCATGTGTTAATTGGTGAGCATAAAAATGTATCGATCTAATATTATAAATGAAAAAAAAATTGCTCAAAAATTGATTATAAAAAATGCCATGTGGGTCGTGTAATAATTTGATTAAAATAAAAGTAATTTCGTATTAATAAAAAATTGGTAATATTTATTAATATATATTTATAATTAACATAGAACGAAACTGGCATAAGGGAAAAATTGTATCGTATATAAGAGAGTTGTAAATAAATATTTTTGGCAGAATGTTTTTAGAAGTTTTCATTGAGAAATTTCAAGTCTTAATTGGTGAGCATAAAAGTGTATCGATCTAATATTATAAATAAATAAAAATTGCTCAAAAATTGATTATAAAAAATGCCATGTGCATGGGGTCGTGTAATAATTTGATTAAGATAAAAGTAATTTCGTATTAATAAAAAATTGGTGACATATTTATTCGAATATTCATTATTATATTTCGATAAGATTATTCAATTGATAGTAATTTGATTATTTCAAATGAATTTTTATCGATTGTGTTAAATTTCAATGATCCCCAATACTGAATGAACCATCATGCATTTGAAATTTATTCAAATATCATTTGAATTAAATTTGATTGAATAGAAATAAATTTCATTCTTTTCCCAATTGATAATGACATTTTATTGAAATAAAATTGATTAAGGCCCAATAAATCAATTTTCGTCATTCTGTACGATGCTTGAAAATTTATCCTGTCTCGGCCTCTTCTCTAGCTGCGGAAACACTGAGCTCTCTACGCCCACGTATCCACCGCCATTGAGAATTCTCATAAACCACGTGCAGACACACACACACGCACATTGTAGAGACTCAAGAGAACTCTTATATGGATAAATTAACCCCAGCAGTATTCTCGACAGTAAATCGTATCACAACAACAAAAATATCCGTTCTATGAATACAAGAAGGTCGCTCTATCAATTTTGAAATATCGGCAGGTCTACGAGAGATTTAAAAAATAAAAATAAAAAAAAAATCGATAATTTTAACAAAAGGTCAACGGGGGGTCACTCGTAATCTGTTTACCGCTGAGGCAAGTATGCACACGAGTAAAAAAAAAAAAAAAAACACACACAACGTCCGGCCATCACAACAGAGAGGATACAATAAGACAATTATACGCGAAGAACGGATGGACAAGAAAGATAGAGAAGACAGGATTAGAGACACGGTAGCCTCTCTCGTGCGATCTTCGGGGCGCGTTCTTAAGACCCAATCAGGCCACCGGCAAACCCGAAGAGCCATAACGAGAGCGATGGTATAGGATGATTTTTTTTTTTCTCTTTCTTTTGGGTATTTATCACGAGTCACTTCGTTCACATCACAACAGATCATCTCAGACTACGGATATACATATATATATATGTGTCCCCTTGGACCACAAAATTGAGGCCCACATATTATTTGTGTGGCTCAATTCTATTCGGTCCGAAGGGGATTTTTGTGTACCGGAGACGAAATCTCAGCTTTTGGTCGTTGGGTGATGACGCGCAGCGGGGTTCTAATGCCCGAATCGGATTTTTGACTGCCGCTTATTCTTGCCCGAGATATTATATATATATATATATATATATATATATATATATATATATATATGTGTGTGTGTGTGTGTGTGTGTATATGTATATATATATATATAATACGTGCATATGGACATAAATAAATGTCAAAAAGTGCAGGGCGTAAAGATTGGTCAGATCGTTCTCGTGATCCTCGACGGGTTTTGGTGATTGAATCGCGTCGCGATTTCTTAGGGGGAAAAATCGTCGTATTGAGAATAATGTACAATTCCAATTGAGATCTTTGTGGCGGGGAGTAGATAGAGGATATTCGATTGGGTATAACTGAAATATGTGATAATATCGAGGAGGATTTTTCGAAAAGTTTTACATATATATATATTTTTTTTAAATTAACCCTTAATATAATATACTAGCTGTGGTCGCGACTTTGTTCGCGTGTACTTCTTGGCTTCCAAGAATATAATTAAGTCTATATAATATATATATATATATATATATATATATATATATATATGTATATAATATATATATAATATAGACATAATTATATTCTTGGTTCTTGTTTATTATATATATATATATATATATGTCAAGTTCTATAGATTTATAGAAATTCGTCACTAAGTAAATGGCATACTGCTATAGTGTTCAGTCATTACATAACTGAAGGTGTTATTTTTGATAAATATATTTCCAAGGTCATCTATATATACATATAATAATAATAATAATCGACGAGTCCAGAAAAGATAAGAGAAGTTATGCTGCAAAAGGTATATGCAAAAGTCAATTACATTTTTCAAATTATATACTGCCGAATTTAATTGATATTTTTACGTAAATTTCTCTTGGTAAGAAATTTATACAAAATGAGAAAGACTTTTTTTTTTGTTTTGTTTTAAATTAAAAACAAGAGAAATATTTGGAGTATTATTTTTATTGTACGAGCGATTAAGTAACAGTTTAAGAATCATTTTAAATGTTGGAGCAGTTTCGTCTAATAAAGTCACAATCTTACGATTTACAAATGGCCGTATCGCGCTTGGCGTATACTCAGATACGTTTATCTATATTTATGTGAATTTTATGACTCCTTTAGCTCGTTATATCTTCAGAAATATGCGAGTATACTTGTCGACTTTCCGTTTCAAAAGGTAATAAAGAGTGCAGAGCTAGACTGAAGAAACAAATTTAGCAAAAAAAAAAATATATTTTGAATGATATATATATATATATAGACCGTTAACCTTTTTCCAACTCTTCATAATTCACAAAAATTCTTCATCTACCAACATAACATTGAAAAATAACTGATATATAATTGGAATTTTTACTGATGACCCCCTTAAACCAAAAAAAAAAGGTCAAATCGGAAGGTATAGGCTTATTTTTGTTACTCGATTTTATTTCGTACGATGTACACGTCCGCGTAAATAAAACGTGTGTGGCCCCAAAACTAGAGGAGAAAAAGAGAAAGATAGTAAGGAAGAAAAAAAGGGGGCCGAGAGATTTAGGTGGCAAGAATGAGTCTCCGAGGCGCAAAGTGATTCTTTTTCTCAATGGTATATATAGCTCACCATATATAGCTAGACCACTTATATATATACCTATACCTATATACTACATACATATATATATATATATACGAGAGCACGCCCTCTCGAAGACTGAATAAGAGTACAAGAGGAATAGTTTTCTCGTAGCCTGTGTGGTGGGTCAGTCCGAATCGCTGTCCGACCACCTAGCTACGTTATACAAAAAAAGAAAAAAAAAGAAGCGATGAGAAAAAACCAGAAGAAGAGAGACCCCCGTATTGTCGTTGATTTGTGGTCACTAATTTTGTGGCTCCGAGACCGCCCTCTCTAGATCTCTTGCTTTTCTACCCCATTAGCGAGCCATTCTTAAAACCACAAGCGAGTTATATGGTATATGTTGGCGTTTGGAAAACTACTGGCGTGGTCTCTGCGTTAATGCCAAACTCTCCGATGTCACCGAAGCGCACTTGCCGCCGATTTTATATAGATATACGTGGCAATGAGAATCCTTTGAAATAAAAAAATATCCAACGGTGGGACACGACGTCGGTATGTGTATATATGCTATATAAAAGATATATATATATATATATATATGCTATATAAAAGATATATCACTTTTTCTATCAATTTATACGAGCAAAGATTGGAAAATATTGTAGGATTGAAATAATTTATACCCACGACTCGTAAATAGCTTGGAATTTCGTTGCCTATGTATAAAAATACATAGGGGTATAATATACCCCACAAAAAACTTAAAATTCTCCAAAAATAATTAAAAAAATCGCTATAAACAAATTATAAAAATGAAACTTTGATTATTAATTCTTTACAAATTATTAAAAATAATATTTTTCTTGAATTAAATATTTTTTCTTCTTTTTAACGAAACAAAAAATTTGAGTAAAATAAAAATTGTCAATAATATTTTTCACATATAGATTTATCGATTTTATTGAAATAAAATAAAATCCGCCCTTCTCAGTGTGAATTGATCGATTCAATGATTTTTTTCAACTCATCTATCCCCTCGTGTTTCTTCGAAGAAAAATTAATCTCCTCCAAACTCATTTCTCTATACATGCAGCATAAAATTTCACGAAATAGACGATCCCCTCGAGACGACGAGGTTACCCTTGACCGACCCCACCCCCCGTCCCCACCTCACCCCCCGTCGTGTGTGAAATCACGCCCCAAAAACTTGACTAATCATGTTCGTCTCGGGGAGAAAAGAGAGGAAGAGAAAAAAAAAAACCCTACAGGTGTCTATAACCGGTGAGTCCTCGAGATCCATTCTACTTTGAGTGATCCTGCACGATTTTCGTAATGCATTATCATTATTCAAACACCGGTGTATATATTCCAAGAAACTTGCAGTTCCCCTTATATTAGATTATACACCTATACGTGTGTGTATATATATATTATTTTTATGTATATATATATATATTTTTTTTTCTTTTTTTTTTTTTTTTTTCATGTATATGTATATATATACGTAAAAAAAAAAAAAAATGCATATGTGTGTGTGTGTGTGTAGGTTGACCGGAGGGATCATAAAAGCTGGATCATCGGAGTGTCTCGAATTTTGTATGACATTTTATATCTGCTACTTGAAATCTTCAAGAGCTCTCTCCTCGGTGGATTTTTTTTTCTCCCCCCATAATAATTCTCCATCTATTCGCGCGTTATATATTGCGACGTTGACAAAGCTCCTGACATTTCCTCTTTTTATTATTATTATTATTTATATCGTTTTTTTTTTTTCTTTTCATGCCGGAAAATCTCGAGAAACGACTCTATATGTGACGTGAGCAATCGCTTACAACCGGATTATAGATATAGATATAGTTATTTATTATATATATAGCTATAATTTTGTATTATGAATATATAGATATAATTATATATATATATGTATGTATAATTATATATACAGATGTAAATAAATATGTATATTATTATAGTGTGCACGAGGTGAGTTACGATTAATTCAACCTGGTGTGTTAAAACGGACGCATATATCTGCTGGTATTATACGCATGCATGTATATATATATATATATACATAGGCGAGGTTACACATGCCGCGGCGGGGGCAACATATAAGAGAAGCAATGTAACGGTTATATTCCCCGAGAGAGTCCAAGTTGGCCAGCGTGAGCCTCTCCTCGGGTTTAGCAATGAACGAGAGAGGTGTACTAACGCAAAAACAGCATCTCGCTATTACAGGACTCTATCTTTTTTTATCTTCTTCCGCTACATACGTATGCGATTATAAAAAGAATATTAAAAAAATAAATAATAATGAAATAAAAAATTAGCAGAATTTTCCATTGAATAAAATATTCTATTATAATTTGTCGATAATATTTAGTTTACTTCATTGATAATCTTTAATTAAATTAATTTTTCTCTTTAATCAAATATTATAATTATATTTTTAATCTCAATATTGTACGCAGTGATATTAATTTTTTAATATTCTATTCATCAATCATA
Source organism: Dyspetes luteomarginatus (assembly GCA_963669185.1). Lineage (NCBI taxonomy): Eukaryota > Metazoa > Arthropoda > Insecta > Hymenoptera > Ichneumonidae > Dyspetes > Dyspetes luteomarginatus. Next base: position 17,673,336 of record OY769910.1, on the reverse strand, counting down.
TATATATATATATATATATTTTATTTATTTATTTATTTATGTGTATATATATGTACTAACGCAAAAACAACATCTCGCTATTACAGGACTCTATATTTTTTATCGTCTTCCGCTACATACGTATGCGATTATAAAAAGAATATTAAAAAAATAAATAAAAAATTAGCAGAATCTTCCATTGAATAAAATATTCTATTATAATTTGCCGATAATATTTACTTTATTTCATTGATAATCTTTGATTAAATTAATTTTTCAATTCAGTCAATATTATCGAATTAAATTGATTTTTCTCTTTAATCAAATATTATAATTATATTTTTAATCTCAATATTGTACGCAGTGATATTAATTTTTTAATATTCTATTCATCAATCATATATATATATATATTTTTATTTATTTATTTATTTTTATTTATGTGTATATATATGTATGTGTATATATGTGTGTATATATGTACCAACGCAAAAACAGCATTTCGCTATTACAGGACTTTAATCTTTGATTAAATAAATTTTTCAATTCAATCAATATTATCGAATTAAATTGATTTTTTGTATTGAATTAATTTTATCTGATCAAATAAATGTTTCTCTTTAATCAAATATTATAATCATATTTTTAATGTTAATATTATACGCAGTGATATTAATTTTTTAATATTCTATTCATCAATCATATATATATATATATTTTATTTATTTATTTATTTATGTGTATATATATGTACTAACGCAAAAACAACATCTCGCTATTACAGGACTCTATATTTTTTATCGTCTTCCGCTACATACGTATGCGATTATAAAAAGAATATTAAAAAAATAAATAAAAAATTAGCAGAATCTTCCATTGAATAAAATATTCTATTACAATTTGCCGATAATATTTACTTTATTTCATTGATAATTTTTGATTAAATAATTTTTTCAATTCAGTCAATATTATCGAATTAAATTGATTTTTTGTATTGAATTAATTTTAACTGATCAAATAAATGTTTCTCTTTAATCAAATATTATAATTATATTTCTAATCTCAATATTATACGCAGTGATATTATTTTTTTAATATTCTATTCATCAATCCATTTTATAAATGATAATATAATTTTGTGCAACAAATTTTAACTCTTTCTTTTGATATAAAAAGAATGATTTTTTTTTATCGATTCAAAACTCAAAACACCGCATGTCCGGTGATAAATATACATTGGGTCGATATGATTGATGCAGCCGGAAATTTTGATGATGCGCAACGATATATTATCACTATTATTACGAACTATTGAATCGGATTTGCACTCGTGCGCACTTCCGGTCCTCAATCAAATTGGTGCGTTGAGAGGTCTGGGGGGGGGGGGGGAGAAGAGAGAGAGAGAGAGAGAGTGAGAGAGGAGGAGGGAGGGAGGGAGAGAGAGAGGGAGAGAAGTTTAACTGTCACATGCATGCAACAGTCTATGTATAAACAAAAGTATGTTTCCGCGTAGGCATACAAAACGTACTTCATTCATTCATTCATATAATACGTATATATATATATATATATATATATATATATATATATATATATATATATATGCAAAGATGCGTGGGAGTCTGTTGACCGGATCATTGGAATTTGAGTAACGGGAATTTCCGTCGATTTTCAACGAAATAGAGGCGACGATGAGAGATTATTATTATCACGTTTGAATGAGCTTGAGGAGGTTAAATTTTGGACATATTTTTTTTTTTTCCACCTCTGCATGATCGAACTATGAACAAGTGTAGATAGTCAATTAAAATTTATAAGAAATCACGTATGAACTCTTAGTGAACTCTTCGAATACCTCATACAGCAGTATATATATATATATATATATATATATATATATATATATTGCGTTATATGCCTCGTGTATAAGCAACGAAGCAATCGGTATTGGAATTCTGATGATCGTGTGCGAGAGGGGCAAAGAAACGTATTAAGAGACTCGTTGGAGGTCGAGCAATATTATGGGAGGAGAGAAGCAAAAACCGATATGTACCGCGCCAACGAGTAAAGGTATATTACGTTATAGTGTATGGAGAGTGTGAAAAGTGGACGATATGGGGAACCGGCGCTCGTTTCTCTCTCAAAAGGTCGCGGACGTCGAAGACGGGTCTGTTATAATACAGCTTTATGCTATAAAATGTATACGTCGATATTTATCTTTTTATCTTTTTCATTCAACGATATACAGACACTTGCAAAATTTCATTCGGCATAAAATATAAATAATAATTGTAATCCAATAAAATTGACAAAATTCTGCTAATGCATAAAAAAATAATTGATAAATTTAAAAAATCATAAATGCATTTTTAATCACCTACTCAAAATATAATAAAAATTAAATTCTACACCCACATCTCACTCGGATATTAGAACTAATAATATTCCTGATTCTTATCATCTTCTCAATTTCACTCTCGCTCGTGTTGAGAGACAATATATATATATATATATATTGTCTCTCAACACGATATATATATATATATATATATATATATATATATATATATACGAAAGAGTCAAAGAGAATCATCAAATTTCAACGCGACTCTCCATTATAGCACGTAAATGAGATATATCGACCTCTGGCGTATTTTTAAGGCGTAAAAAAAATCTACCATAATTTACAAAGAGAGGCAGATACTTTCGGCTCGTGCTGTCAATTTTACTAAAAATTCCCATCGATCGTGGAAGGTCGAATTGCTTGCGCTATGTTGTTTACGTTTAGTGACAAACCATGAGAATCACTTAACGCCTCTATATATATATATATATATATCTATTTACGGGACATAATGAGCGGGTGGAGGTTGCGGTGAAAAAAATTCTAAAAGATATCTTGTAACGTCGTCTCGAGTTTTTGTGTGTGTGTAAAAGAAAGAGAGAGACAGAAAATGAGAGAATTCGAGAGAATCCTGGCAAATTTGAAATTGTCGAGGGACCACGCGCAATCCACCGTTGGGGTAGAGACTTTATGTGCAGAGAACGATAGAGGGATGGGGGGGGAGGAGAGAGAGAGAGAGAGAGAGAGAGAGAGAGAGAGAGAGAGAGAGAGAGAGAGAGAGAGGAGGGAGGGAAAGAGAGAGAGAGATAGCACAGAGAGCACAGAGAGCAGCTCGCAAGAGCTTGGAGCTCTCGGGCTCACATCACATTCTAGGCTATTCCGCATTCTGTTCTCCCACTTTTCATACTAATGGTTGTCGGAGGCACACTCTCGCATCTAGAGCCCGCCAGAGCACCACACACCAATACGACGCAAAATTATCTTGGCGGGGCTCTCTCTCGTTTATTATATACGCCCGAGCTCTCCGCCTATGACGTTTTGCTTGGAAAATCATCGTACATATTATATATATATATATATATATATATATACACTATTGAGGCAAGTGTGTACGAGCTGTAAATTGAGTAGAAAAGTTGTTTTGCAATTATTATATTACAACGACGAGCCTTCATGGCAAAGAAAAATTACTTCCAAATGTTCGAGAAGAAATTTATTAAAAATTTGCAGAGTAAAAAAAAATACACAATCGTGAAAAATTCACATCCAGAATTTGCCAAGTGAAAATTAAAAGAAGACAAAACTATCTTGGCGGGGCAGCCCTTTTGCTGATTTTATCCCCGAGCTTTGTGCATCGGTGACGTTTCGCTTGAAAAATCATTCAGCAGATTTTTTTTTGCAATTGATACTTTTGCTTACAGAATCCTTTCATGGACCTAAAATTAGGTTGAAAATTCGGGAGGAAATATGTTGAAAAATTGTTTGATGAAAAAATTATTAATCGTTAAAAGTTCAAATCTAAAATCTGCCGATAGAACACCATAAATGAATGCAAAATGTTTTTACGAAATTGTGAAAATCTATAAAGTATCCGGGAGATAAATAATTGAAAAAAAAAAAGTTAATTGTTCAAAAGACTAATAAAAATTCACATTAAATCATTCTGTCTGCACGAAATTTCTCCATAAAACTATTTTTCATCAATTCAAAATAACATCGAACTGATATCATTTTTTTTAAGATAAAATTCTCATTTTTCGCATTTAACATTTTTTTTTTCGATTTTCTTAACCTTATTGTTAAATTTAATCGATTCTACTCTGAATATTTAAATTCGAATTGAAACTCAACAAATCAACGTGTAATTATCTCTAATTTCTCGTCATTTCTCAGTATACGAGTGACACAAAGGGTGATCGTTAAAACTTACACGTGATGGTATATTAAGGGAGGGAGGGAGGGAGAGGGAGAGAGAGAGAAAGAGAAAGAGAACACACGTGCGATTGATGGATTGCAAAAACATTATGTAGAAATCCTCAACGCGCACACACACACACACGACAAACTCGACAATCAACTCTCGCCCTCCCCCCCCCCTCCCCCTTCCACCTACCCCTCTACCACTTGGTGCAATATTCACCGAGTACGCTCGTTATTATTCCTCGCGGCAAAATTAATTACATATTCAGCAGCAAATGGATAAATACACGGTAGCGTGGGAGGTTTGCCTTGTACCACCGACAAACGCGCCTTTAAGTGCACAACCAGATCTTCTAGTCGTACAATTTTATAATGATTTTTTTTTTTTTTTTTTTTTTTTTTTTTCATCTTCTATCAATATATCGAGATTCAGAGCGCGTATGTATGATAAATTACGCGAAGCTATTTCTCAAGTTCGAGAGATAGAAGTTTATATGTCGAGAAGACCGGGGTCATTTGGGACATTTGAAATATTTTTCGTATAAAAATGCAGGATAAAAATATTTTTAAAAATTCGATGTAATGTATTTTAAGAGAAAATACGATTTTTATTTTGATTTTTTTTTTCATCTTCTATCAATATATCGAGATTCAGAGCGCGTATGTATGATAAATTACGCGAAGCTATTTCTCAAGTTCGAGAGATAGAAGTTTATATGTCGAGAAGACCGGGGTCATTTGGGACATTTGAAATATTTTTCGTATAAAAATGCAGGATAAAAATATTTTGAAAAATTCGATGTAATGTATTTTAAGAGAAATTACGATTTTGATTTTTTTTTTTTTTTTTCATAAACTTAAAAGCAACACTTGATAAAGTATTGAAATTTTTTAGATCGATAAAATTTACGCTGATTGAATAAATAAATTTGTGCCTAAAATTTTTTAAGAGACTGAAAATACGATTTTTATTTTTTTTTCATAAACTTAAAAGCAACACTTGATAAAGTATTGAAATTTTTTAGATCGATAAAATTTACGCTAATTGAATAAATAAATTCGTGCCTAAAATTTTAAAAGACTGAAAATACGATTTTTATTTTGATTTTTTTTTTTTTTTTCATAAACTTAAAAGCAACACTTGATAAAATATTGAAATTTTTTAGATCGATAAAATTTACGCTAATTGAATAAATAAATTCGTGCCTAAAATTTTAAGAGACAGAAAATACGATTTTTATTTTTATTTTTATTTTTTTTTCACAAACTTAAAAGCAACACTTGATAAAGTATTGAAATTTTTTAGATCGATAAAATTTACGCTGATTGAATAAATAAATTCACGCCTAAAAAATGCGCCAAGTGACCTGAGTCACCTCCAACTCGTTCAGTGATACTTCGGCCATGTCTATAAGACGCTGGGATTGAAAAAAAAAATGGTTGCGAGAGCTAGAAATCCTTAAAGGGAACTCTTTTTTTTTATCACTTGCAGATCAATTTAAAAAAAAACTTTCTTTCGATTTTCCCATTGCGTTTTTTAATGCAAAAATTTAGCCTAAATTTTAGAGTATTTATCATCACAGGTACAATTTGAAAAAAAAAAAAAAACTATACACGGTCACTAAACTTACAAAGGCCAAAAACTTTTATATTTTCACGTTTGAATTATTAAAAAGTATTAATTTTCTTGCGATAATAATTTCTGGGATCGAACTTGAAAGATAAATTTTACTAATGCTATATATATATATATATATATATATATATACATATTATAAAAGTCATGTCTGCATCCCTTAACAATGCTTTGCCAATGCATCCTGCTCTGTGAAACGATTGTCCTTGCCGCAGAAAAGAGCATATGCCAGTAATGTATATATATATATATATATATATATATATATATATATGCAACAAAAGGTGAGATTGTGTGGCGCAGAGAGCTCTGAGAGCTTCATGCATACATGAGCTCGCCGATAGACCTGATCTCGATTTACATTTGCTGCTGTAATAGCATCGACGACCACGACTTGATTTATAAACTCTCTGGTTTTGAGCATATAGATACGTACATATCCCCATTGCCTGCCTCTGTTGTATGCTGACACCAAGTATTACCGCGCTGGTGCGAAAAACCGTGAATCGAGTTACTCGCTCGATGTTTAAGAATCAGAGAAGAAAACTATTGGCAAAATGTTCGCTTCTGCATCGAGTCGATATGTCTCGAGGGAATGCGAGAGAGAGAGAGAGAGAGAGAGAGAGAGAGAGAGAGAGAGAGAGAGAACTGTACGTGGCAATAGGTGCACTCTATGTGACACGGATGACCCCGTTACTTGTTATTTTCACCTATCATCGAGTTCTAATCGACTTCTATGCAACGAGAGAACAAAGACGGGCTCGAGACTGGTATAGTCAATCCTTATGTTGTACAATATATCATCGATGGCTAACATTTGAATAAAATATAAATCATTTAAAATACAATACCAAAGAAAATAATTACGAGGAATTAATAATAATAATAATAATAATAATAATAAAATATATTAATATTAATTATTGTCGTAAAATAATTAAAGATTATTTATCACTCGAATTGTGCACTACTGACAATATATATGTGATGTATCATATAGAAATAAGATGTGGACCATTTGAACGATAAAAAAAAAAAAATCCAACAATTTTTTTCCCTATAATTTTCCTTATGGAATTAATTTTATTTGGCATTAATCAAAGATTAAACGAAAATATAAACTTTATCGCCCTATGTGCTCATAAAAAGCTCATTGATTCAGGAGCTTTAGTATTAATGCGAGAAAGCCTATAGAAGCAATAAAAAAATTGGTATAAAAAAATTATTACTATATATATATATATTGTATGTTCAAATTTATTTTAATATGTATATGTGTGTGTATATTTCAAGCCCTACACGCAGTCACACACTATTGCGTCACGTATATTTATGACGGGGGAATATGCATTCGCTCGAGCGTCCCCACCGTAGAAAAAAAAAAAAAAAATTCTGGCAAAATAATTACAAAAATAAATTTTGAATTATATTGATGCCCTTATGACACACACCTGTGTATTCTTGACGTACAGTAGAAAGGTGGACACGAACAAATCCAACAATTTTTTTCCCCATAATTTTCCTTATGGAATTAATTTTATTTGGCATTAATCAAAGATTAAACGAAAATATAAACTTTATCGCCCTATGTGCTGATAAAAAGCTCATTGATTCAGGAGCTTTAGTATTAATGCGAGAAAGCCTATAGAAGCAATAAAAAAATTGGAATAATAAAAAATTATTACTATATATATATATTGTATGTTCAAATTTATTTTAATATGTATATGTGTGTGTATATTTCAAGCCCTACACGCAAAGTCACACACTATTGCGTCACGTATATTTATGACGGGGGAATATGCATTCGCTCGAGCGTCCCCACCGTAGAAAAAAAAAAAAAAAATTCTGGCAAAATAATTACAAAAACAAATTTTGAATTATATTGATGCCCTTATGACACACACCTGTGTATTCTTGACGTACAGTAGAAAGGTGGACACGAACAAATCCAACAATTTTTTTCCCCATAATTTTCCTTATGGAATTAATTTTATTTGGCATTAATCAAAGATTAAACGAAAATATAAACTTTATCGCCCTATGTGCTGATAAAAAGCTCATTGATTCAGGAGCTTTAGTATTAATGCGAGAAAGCCTATAGAAGCAATAAAAAAATTGGAATAATAAAAAATTATTACTATATATATATATTGTATGTTCAAATTTATTTTAATATGTATATGTGTGTGTATATTTCAAGCCCTACACGCAAAGTCACACACTATTGCGTCACGTATATTTATGACGGGGGAATATGCATTCGCTCGAGCGTCCCCACCGTAGAAAAAAAAAAAAAAAAAAATTCTGGCAAAATAATTACAAAAATAAATTTTGAATTATATTGATGCCCTTATGACACACACCTGTGTATTCTTGACGTACAGTAGAAAGGTGGACACGAACAAATCCAACAATTTTTTTCCCCATAATTTTCCTTATGGAATTAATTTTATTTGGCATTAATCAAAGATTAAACGAAAATATAAACTTTATCGCCCTATGTGCTGATAAAAAGCTCATTGATTCAGGAGCTTTAGTATTAATGCGAGAAAGCCTATAGAAGCAATAAAAAAATTGGAATAATAAAAAATTATTACTATATATATATATTGTATGTTCAAATTTATTTTAATATGTATATGTGTGTGTATATTTCAAGCCCTACACGCAAAGTCACACACTATTGTGTCACGTATATTTATGACGGGGGAATATGCATTCGCTCGAGCGTCCCTACCGTAGAAAAAAAAAAAAAGAAAAAAAGTCTCTTGGAATAAGACGATGACGACTATATATACTCATACGCGACACTTCTTCTCGTTCTCTGATAAGATCCGGCGGAACTCGAGGATAATCTGTACAAATATGCGAAGAGAGAAAGAGAGAGAGAGAGAAGAGAGAAACACTCATAATAACGGAGTTCAAACATTACAATCTCAATGTGACATTGAACAGTATTGAATATACGTAAGAAAATCGTGTTTTAACCCTCCAAAGACTTTCGTATTGGATCTTTGGAAATTGTATAAAATTTATTTCATTTTTAAAATTAATTTTTTCGAGTATTATTATTTATATGCAATTATTATTTCATTAAGAAATTTGCAATTGTAAAATTAAAAAATTATAATTCATCCCCATAAACCTTAATAATTGATAATTTTTTGCGCTAAATGAAATGATAAAATATATATAAATTGTTTTAGCTGACAGCGATGGGTACGCGGTCAGCGCGCGGCTCTGGCAGTCACCGAAGTTAAGCAGCGGACAGCGCGGTCCGTACTTGGATCGGTGACCGCTTAACCGTCCCCTGGCTTTTGATGGCTCATCAAATCCCTCAGTGGGAGCTAATTTTTTCCAGAATCTGGGAATTCCTTCTTGTAAGGAACGCCAAACTTTGCCGAAAGAGCACAAGAGCATAATATATATATATATCGCATTTCCACGAGGGCAGAGGAAAACTGCGGAAAATTATATATATATAGTTGCCGTCACGTTATCATATTTTATCATTTATATATATATATATATATATTAAAAATGATAAAATATGATAACGTGACGGCAACTATTCATTTTTTTACGAATAGTTTTTCTCGTACAGAAAATTAAATTTTCGTTTTCTACAAAGTTAAAGAAATTTTGCTTGGAAAGTGTCGAGAAAAAATCTTTGAATTGCATTTTCTTTTTTTTTTCGTGACGCCTCTAATCCTTGTTAGCAATTGGCACAATATTATATTTGGTCTTACGATATTGGAATGTAATATTGATTACGATCAATTCCCGCAGTGAGAAGGAACATGTATAATACAGCGAGGGATAAATCTTTCGAAACTAAGATGAGATGCTGCGAGCACTTTGAATACGTATATACATATATATATAAGATCGGTATATAACAATATAGCTTATTCGCTAACAATATAAGTAGGTCCTCTATAATCGATCGCCGATCATAAAACCCACGCTATATTTCTCTCTCTCTCTCTCTCTCCCTCTCTCTTGCTCTCTTTGGGGCATATAATAACTCGTCGTTGTATATATGGCGTGACTCCTGGATGGAATATAAGAAGCAGCAGAAGAGCGTGTACGAAACGTGAGGCGAATTGAGACTTTTGAGTCGAACAAATATATATATATATATATATATATATATATGCACCAAACATCCGTGAAAAATCGCCCGTGTATATACAAAAAAAAAAAGAAACGGCAAGAAAGTCACAAAATGATCAATTTTGACGTTTGGTGAATAATTGAATAAGCATAATATTTTAAAAATATCGTTCGAATTGATACACCTTGATGGACTAGAAATGTTTAGACCCAAATTTAACTTCTATATTAAAAGAGACATAAATTGAATAATTATCCAACATTTAATTTATCACTCCATAATTTAAATTGCCATTTTGTAAAATTCGCCGATTTCGGTTCAAATCGTATATATAATTTAAAAAACAGAATCTATGCATAAATAATAGGAAAAATTGGACAATAAATTTCTTCTCGATTTTGTTGTTTTTTTTTTCGTTCTTTCTAAACGCGTGAATAAAACTATTAAAAAATATTTAAATAAATGAATCTGTGAAATTTTCACAATTTCATAAAAAATATTTAATTTAATAATTTAAAAAAAAAAAAAATTCTATATTAATGGGTATAAAATTGCAAACAAAAAAAAATTCAAACCTCAATTTCACTACTTATTTTTACTGCTGCCAGGGATATGGAATGATTGGATAAAAATTATCGACGAAAAGAAAAAAAAAGAAAAAAAAAACGTCAAACTCAACGACATATTCTTATCGCGGCCGCCTCGTCGCGAAACCCCATCGATCAGCGGACTCTCGAATAATACGTGCGAAGGCCAGACAAATAGTACAATATATATATATATATTCATATATCTAAAAAATCGAGACTCGTTTCGTGAAAAAAAAAATTTTATGCGGAATGTTTTTCGCTGTCTATACTCTCTGGCGTTTGGTGAACACACATCGTGCACGAAACTTCTGTTTGCACTTCAGGTGCAGTTCTCACACTTTGATAAAGATAGTCTCTCGCTCACGATCGTTTTCTTCAGGCGATTCGCATTTTGTATATTTTGTAGATAATCATACACGTGCGTTTGAGAAAAAAAAAAAAAAAAAAAAAAAAAATGGCAAATGAAGAATAATACAAAAAAAAATATGCATACATGTATTCTGATCGAGGAATAATAATAGCAATAATAATAATAATAATAATAATAACACACGATATGTATTGTCTTTGGGCTGATAGGCGATTATGCATAAAAAGTTTTAGTTTCCACGTTAACCAATGAATAAATTAAGCTCACGAGATAGCAGAGCCTCGAATCGTTTATAAAATATATATCTATATATCTATATATTTAAGATTTCCGGTAATGCTGAAAGGCTCGATGGGTGAGAGTCGTACAGGTTGTGCTTATATATATATATATATATATATATATATATATATACACATGTTTGCCGGATAAAAACGTACCACTACTACTAGTTACAGGAGTTTAAGTAGTAGTGCGGGTATTTATCGGAGCAAATGTATAGCATCATGGGAATGCAGGGGTCACGGGAATTTCTAATATAACAACATTTATCGAATAGGAAAAGTGCAGTTTTCTTGCTGTTTATATCAGTGGCGATGCGTGATGTACATATAGACATACACACACACAAACATATATATATATATATATATATATATATATATATATATATATATATATATGCATGGAGGAGATCGGCTCGTTCGTACTTGGAGTGAGAATTTAATCTCTTCTGATCAGTTTCAGTCTTGGAATAATATTTATAAAGGTGGAACTTTGATTCGGTTAAATATTAAATATACCAAAATTATCAAAGTTCGATCAAATCGTTGCCAAAATTGATAATAATGGTAACAAATGAATTGAGAAAAAATAAAATTTGCTACAATAAAGTACGTAAAAAAAATTGATATTGGAAAAATAAAAGTTGGCAAATTTGAAAATTAGAAAAAATTGCCAACTTTTATTTTTCCAATATATATATATATATATATATATATATATATATATATATATATATATTATGGAGATGAATCCTCATTAAAAATTATTTCAAATCGGGCTTCTCTCTGGCATATGAGAGAGAGGGCACGAAATTACTATACATATACATATACATATAGATAAAAATATCCATATGTATATAAATGTACATATGTGCTATAACGAATGCCCTCAGTCACGTTAGAAAGTCGCAGGCGGTGGCAGCGCGGCATCGGTCCTCGATCGACCGTGTGCACTCTGGCAACATCAACATCAACAGCAGCAACAGCAACAGCAGCAGCAGCAGCAACAGCGGCAAGAAATTGCTCCACTCTCAAGTGAGCTTCAGCAGCCATAGGCAGGCAAGCGCGAGCAACGTACAGCAGCAGCAACAGCCACAACTCGACGACGCTCATGATTCCGAGACGCGAGAGAGACGCTCGCGCTCCAACAGACGGGGAGAGCTCGCGCGCGGCGCTGTGTTGCACGCCTCTGCTTGAGCTCTCAGGTACCTACGGCGGCGCGCAGATACCAATCTTGTTTCTTGACCTATATCCGCGTTTGCATCCTTGCGCAACGGCTTTGAAAGGCGTCTTCGAAAAAATTCTCCCTGTCTATAATACGGCATATCGCGAAAATTCTTATTATTTTTTACCCTTCTGATTTCATCATTTTCAATTTCTAAATGCTCAGTCAAATTAGGGAATCGTTTTTTTTTTTTTTTTCACGAAATTTTCAGTGATTTTGCTAAATTGAAAATCAATATCGATTGAGAGTGAAATTTTTTTATGTGTAAGAAATTTAACATATGAATTGAGATTGTGAGATTTCTTATACGACAGAATTCAAATTTGATGGTTTTTTTATTAGATTATTTTATTAAAAAATACAAAAGTTAATCAATATTATGACGGTTTTTTTTTTTCACATTAGGGATAAGGAAAAATATTTCGTCAATTTAGCAATTTTCTTTAAATTCATTTGAAAATAAAAATGAAATGATGAAAAATTTCGAGATGACATAACATTTTTATAGGATTCTTCGCATCTATGCAGTCAGACAATTTTTTTCGATCATAGGAACGATTTGACAGGCTCGAGACAAATTTCACGTCATATTGTCAGAATCGAGATTGACCAAATTAATTATCACCTATTCGACGTTGACTCGGAATGTTATTAAAATTGAGGTAAATTGAAAAAACGAAAAATTGGAATATTTATTTTTTTTCCATCCACGATTATTCATGAAAAATTATATTTATATTTGAGCGCCACTTAAATTTGGTGGATTAATTTGATCAGAAAGGGATTCTGTGAGAATCCAAAATGGAAGAATATCGAAAAATTTGCCAAAATTTATGTATCCCGTAACTACGCACATATTCATCAAAAAGTATACACATACTTGAGCGCCATCTATCCACGGTGTATTAATCTCAGGAAAAAGTAATTATGCTGACCCAAAATGGAAAATTGAGGAAAATCCAAAATTAAGGGAAATCCCAGATTAAGGAAAATCCAAAATTAAGGAAAATTCAAAATTGAAGAAAATTGAAAATTAAGGAAAATCCAAAATTGAAGAAAATTGAAAATTTTGCCAAAAGTAACCACAAATATTAATCAAAAAATGCACGCATATACTTGAGCGCCATCTATCCGCGATTTATTAATCTGAGCAAAAAATTATTCCGCGGATTGATAAATAAATGAAGATAGGATAGGCCAGTGTGTGATGCCTTGCTGGACCGTTTTCGTTGGGCGGAGGCTGCAGCGTGCTCCTGGCCTGCTGTGGTCGACCGGCGCTTTCCTTCCAAGAGTACCGTTACGATGCTCATGCCGCGTGCGCGCGCGCGCGGTCGCGGGAGACCAGCGCGCTGGCTTGCCCCCTCCCCCCCCCCCCCGCCCCCACCACCACCCCGCCACCACGCTCGTCTCTCATGGTGGACCCGCAAAGAGTCTTATAGAGGTGCACGAGGCCCTGACCACGGGGCCTGCAGGCTCTGGGGCGAACCTTGAGAGCACGCGCGCGCTCTCGCCCCGTTCGAGCGACGCAACGACCAGGGGACTCAAAACACAGAGCGAGAAGCCAGAACGACCTTTTGCCTCCTTTTGCCTCGTGTGCATGTCTCTATGTGTGTACGAAGAACGGTGAGTGCAAAGCGAGTAAAAATAAAAATAAAAATAAAAATAAAAATAAAAAGTTCCTGGATGATACTCTCGTTGAGATGCCCTTATAGCCGATATATCGCGTAGAGAATAAACAGGCTGATCAAAACGCACTCACTCTCGTTTTAATTATTGACAAGAACTCTCCCGCAAGGTTAGCACAAATTGTTCACACAACGACGTAGTGTTTTCTCGTCTCAGTTTATACGCATTTGTACCCAACACTGAATAAAATACCGGTATTTCATATAATATACTGTTTGAATACTGTAAATCGTATCACAATTATTTCATGTTATACTTTTTTTTCTATCCCGTTTAAAATTATAATTTTCATCTATAATTAATTTTTTTTTGCTCCCAACTTATAATTATTTAATTGAATTGAAATTACCCGAACTGAGAAACTATCTTCTTCAAGTGTATAAAAAATAGTTTGGAATACAAGTACTTGAAGTATAAAGTATTCCAATTGTACTTTAAGTACTTTCATTTTAGCTGCATAATTTTGATGTAAAGATCCATATATTATGAAAAAGTACTCGCGGTACTCATAGGGGCGAAAAGTACTTGAAGTACTTACACTTCAAGTACCTGAAAAAAAAAAAACATGCACGCGTATTTCGGTACATGGACCGAAGTACATTTCTACACTTGAAGTACAAAACTTGGAACAAAAATTCAAGTACTTTGAGTACTTGAATACTTGGGAACCCAGCACCGAGAATGACGATGCAACTTTGATTTTTTCAAAGATTTTCATATTGTTATAGCACACATATAAAGATCCATATATTGCAAAAAGTACTCGCGGTACTCAGAGGGGCGAAAAGTACTTGAAGTACTTACACTTTGAGTACCTGAAAAAAAAAACATGCACGCGTATTTCGGTACATGGACCGAAGTACATTTCTACACTTGAAGTACAAAACTTGGAACAAAAATTCAAGTACTTTGAGTACTTGAGAACCCAGCACCGAGAATGACGATGCAACTTTGATTTTTTCAAAGATTTTCATATTGGTATAGCACACATATAAAGATCCATATATTACAAAAAGTACTCGCGGTACTCATAGTGGCGAAAAGTACTTGAAGTACTTACACTTTGAGTACCTGAAAAAAAAAACATGCACGCGTATTTCGGTACATGGACCGAAGTACATTTCTACACTTGAAGTACAAAACTTGGAACAAAAATTCAAGTACTTTGAGTACTTGAATACTTGAGAACCCAGCACCGAGAATGACGATGCAACTTTGATTTTTTCAAAGATTTTCATATTGTTATAGCACACATATAAAGATCCATATATTGCAAAAAGTACTCGCGGTACTCAGAGGGGCGAAAAGTACTTGAAGTACTTACACGTTGAGTACCTGAAAAAAAAACATGCACGCGTATTTCGGTACATGGACCGAAGTACATTTCTACACTTGAAGTACAAAACTTGGAACAAAAATTCAAGTACTTTGAGTACTTGAGAACCCAGCACCGAGAATGACGATGCAACTTTGATTTTTTCAAAGATTTTCATATTGGTATAGCACACATATAAAGATCCATATATTACAAAAAGTACTCGCGGTACTCATAGTGGCGAAAAGTACTTGAAGTACTTACACTTTGAGTACCTGAAAAAAAAAACATGCACGCGTATTTCGGTACATGGACCGAAGTACCTTTCTACACTTGAACTACAAAACTTGGAATCAAAATTCAAGTACTTTGAGTACTACCCAGTACCGAGAATAACGATGCAAGTGCAATTATTTAATATAATAAAATTAACTTTACTAATTTCACTTGTAACCGGTGTAATTGTGCATGTTTCACTGCTAATCACAAGTATTTCATCTAAATTGTAATTACAATTTGTACTTTAAGATTATCTTAATTGTATAACACCAATGACAACTTTCCTTTCACATTTAGTCAATAAATATTCTCCCACCACAACCACATTTATTCGATTCAACAGTTTTGTAAATTAGAAAATTATAATAAATTTTCGATAGTTTGATTTTCATGACACGTGTATATTTTTTTTTTTCAATTCTTTATTATTATTTTCATAAATGATTGAGGAACAATCACGTTTTTACCTTATGCGCTGTGTCTGGACCGGTCGATCGGATTATACACCAGAGTTGAAACGCTCAAGCCTGCCAGAGCGTGGGTATAAATGTATATATATATATATATATATATATATATATATATATATATATATATCGATTCCTGCGTTCTGCAAGCCATACGTACTTTATACGATTCTCCGTGTGATCGGTTCTAATTGATCGATCTCGACGAGCCAGAGAACGTGAGAACCGTCACCTGGATTAACCGGCATGATCGCGGAGTCAGTATACATATATATATATAAAATTTTTTCAATCTCATGCAGTTGCTTTTCCTTCATTTTTTAAATTTCAAATCCAAATGGACAAATTTATATTCAATTAACGAAAAATCTTCTTTAATCCCTCTTTAATTTTTTAAAATTCTGTTTCGATAATTTATATTTTTTTCTATTCTGGTTAATTAAAATAATTGAAAAAAAAATATATTTCTGCCACGCAATTTTTCATCGTTTTAAATCGCTTATACGATTTATAAACCACTAGAAATGGTGTTCCGGGATAACGCGTGGTCGATAAAGAGAAATTCACAAAGTACGCGATACATGCGAGAATAATTCTCTATCGGGGCATTATCACACACACATATATATATATATATATATGCGCGTGTACGATATAATGTACGAGATCTCGTAATAATACGATGCCCTATGCACGAGGTTCGCGGTCCCTGCGAAGTATATGTATTCTGGGAATTCTAGCAATTCAACGGTTTGAGCTGCACGGAAAATATGCTTTGCAAAACCGAGATAGGCGTATTGTTCTCGCACATATGCACAAGCGAACATAAAGAGGTAATAATAATATACAAGAGATCTGTGATGCTCGCCGAGGCGTCATCGTCGTCTTCCCGCGCAAAGCCATCGACATATAGGTATATAGGTATATACTATACACACATACATAATATACATTTGTGTGTTTCACTTATATATATATATATATACATATATATATATATATATATATATATATGTATATATATATGTATATATATATATATATATATATATATATATATATATATATATATATATATATATGTATGGCGTAATATTGACCGTGCGCACGCGTTTACCTCGCGCGAGTCCCTCGGAGAAAGGAAGGTAGAGAGAAAGCTCCTGATAATGACGAGTGGGCGCGAAGGTTTCAGCGCGATGAACGAACACCAAGCATGGGAGGATATAAAGAAGACGAAGATCTCAAGAGTAATCGTTGTTTTTTTTTTTTTTTTTTTTTTTTTCGTCCAGCCAACAAAAAATTAGTGAATCAAATTGACGTAACGATATGACCAATTAACTGACCAATTTCGAATGAGATCTTTTTAGATAACTCGAAAAAAAAAAAAAAAAAAAAAAGTATCTACTGTATTAGAAAATTCTCAGCATTATTATTGAAATATAAATTTCCTTTCTGTCCACAAAATGAGTTAATTTTTACAGTTTTTTAATCATTGCTTTAAACTCAAATTTTCATACAATTTAACTTTTTGATCAGACTGTACAGGCAAAGAATTATTAAAATTGATGAACGATTTCGATAGTAATATTTGAGAAATAAATTTTATGGTTCAATAGAGGCACGAAATTTTTTTTTTTATAACTCTGTCATTGGGTTATTGAAAAGCAATGAAAGATAAATAGAACGATATTTATCATAAACGATCAAATATCTCGTTATTTGGTCACGACTCTAAATTTTTCATGGCTTGTGCAATCATTTTTTTTTTGTTTTTTTTTTTTATCTTTATACGTTGATACTTTTAGTGCTGAGGTAAAAATGAAAAATTCTTGGTAAACATTCAAATTTTTCGTCAAGGATGAGTCAATTCATAGTTTAGTTGAATTCTAATTTAAAAAATAAATAAATAAATTCCGTCCAAAATACGTAATAATTTTTTTTTTATTTTCAACTCGATTAATTGAATCATAAGAATATTTTACCGTCTAGAAAAACTTTCGCGAGTCTGCCCATTATGATTATAATGATTATGAATTTATAACGAATCGATTCAAAGTGGCTTCTGATCGATTGAGAGCGAGATGAAGAAAGAAAAAAAAAGAAAAGGTCCGTCAACCCAAATGTGTCCAACTTTCACTTGGGCCGGACTGTAACGACGACGACGACAGAGACGACAACGACGATCTGCGCAAAACCGGTGTGTGTGTGTGTGTGTTAAGTGCCACGCGGACCCTTCTCGAAAGAGCTCACGATTGTTTTCTTTAAGCTTGAACGAGTTTTTTTTTTTTTTCAAATTCAAATGCTCTCCTTTCGATTAAAAAAATTTCAATTTTTTAATTTATAAATTAGCAGATTTTTTAAGAGTTTTTTTGTGCTTAGTGTACGAAAGTACGCTGATAATAGTGCCAAAGTACGTCCCTCCCCTCCCAGTCATTTTGTCAGGGATTTTTGGTCCCACACGATGTACTTTACAAGAATTTTCCGATTGTTTCCTTCTGGTTTAATTGAATTTGTTTATTTTTTTTTTCAGATTCAAATGCTCTCCTTTCGATTTAAAATTTTTCAATTTTTTAATTCATAAATTAGCAGATTTTTTAAGAGTTTTTTTGTGCTTAGTGTACGAAAGTACGTTGATAATAGTGCCAAAGTACGTCCCTCCCCTCCCAGTCATTTTGTCAGGGATTTTTGGTCCCACACGATGTACTTTACAAGAATTTTCCGATTGTTTCCTTCTGGTTTAATTGAATTTGTTTATTTTTTTTTTCAGATTCAAATGCTCTCCTTTCGATTTAAAATTTTTCAATTTTTTAATTCATAAATTAGCAGATTTTTTAAGAGTTTTTTTTGTGCTTAGTGTGCCAAAGTACGTCCCTCCCCTCCCAGTCATTTTGCCAGGGATTTTTGGTCCCACACGATGTACTTTACAAGAATTTTCCGATTGTTTCCTTCTGGTTTAATTGAATTTGTTTTTTTTTTTCAAACTTTCAGTAGTTTCTCGTTTGCTTTGTTAAAATTAGTCGATTCGTTAATTTAAAAATTAGCAAATATTTTAATAGTATTTTTTTTTTTTTGTTTTACGTGTATCTTACGATGATACACGATGTACTGTATGATGATAGCGGCGAGGATAGCGGTGACGTTGGGTAGGTGTAGCGTACGTGCCTATGGGCAGATCAACGAGTAACGATTTTTTTTTATTTTTTTATTTTTTTTATTTTTTTTTCATGCGTACCGACGCGCATTCTACGACAAGGAGACGGTCCCTCCGCTGCGTAGCAATCATGTCAGCGACGCACGCCGCACGTTGGAACGCATGTAAATCCCTTTTTCTACTTTGTTAATATATCTATATATGTTTTATATACACTTGCGAGTTTAATTCTTATGCCAAAGGTAAAATTATACAGCTCGGATATATTTTTCTCTCTGTTTTCATGTACGAATCTCGATATGTAAATAGCACGCATTATAAAACCATTGACACTGTCAAATATTTATTTCGTTTTAAGTGACACTGTCAAATATTTATTTTGTTTTAAATGACACTGTCAAATATTTATTTTGCAAATAATTTTCGCAAAGCATACAAAGACCGAATTTAATTCAATTAAAATGAATTCAAAACTGTGCAAAAAGCTCAGAACTAATAAAACTAATCTAGCCAGTCAGTTAATCAGATAATTGCGATCAAAAAATTACGGAATTCCTGGAGAAAAAAAAATCGAATAAAATCTTTTTCTTGCGAGTTTAATTCTCATGCCAAAGGTAAAATTATACAGCTCGGATATATTTTTCTCTCTGCTTTCATGTACAAATCTCGATATGTAAATAGCACGCATTATAAAACCATTGACACTGTCAAATATTTATTTCGTTTTAAATGACACTGTCAAATATTTATTTTGTTTTAAATGACACTGTCAAATATTTATTTTGTTTTAAATGACACTGTCAAATATTTATTTCGTTTTAAATGACACTGTCAAATATTTATTTTGTTTTAAATGACACTGTCAAATATTTATTTTGTTTTAAATGACACTGTCAAATATTTATTTTGTTTTAAATGACACTGTCAAATATTTATTTTGTTTTATATGACACTGTCAAATATTTATTTTGTTTTAAATGACACTGTCAAATATTTATTTTGTTTTAAATGACACTGTCAAATATTTATTTTGTTTTAAATGACACTGTCAAATATTTATTTCGTTTTAAATGAATTTTTAGTTGAATCTTGTAAAAAATTTCGCAAAGGATAAAAAGACCGAATTTAATTCAATTAAAATGAATTCAAAACTGTGCAAAAAGCTCAGAACTAATCAATTAATCTAGCCAGTCAGTTAATCAGATAATTCCGATCAAAAAAAAAATTCGTCGAAAAAAAAAAAAATCAAATAAAATCTTCGATAAAGCTCAATTAATTATTGGTCAGACATGTTCGGGGTTATGATCGAATTATAACTTGTCCAATCACCTTGTCCTTCGACTCAAATTGCTCAACTAAACTCAACCAGGAAAACAAAAGACAATTTTTTTTTATAAAATTGCAACAAAAAAAGAATCGATTTTATTTTAATAAAACAAAATTTATCGATCCTCTTCCAACACTAACTCGCTAAAAAAATTTTTTTCTTCAATCCAAACGATCCGCAAACAAATTCTATTCATATCTCGGAAATGTCCACAAAAAATTACAGAAAAAAAAAAAAAAAAAAAAAAAAAAAAGAATCGAACGAAACGCGCAAATATCTCAAACCTCGCACGACACAATACCGCAACACTTTCCAACCTGTCCAGCCAAAAAGACATTCGTCAATAATGGCACAGACAATTAAATACAGGATATTAAAAAAAAAAAAAAATTGTCAAATTCCTCGAAAAAGAAAAAAAAAAATATCGTGCGAGTGTAAAAATGTTGCGACGATTCGTGTCTTCCCTACGAGCTTTGCCTATACTCACAAGCCAAAGCGATACAACGAAAAAAAAAAAAAAAAAAAAAAAAAAAAAAATTACGTATAGGGAGTCGAATGTCTCATAGCGCACCATTAAATCGAATCTCATTAGCATGGATGGCGTGACGCCACTTCACAGTTATTACAGGAGAGATACCGATGCTTTACAATCCAAGTCTCGGTGCTAGTCCGTAATGCTAATGTGTTATACAGCTGAGAGAGACTTCCGTGCTACTGACTGGGCTGTACACAACTATATAGTGTAGGTATGGACTTTTTTTTTTTTTTTTTTTTTTTTTCGATGGGTATACAAAGCCCTCCTTTACGGGCAATATTACGTATATAATAGCTCGATGTATACCTCATGTGAGGTCCCCATATTGCCTCGTATACCACCTCATATATATATATATATATATATATCACACACTCCAAAGTGCTGTATTCTCACTCTTTCATCTCTCGTAAACATCGAGTGTTATAACGACACCAAGGAGAAGATATCACGTCTTACGAATGACATTTTTTTTTTTTTTCTCTATTTTTCAATTTTTTATCTTTCCGTACCAAAGTCGTTTCCGTGGATTCGGATTACCGCAGCAGCAAATGCAGCAGCAAGAGAGTACCTCTGTCATTCGAGAGCTAATCGTCCATTAAATTTGCGATTCTTTTAAGTGTATATATATATATATATATATATATATATATATGAGAGGGAAATGACACGATCTCTCTCGTTAGATTCCAGGACAAGCAAACACACACGATGTCTCTAATCGTCGTTTCTCTCTCTTGCGAATATATCCGCAAGTTCTCTTGTGTGTCTCGAGTTTTCGAGCGCAACTAGCGACTTTAAATGTTTGTTGATACGTGCATATATATATATATAATATATATATATATATATAAAATATACTATGCGTATAACTATCGAGGTGAACTGAGCCGTGAAATGCATATACGATTTCATGAAGCAGAAAGTTGTATTGCTCGCTTCGTACCGAGACAGCCATCATTTATTCGCAATGAATCTTTTTTTTTTAATTCTTTTAATGAATTAATGTTTCGTTTTTTTTTTTTTTTTGCAAAACAACCGAATAAAGTTCGCCATTCTTTGAGTTTCACACAGTGAATAAAAAACAGATTTGAATTTTATTAAAATTTTTGGCAATAAACAATTAATATGAATCATATATATAGATGGTAATTTATTAACGTTTATAGTAATGGATTAAATTAATATAAATTTTGAATCATGGAAGGAAATTTTAATAAATGTAAATATTCTTGGGATTCAAATGAAATTTATTTAGATCGAATAAATTGGTTTTTTGCTCAATGCAAAGGCTAGCTTTGGCAATCACCGATCGATGACATCGTTCCACGCGAATTATATATGTCTGTATACATATATATGAAATGAGCTTTTGCACTGAGAATATATAGGTCGCAATTACCATCGTGTAGCTCAGCTCATGGACGATGTACATAGCAAGTATTGCACACAGTGTATCCCCATATATATATATATATATGTGTGTGTGTGTGTGTGTGTGTGTGTGTGTGTGTGTGTGTGTGTGTAAAGGGACAATACACAATAAGGTCGCTGGGTAATTTCCTGTCTGCTGTGCATCAGCAGCCAAACGTTCGAGGTTGGCTCTTACTCGCGATTTTGCTACCTGGCTTATGTACTTTTTATGTACCATTTACTGATATTATGTGTGCGAGGCTTTGTGCTCTCTTATTTCGCATCTGAGCGATAATAAAAGTTTCTAGTTGACTCCCGAATATATGAGCAAAGGCTTACATATATACATATATATATATATATATATATATATATATATATATATATATATATATATATATAAGCGACGACTAAAAAGTCTCGAAGATTTATCTCGTGTGTAAAGTGTAGAAAAATAAAGAATAGAAAAAATAAAATCGTTGAAAAATTAAAAATTCTTCGAGAATATGATAAATTGAATCCTTAATAAAATAAGAAAATAAATCATTAAATTATGATTAATAATTATTGAATTATTTAATTCCTCATTTCGTGTTTCTCTATATATAATGGAAATAAAATAAATCTTTACAGAGGTAAAACAAGAAATAAAATTTTAATAA
Organism: Dyspetes luteomarginatus; assembly: GCA_963669185.1. Lineage (NCBI taxonomy): Eukaryota > Metazoa > Arthropoda > Insecta > Hymenoptera > Ichneumonidae > Dyspetes > Dyspetes luteomarginatus. The sequence continues at coordinate 17,650,030 of OY769910.1, read as the reverse complement.
AATCATCATGGAATAAATTCTCCATACAATTAAAACAAAATTAATAATTGAAATTTATTTTATTATTTTTATCATTTATCAGTTATTTCGTGAATTTCACACGTTGTAATAATGAGACAGAAGGTCATGGAATGTATGATTCTCTATATATAATGGAAATAAAATAAATCTTTACAGAGGTAATAAAAGAAATAAAATTTTAATAAAATCATCATGGAATAAATTCTCCATACAATTAAAACAAAATTAATAATTGAAATTTATTTTATTATTTTTATCATTTATCAGTTATTTCGTGAATTTCACACGTTATAATAATGAGACTATCAGAAGGTCATGGAATGTATCTCTATCAAGAGACCATAATGTCTCTATATAGTGATTCTCTATATATAATGGAAATAAAATAAATCTTTACAGAGGTAATAAAAGAAATAAAATTTTAATAAAATCATCATCGAATAAATTCTCCATACAATTAAAACAAAATTAATAATTGAAATTTATTTTATTATTTTTATCGTTTATCAGTTATTTCGTGAATTTCACACGTTATAATAATGAGACTACCAGAAGGTCATGGAATGTATCTCTATCAAAAGACCATAATGTCTTCATATAGTAATTCTCTATATATAATGGAAATAAAATAAATGTTTACAGAGGTAATACAAGAAATAAAATTTTAATAAAATCATCATGGAATAAATTCTCCATACAATTAAAACAAAATTAATAATTGAAATTTATTTTATTATTTTTATCGTTTATCAGTTATTTCGTGAATTTCACACGTTATAATAATGAGACTATCAGAAGGTCATGGAATGTATCCCTATCAAGAGACCATAATGTCTTCATATAGCGATGCCTTTACCCGCGAGATTCTCCAGGGTTTTACATTGCCCTGGCTATATTGAGAAAGAATCTTAGAGAAAATTGGTACCTGCTGTCATATTTTTCTCCTCGAGGGGTCGGGCGAGATCGTTAATGCGCGCTTTTCTTGCCGATAGGGAGAGAAAAGAGACAGAGAGAGAGAGAGAGACTCCTGTGGCATATATCGTCGAGAAAATCGCAGCGGGGTCTTATGGCTGTTTAATCGCAATCGAGAAGCATCGCATGTCTCGTAATCAACAACCGAGAGTTAATGATGAGCAAGATAAATATATATATATATATATATATATATATATATATATATATATATATATATATTTATGAGAGAGAATCGACCTCACGTTTATAAAATAATATGTTTAACCGTGAGAGAAATGATTTTACGATATATTTATTCGAGATTTGTCAATATATGTGATATATGATAAATATCGATAATGCATATATATATATACATCACGAAATAAAAATATTCATTCTGTATAAAAAATATCAAATTTTGATATTTTTATGAAATTTTTCAATTTATTATTTTTTAATTAAAAACAAACGACGAAAAAAAAAAACCCCAAAGTTTTTCCAATTGTTGGAGTTGTCGATAAATTAATTTTTCTTCCGGATTTTTTTGAGCAATAATTTATCGTCATTGAGTGAAACGTCGAGCGTGGGACATGCATATTATATCGGAGAGGTTAAAGGTCATCGTAATAAAGGGTCGACGACGTTATACCAAACGGTATTTACTCACTGTAACTCCCTCGTTATAATTGACCAGTGGATTGAGTATCCACTCTATATATGTATATATGTATATACTCTCGAAGAAGTGGTCAGAAGGATGGAATATATAGGTTTCCTTCCGTGGGAAATGAAGGAGCAACGAGCGAGGGTGGAGACTCGCAACACTGGCCCTATATACATATATATACCCCCTGGCCCTATATATATGTACTCTACAGCGTGAAGCTTTTATAAACACGGGGACTAAGTGGATTCGACGTAATATTATAATACATTTATATATATATATATATATATATATATATATATATATATATATATATATATATATATATATATATATATATATATTATTACAGAAAAACGAGTAATCACATTATCAGGATAATTACATCGTTCGGTGATCGAACCTCCAACCGGTCTACCCACAATTTTCAAGTGAAAAAAAGTACGAGAAAATCCATATATATATATATATATCTACATACATATATATATATATATAATGTAAAATATGTCATAATTATGATTTCACACCTTATTTCTCATTACCTCCAAAGCTCATAAAATAAATAATAAAAGTAATTAGCCATAGAAGAAAAAAAAATAAGCACAAAATAAAATGAGAAAAAAATTATTCTGAAATTACAGCTTTTTTGGTCAAGCGCGTGTCCTTACGCATCGTCGAACAAGACAGATATAGAGAGAAGAACGAGAAGAAGACACGAGAGGGAAGAACTTTACACCGATGAATCTCACCCACGCGTAAATTCACCCACGCTCTTTACGTTCATGTACCTACATACACCCTATGTGGTATATATATATATATACATACATATATATACATATATATACATATATATATAATAAGAGGACTCGCGTTGGTATTAAACACGTGCAAGGGTATGCATATAATCGGTGGGCGCGTTCGGCGTTTCACGCTTCGTGACGCGCATCATATCTGTTTCCTGGCGATCATTGCGCGAGTTCTGTAAGCCCCGACGCCACATATATATATATATATATATATATAAATCTAGAGGCGAACTTTGACTACCCGAATCACTTATATGTCATTGATAATCGTTCATAATTACCTACAAATAAGCTATAAAGTTTTTGGTGCCCCTACGCGATAATTACAAAACTTCTCGCATCCCTATATGTGGTCAAAGATATGAAAAAATTACGTCGATGGAATGAGAATAAATTTTTTATAATTTCTTTTTTGTTGTTGCAATTTTTATATATACGAAATAAAATATTCCAAAATTCTGTAATATTTACCGTATATGTTGGATTTTTTTTTTAACTCAACCACGTAGAAGTAATAATAACAATTAAAAATTTCTAGAATTCTAAAATTATTAAAATGCTTATAAAAAAAATAATTTAAAAGTCTCTATGAATAAAGTTGTATAAAAATTTATAGAAATTTTACATTGCCTTTATATACTAAAATTTCTATAAATTTATATATATATATATCAGAGGGATTATAAATAATTGGGGTATCGTATGATGAATTTTACAAAGCAGTATATTTTAATTTATTATAGAAATGAAATTAATTATTTCTTGTTGGCAATCAACGGTGGTTGAGAATTCCGTAGTCCTTGAACTTGTGTGAAAATTTTTCGAAGTCGTTTTGAGCTTCGCTATTATTTTTGTACCAATTCAATAAAATTCTACAATGCGGAAAACAAAAATATTATAAAGTTTTTCGAATTCTAATAATTTGCAAAAATTATTCTATATATAATAATGCAATTTGTAATTTCATCGAAATAAATTTAAATTTTTCGATGGAAGGCCCATCATCCCTATCATGTGTATTGACCTCCATTTCACCTCCAGTACCTATATTGTTCCCTCACACAATTTCTAGCTCTAAAACGATTTCGCAACATTCTACGAGTCGTATATTCCCACGATAGTTTATATATACAAGAGGCATCTCTCTCTCTCTCTCTCTCTCTCTCTCTCTCTCTCTCTCTCTCTCTTTCTCTCTATCTCTTTCTCTCTATCTCTCTATCTCTCCCTCTCTTTCTCTCCATCTCTTTCTCTCTATCTCTTTCTCCCTATCTCTCTCTCTCTCTATCTCTTTCTGTCTATCTCTCTCTTTCTCTCTTTTTCTCTCCCTCCTCTCTCTCTCTCTCTCTCTCTCTCTCTCTCTCTCTCTCTCTCTCTCTCTCTCTCTCTCTTTCTCTCCCTCTCTCTCTTTCTCACCCTTTCTCTCTCTCTCTCACTCTCTCCTCTTCACCGTGTTGGCTGCCACGATTATTTATTGCTCTCCGTCAACCCGATAATTGCGCCGCACACAGCGCATTGATTTCGGTAGTTTCACACTGCGCTTACACACATACATATATAATAGAAGAATGAAAATTATCCATGCGAGAAAAGATTATTTGAAAATGCAGAAAAGGCCTCGACCATTTCTACCATAAATATTATGACGACGAGAAGTTTTGTTTTCAAGTTTGTGTCAATTTGCCTCTCCAATATTTAGAAGTGAATTTGCATATATATATATTTTTTTATCTTCTATATATATATATATATAGTTTACATCTCTTGCGAGCTTTCACGCGCTCATTTCATATATGCGATAGCTTGATTACCTGATGGTAGAGTGTAATGAGTTAATTGTATACGTGGTGCAATTGCAAATTATATATATATATATATATATATATATATATATATATATATATATATATCATTGCATACGTATAGATGTATAGGGTATGGAGGAACGTTTGGCATGAGGCGGGGCACTCTGTAGAGTTAGGAATAAGCCTATGGGGCACATGTCAGTCTCCCTCTATTATACGCTTCGGATAAGTTTCTTCTTAATTTGCAATATCGCAATTGTAAAAGGAACCTGCTCTTGGATGTTCATCCACGCGATGATGATAATGATGATGAACGTCCCAACTACTGGGTACAGAAGCGAGCTTTTTGACAGTTTATCAAATTTCTTTATTTCTATATAAATATTTCATCTTATGTATATATATATTATTATTATTATTATTATTATCATATGTATAGCAACTAAAAAAAAATTGCGCACTAAACAATCCATCTATATCTATAATTCTCGTGTTCACGAGCTCTCGCGCGAGCGCGTAACTACGCTCAAATCCATTATGGCAGAGTCCGTGAACAATAACTCTTCTCAACTCTCGGCCATTTAATGGTCTCACACATATATATATATAGATATTCAGTCGCGTCGTCCATCTATTTACCCCGTGTGCGTTTGGAAGGAAGCGGAAGTGGCTGATGGGTAGATAGGTCGGAGCGTTTTGTAACTAATTTTGTGAGTAAATTGTCCGGAACATTGGTTTGGTGCACTCTCGCAAAGGAGAGCCTATAGTAAACCATCAATATAGATATATATATATATATATATATATATATATATTTATCGTATTATAAACGCGCGGGGACCTCTCGCACGATGTGCCAACATCGTCGAATAATCAGGGTACGTATACGGGAAGCACGAAATACCGTCACTGCCCCCCCCCCCCCCTCCCCACCCTCCATCCATCTTTAATAGGACAATCTCTGTATAGGATCACTTATCGTGTCTATTTATATACATTTATGTGAACATGTATTCGTGTCTACATTATATATATATATGTATATATGTATATATATATATATATACCTATATACCTATATATATATACATATATAATGCAATGTAATTGTATGAGTATTTTATGATAAAGATTAAGTAACGAGCTCTCATTTTGTGCCATAATCGCACATCGATATAAGTATATATATGTATATATCGACTCGTATAGATCATCTCCTTGATATATAGCAACGTTTATGCGATCGAACGAAATACGAGCGATCTTATTTCGTTTTTATATGAAGACGAGAGAACCCGAGACACGTGGGTCGTGAATTAGATTAAGCAAATTTTTTATATACTTTTTTTTTTTTTTTTCCAAATGTATTGTATTGTCGAATTAATGGAATGGTATTTTAATTTTTGGAGAATTCATATAGTGAACTTTGATAAATTTCAAGAAATGATCAATTTGAAGATGTTGAAAAAATATATATATATATATGTGTGTATGGGGGTTGCAATATTTTTATGAACGTGATTATAATATTAATTCATTTTTCTAAAATTATTTAAATGATTTATCAAAATGTAATTCGTCGTGAATGAATTATTTATGTATAAATAGCTCAAAATTTTTGTCCACCATCAGGTTACAAATGATAACCATTTTTTTTTCATTTATTTTAGCAACTCAGAGGAATGAAAAAAAAATTATTTCAAGATTTCAGAGCTAGAGTGGTAATTGTTATAATTTTTTGATACATCGGAGAAAATTATTGCACGCGTCAGTATTGATGGAAGAGATTTGTAAAATTGTTCTGGATCGAATATGAACCTGTATGAGAATTGCGATACGAAAATGGAAGAGAATCCGGCAAGAGGCTTGAAGAGAGACTGGAGAAAGGAGTGTATTATTTTGATACACTCGGTGTATATATATATATATATATATATATATATATAAAATATTATGTATATAATACGTATTATATATATATAAAATACTATGTATATAATACGAATTATATACATATATATATATAGATGTATTATCCAGGGGTGAGAGCAGGTATGAGCGCTCGTGCATGTGGATTGAAAGTTAGTAACTGCCTGTGCATGTGAGCGTATGAGCATGCAATGTACACCCACTCTCGTCGTCGGGTCTTCAACGACGAACGAACGACGTGAGTCACTCTCTGCTCTCGGGGAGGAATAGTATTATTTTCTTGTCAAGACTTCTTCGCATGATACTTAAACGCAACAATTTCATATACGTTAAAACAATTTACGACGTTTAAAAAAGTGAAAAAAAAAAATCGATCGAGAATTGAAAGGAATTGTGTATATGGAATTGAATTAATTGTTTTATCGATTAGATTAAAATTAATATTTTAAATAGTGAAAAAAAACGTTCTGCAAATTAAATATTCTGTCCATAATGATTTAGATGATGAAAAAAATATGAAAAATAATTTTAAAGAGATTATATATATGATGAATTTTTTTTTAATTCTAAAAGGTGGCAGTCAGCGTGAAATTTGAAACGAAACCCCATATATTGGAAATTTAATCGAAAATGATTTTTCTATAAGTCTAATTAATCCAACATATAAATCTCTCTCTCTCTCTATTCAATTGAAGCTTTTTTACAAAAAGCAAATATGATAAAAAATATTTAACAATATTTCAAAATTTACGAAATAGTTAATTGCCCAATTCCCTTGCGTCAATTTATAATCCTAATGAGGACGTTTGTTGTGTATATCTGTAATGGCAATGGAGGTTTATAATATATGATCGAAGGGCCGCGAGATTCTATGAGCGAAAAGGAGGTGAACCGTGGAAACGGTTCGTCCGGTCACCTCTCTCTCTCTCTGTCTCTTTCTCTTTCTCTCTCTCTCTCTCTCTCTCTATTCAATTGAAGATTGTTTACAAAAAGCAAATATGATAAAAAATATTTGACAATATTTCAAAATTTACGAAATAGTTAATTGCCCAATTCCCTTGCGTCAATGTACAATTCTGATGAGGACGTTTGTTGTGTATATCTGTAATGGCAATGGAGGTTTATAATATATGATCGAAGGGCCGCGCGATTCTATGAGCGAAAAGGAGGTGAACCGTGGAAACGGTTCGTCCGGTCACCTCTCTCTCTCTCTCTCTCTCGCGTTCTCCAATAAAACATTACACATAGATATATAAACTTTTTCATTCCGGATATGGTATAATCGTGAATTTCCGTTTCGGTCAATTTTCATGCTACCTCATACATCTTGCACGTGTATGCGTTTAGATTACCCCATACCTTTGGGGTTAAGTGTGACCAAATTGTATGGGACTCTCTATGTGTGTATAAAAACCTCACAGGAGGCTCCTCTGTGGGTCAACGATCGTTGAATATAATGCCTGACGTATATACACAAAATTTACCTCACCAGCAGCAGCAATACAGTAGTGACTTACGCGCAGGGAATTAATTGGGTCATTAATGAATTATCTGATCGTGAGAAGGGATTTACAAAAACCGAGGGGAAAAACACGCAAACTTGGTATTACATATATATATATATATATATATATATATATATATATATATATATATATATATATATATATATATATATGTGTATACGAAGGGGAGAAAAATGAAGGGTGAAAAAAGTCAAACTATAGGGGCTGCAACCACGAAAATGACACCTTTAAAATTCGAGAAAAAATGTACAAATCCACTAAAATAATTACTCAATTGAAAAAATCGATCTATAGTGACAAAAATTATCACGAATTTATTTTTATTATATTTATTTTTCAATATAAATAAAACGAAAAATTCAATTCAATACGCATGAATTTTATTGAGAAATTGGAAAAATTATATTTCATGTATAACATTAAAATAAACTATTTTAATTTTTTATAAACTATTTTACACAGAATTTTCTAGATTATTTTTCTACCACGCCCATCAATTCTATAATTCCAGAGTGACAATCAACCCTACATGATTATTCATCTGGGGTTAACCCAAATACTCAAACTTTGTTTATTTTTCATTCTTTCTCAATGTATGCCTCGAAAAAAAAATTCTCTTTACTACTATTGTCGATGTACTCGTCAGAGTTTATCTTTGGTATTTCCCGCAGGCCGGGAATGTTCCGTAAAAATATATGAAGTGACGATTCAGAAATTGGAAAAATTATATTTCACGTATAAAATTAAAATAGTTTATAAATTATTTTACACAGAATTTTCTAGATTATTTTTCTACCACGCCCATCAATTCTATAATTCTAGAGTGATAATCAACCCTACATAATTATTCATCTGGGGTTAAAATAGTTTATAAATTATTTTACACAGAATTTTCTAGATTATTTTTCTACCACGCCCATCAATTCTATAATTCTAGAGTGACGATCAACCCTACATGATTATTCATCTGGGGTTAACCCAAATACTGAAACTTTGTTTATTTTTCATTCTTTCTCAATGTATGCCTCGAAAAAAAATTTCTCTTTACTACTATCGTCGATATACTCGTCAGAGTTTATCTTTGGTATTTCCCGCGGGCCGGGGATGTTCCGTGAAAATATATGAAGTGACTATACATATATATATATAGTTAAAATATACTCATGGTGACAAATACATTAGGACATGCGCAGTTATCCGAACTACGAGAGAGAGAGATAGAAAAATGAGCCAAAAACGAGAGTGGGAGCGAGAACTATATACCATTCTTTGTAATATGCGACGCGTGTCCCCAGACGGACGGCGTATCAAAGGATATTTACCTTGTCAACATTATATAGCTTTGCGTGTGTGTGGGGCGGGGGGAGGGGGTGAAGAGAGGAGAGGAAGGAGGGGAGGCCGCAACGGGCAAGTGTGCCCGGAGACAACGAAAGATGAGGGGGCGAAGTCACAATGTCATATATATACCATATATGCACTATATAGTATATATATATATATGCTTTATATACACAATATATGATATATATACTATATACTATATATACTATATACTATATATATATATATATATATATATATATATATATATATATAGTAAAGAGTACCAGAGGGTAAAAAAGACTCGCGGCAGCTAAACGAATGATAGTAGTAATAGGTATCATTACTTTGCCTTATTATTTTATGACCCCCCCGTTTATATAAAGTCAATACATGATCCGTATCACAAAAATATACGAGCGGCCGAAAGTGAGATATATATATAGACGCGCACGTACGACGCGAGAGAGTCACACATTGAAGTTTGAAATTTCTTTAACGTTTCAGATCGCGAAGCTGATGGCGCAATAAATTATAATGTTTTTCCATCTAATGCAAAATAAAAAATCGCAATATTTCGTATGGGATGTTTCAAGCTAATCGAGACTTTCACTATATATATATACATATATAGTAAAATTTACATACATGTGAAATTTATTATTTATATGTATTTTGTATGGTATATATATATATGTATATGTGGCTACACGACATTTTGCATTAAATTTACGATTTTTATAAACATCGGCAGAGTGATAGAATTATAAAAAAAGTTAATACTCGAATCACCGCGAATCTTTGTCCTCCTCCGTCTTATTTCTACACTTTTCATTGACCCTTATTTTAGCTTCAATCGAATTTTTTATTAGGGGACCGTCAGACGTTATCGATTCCTTTTTAATTTTTGTAGCAATTTTTTGTTTGGTTGAAGAAGGCAATTTTTTAGAACCTACAACATTTTTTTTTGTTTTTAATGTTTCTTATTTGGAAAAAAATGAATTATTTATCGCAGGATTTTAATTAATTTTTAAGGCAATTAAGTTATTTTTAGTAATTTCTTTTGGTTTTGTAAAATTATTCTCAATGAAGAAAAGTGAGAATTTTGACTATATGGAACCCCCCAATTACCCCCTGATGGCGCAATAAATTATAATGTTTTTACATCTAATGCAAAATAAAAAATCGCAATATTTCGTCTGGGATGTTTCAAGCTAATCGAGACTTTCACTATATATATATATAAATATATATATATATATATATATATATATATAGTGAAATTTACATACATATGTGAAATTTATTATTTATATGTATTTTGTATGGTATATATATATATGTATATGTGGCTACACGACATTTTGCATTAAATTTACGATTTTTATAAACATCGGCAGAGTGATAGAATTATAAAAAAAGTTAATACTCGAATCACCGCGAATCTTTGTCCTCCTCCGTCTTATTTCTACACTTTTCATTGACCCTTATTTTAGCTTCAATCGAATTTTTTATTAGGGGACCGTCAGACGTTATCGATTCCTTTTTAATTTTTGTAGCCATTTTTTTTTTTTTGTTGAATAACCCAAATTTTTGAGAAACTATCATGCGAAATTGGCATGGATATTGCTAGGAAATAATTTTATTTTTTTTATATGCTTCTTATTTGGAAAAAAATGAATTATTTATCGCAGGATTTTAATTAATTTTTAAGGCAATTAAATTATTTTTAGTAATTTCTTTTGGTTTTGTGAAATTATTCTCAATGAAGAAAAGTGAGAATTTTGACTATATGGAACCCCCCAATTACCCCCTGATGGCGCAATAAATTATAATATTTTTCCATCTAATGCAAAATAAAAAATCGCAATATTTCGTATGGGATGTTCCAAGCTAATCGACACTTTCACTATATATATATATACATATGTGAAATTTATTGTTTATATATATATATATATATGTGGCTACACGACATTTTGCATTAAATTTACGATTTTTATAAACATCGACAGAGTGATATGAATTATAAAAAAAGTTAATACTCGAATCACCGCGAATCTTCGTCCTCCTCCGTCTTATTTCTACACTTTTCATTGATCCTTATTTTGGCTTCAATCGAATATCAAAGTTGCCAGATAATATCGCGCAATGATTTTTTTTTTATCAGGGGACCGTTTGACGTTCTAGATTCCTTTTTAATTTTTGTAGCAATTTTTTGTTTGGTTGAATAAGGCAATTTTTTAGAACTTACAACATTTTTTTTTGTTTTTAATGTTTCTTATTTGGAAAAAAATGAATTATTTATCGCAGGATTTTAATTAATTTTTAAGGCAATTAAATTAATTTTAGTAATTTCTTTTGGGTTTGTGAAATTATTCTGAATGAAGAAAAGTGAAAATTTTGACTATATGGAACCCCCCAATTAACTTAAGAAAAAAGAAAACGATTCAAAATTATCATAAAATATTATTTATTATATTATAAAATAATTCCCGATTGTTCTTTAATTGAATCAAGGCCGATGATTATTATTTTTTGCAATTAAAATTGCATTCGTCAAAGATATGAAATGAGTAATCGAGAAAAAAAAAATGAGAAAATTAATTTAAAAAATTGAGTACACTCTCGTGCTATTATGGCGGAAAATGGAAAACCTGAAGAATAATTGACCAATCCGATAGGATCCGGCGATGTGTTTGAGTTGAGGTGGAATATCCCATACACTAAGATTTATGCGGAGGCTGAAGACGCGAGTTACGTGGAATTTCGTCGCCAGGAGGGAAATATGATCCAACTCTTGAATGTTTTTTTTTTTTTCCCTCCAATAATCATACACGCGATATCGATGCTATTTTCCAACATTACTGCATTATATGATTCTCACCGAGAGATTATCGCACACACACGTTTGTATCCCTATGGGGTGATTAAAAAGCACACGAGGCGACATAATCGTGGCCATTCTCTTTTTGCATGATTATCATATATATATATATATATATATATATATATATATATATATATATATATATATACACGCACGTGACAACAGTGTGGAATATATTATTTCTTGCCCGAGTCAAGTGAAAAATAGCAGTGACACCACCCGCGCACACGACACACACCAACACACGTCACGCGAAGGAAAACCATCAGGAGAGTATATACTCTGTCATTATTTTTCTCAGTGTTTTGCCTCGCTCAAAGAATCGTCATACCTTTGCCCTCTTCCCTCATGGCAAGGTCTAAATGCCTACCAGCTTACTTCATGCACGAGAGAATGGAGGTATAAAACGAAAATTAAATGAAACAAATTGATCCTTCGTGAGCCTCATTTGGTATAAAAAGAAACATTTTTATAAATCTTATAAATTTTTAAAAATATTCAAGTTAGAAATATCGGCGGATGAGAGAAACTCAGTTGTGACGCAGTTATGACATACCTTTGCCCTCTTCCCTCATGGCAAGGTCTAAATGCCTACCAGCTTACTTCATGCACGAGAGAATGGAGGTATAAAACGAAAATTAAATGAAACAAACTGATCCTTCGTGAGCCTCATTTGGAATAAAAAGAAACATTTTTATAAATGTTATAAATTTATAAATTTTTTTAAGTATTCAAGTCAGAAATATCGGCGGATGAGGGAAACTCAGTTGTGAGTTCATATTTTGTCAAATTAAACATAAAATGAATTAGTGAAAATTTAAAAACAAAATTCTCCCATGATTATTTTTCTCAGTGTTTTGCCTCGCTCAAAGAATCGTCATACCTTTGCCCTCTAACCTCACGAATGGAGGTATAAAACGAAAATTAAATAACAAAAATTGATCCTTCATCAGCCTTATTTAGAATAGAAAAAAACATTTGTATAAATATTCGATTTAATTTGAATTATTTTCGTCGAAAATATATATTATTTATTAGCAAATTTTTAAAAGTATTCGAGTTAGAAATATCAGCGGGTGAGGGAAACGCAGTTATGACGCAACCTTTGCCCTCTACCCTCGAGGCAAGGTCTAAATGCCTACGAGCTTACTTCATACCCGAGAGATCGAATCGGTATGTTAAATGAAAATTAAATGGAACAAATTAATTGTTCATAAGTCTCATTGGGAAAGAAGAAAAAAAAAGTATAACTGATCGATAATTTAATTATTAAGGAATTAAATTCCATTCAAGGAATTTCCTTCCATAAAGGATTTTCTGGTGTTGCACTGATGCACTTATGATTGCCTTATAGGTTTTTATATCATACAAATTGGATCAATCATGCACAAAAGAATTTCATTCGCGGAATACCTCAAATAAAATGTAATTCTCAAAATTTTATGACCACATTTTAATGGACATTTATAAGAACGATAAGTAAAATCTTTGAAAACTTGAACTTTGATCATAATGGCGTTTGTTTTACTTTGAAATTATTAACCATTCCTCCATTTCGATCATGCAACCGCTTGCATGATAATCAGTTTCATATCCCCTTTTATAAAGAACTATAAAAGAACTATATATATATATATATTCACGTTCGACAGCAAGTCTTGTGATTGACATAGCTTTTATGGGTCGCCCAGCAAGCTCACCTGGCGCGCCCATATTGACTCTCTCATTTTTCAGACATTAACAATTTTCCCCGCGTGTTCGATTCGCGTCTCCTTCCTGAAGATTCCCGGAGGGAACTTTACAGTTTTCAATTTTTTTTCTCATCAACATTTCGTCGATCTTAAATAATTTTCTGAGAAAATAATTATTAATAAATGCTTTTCAAAATTATTAATTGTTAATATGAAAGAATTTTTGTTCAAAATTATTATGAAATTACATTAGAAAACTGAGATATTAGAAAATCACATATATGATTGGTTTTTTTAACCCGGCCATTTCGAAACCTTAAAGACGTTTTTTTTTACCACTTTTTAATTTACTTTTAAATTTTCGAAATTTTTCGAAAAAAAAAAATCTTGTTTTGCTCCAACTCTCGTAAATTTTTACCTATCAAACTTAAAACTTGTTACAAAAATTGACTAAGGTATAGGGATATTTGGTATCGTCTTTGGCAATAATTCATGGTTGGATTTAGGTATTTTATTAAAAATTTAATGTTACTAATTTTTTTATCTTTCATTCCAGCTGTCGCAAATTTTCACTTTATAGGATCGGAACTTTTTGTAAAAATTGGCTAAACGAGAAGGATATTTGGCATGAACTTTGGCAAGAAAGAGATCGAGGGCTTAAGATTTTATGAAATTATTAATTTTACGAAATTTTTCATTTTTCAAAAAGAGGCGGATGCGCTCCGGATATATTTCCAAAACTATTGAGACGATACTCGATAAACAACTCGGTCCCCTTGGTTAGGGGTCAAGGATATCTGATATTGAATTTGTGCAAGAATAAATCGATAGAATTTTATGAAATTTTCAATTCGTTTTAAACTCTGCTACATTTGAATTGTAAAGCTTTCCGTTATTTCTAGACAGTCACGAGCGAAAAAGCTTCCACTGTATGTGGAAACCAGAACAATCTGTGGATGGGCAAAAATTAAAAGGAAGCCAAATTTCGAATTTGTACGTTTTTCTCAAACTCATAACTTTGTAAATAATAAATCGATTAATTTTCTGTTATTTGCAAAGCTTTGCTTAGAGTCTACTGTAGTTTCGATTTTTTCCCTTATCGGAAAAAGAAAAATTATTATTATACAGAGACCAGTATACTGTTGATAGAGAGAGAGAGAGAGAGAGAGAGAGAGAGAGAGAGAGAGAGAGGAATGTCTACTGCGTTCTATATGGTAAAGTTCTTTTTCAATTTTTAATAATTTTGAATGGTTCTCTTCAATAGCCCAGCACAAAAGTCTCCATTTAATGGGCACTATAGACACAATAGAGGAATGAAAAGTTCACATTGACTTTCGTCTTTCACTAGCATCCTGAGACTATCAACCTGTCTATTAATTATGTATAATGGTTTTTAATTTTTATAAATTTTTTTTTTATGGATTCTCTTTTTTTCAAGCATTTGACAAGTGATGAGAGGCCAAAGTATAATGCTCGTACAGGGTCTCTGCATCGGTTATACGCGAGTGCAAATACCCTCACGTTCAGCGTCGAGCAATGCGATAAATCTACTGGCTCTCTCGGCGTACCAACAGCAGCAGCCACCTACAAAGAAAAAGATCTCTCTTCTCTCCGTATCTCTCTCTCTCTCTCTCTCTCTCTCTCTCTCTCTCTCTCTCTCTCTCTCTTTCTCTCTCTGTATCTCTTTCTCTCTTGCTCTCTCGGTTAACCGTATAGCAAAATCATTGTCATTCCACAAATGTTTCTTTTAAGCCCACGCTATTGAGACATTACCAATGACACATTTGTCGTTTGTAGAATGCTCTCTTCGTTTTTCTTTTTCTTTTTTTTTTTTATTAAGTCTTCACAGTTTACACATAGCATTATCGATAAATAAAGTACGTGGAAAAAAATAAAAACATCTCGTCTAATGCGTCTAGGATCGATATTTTATCGTTGACAAATCTCAAGTGTCTGTTTAGTTAGTAATATCGTTTAAGAGAAATGCAAGACATTTTTTTAGTTTTTTTAGTTTTAGGAGTTGGGACATTTATTTAAGGATATATTGCAAGTACTTAACATTTGTCTTTTTAATTATTGGGCGTTAAGAGGCTACCTGACGTATATATAGAGGAAAAAATGGTACCTAAAACTATATGTGAGGGCAAAATGTGTGACTGTAAATTCGTCTTAATATGCAAGATATAATTTTTTCTACCCCTATAAAGTATCCCCATAATATGCCAATATGATATAAAATGTAAATATCCATAATATATCCCTCTACACTACCACTACCCCTATTATCCCTACTTCCCTACTATCCCTATAAAGTGTTCCCATAATATACCAATATGATATAAAATGTAAATATCCATAATATATCCCTCTACACTGCCACTACCCCAATTATCCCTACTCTCCCTACTATCCCTATAAAGTATCCCCATAATATACCAATATGATATGAAATGTCATCCATTAATATATCGCGATAGGACATTCATAATATACCTGTAAGATATAATTTTTTCTACCCCTATAAAGTATCCCCATAATATATGATATAAAATGTAAATATCCGTAATATATCCACCTACACTACCACTACCCCTACTCTCCCTACTATCCCTATAAAGTATCCCCATAATATACCAACATGATATAAAATGTCATCCATTAATATATCGCGATAGAACATTCATAATATACCTGCAAGATTTCATTTTTTCTACCCCTATAAAGTACCCCCATAATATATAATATAAAATGTAATGTATATCGCGATAGAACATTCATAATATACCTGCAAGATTTCATTTTTTCTACCCCTATAAAGTACGCCCACAATATATGATATAAAATGTAATGTATATCGCGATAGAACATTCATAATATACCTGTAAGATATAATTTTTTCTACCCCTATAAAGTACGCCCACAATATATGATATAAAATGTAATGTATATCGCGATAGAACATTCATAATATACCTGCAAGATTTCATTTTTTCTACCCCTATAAAGTACGCCGACAATATATGATATAAAATGTAATGTATATCGCGATAGAACATTCATAATATACCTGTAAGATATAATTTTTTCTACCCCTATAAAGTACGCCCATAATATATGATATAAAATGTAATGTATATCGCGATAGAACATTCATAATATACCTGCAAGATTTCATTTTTTCTACCCCATAAAGTACGCCCACAATATATGATATAAAATGTAATGTATATCGCGATAGAACATTCATAATATACCTGCAAGATTTCATTTTTTCTACCCCATAAAGTACCCCCATAATATATAATATAAAATGTAATGTATATCGCGATAGAACATTCATAATATACCTGTAAGATATAATTTTTTCTACCCCTATAAAGTACGCCCACAATATATGATATAAAATGTAATGTATATCGCGATAGAACATTCATAATATACCTGTAAGATATAATTTTTTCTACCCCTATAAAGTACGCCCACAATATATGATATAAAATGTAATGTATATCGCGATAGAACATTCATAATATACCTGCAAGATTTCATTTTTTCTACCCCATAAAGTACGCCCACAATATATGATATAAAATGTAATGTATATCGCGATAGAACATTCATAATATACCTGCAAGATTTCATTTTTTCTACCCCATAAAGTACCCCCATAATATATAATATAAAATGTAATGTATATCGCGATAGAACATTCATAATATACCTGTAAGATATAATTTTTTCTACCCCTATAAAGTACGCCCACAATATATGATATAAAATGTAATGTATATCGCGATAGAACATTCATAATATACCTGTAAGATATAATTTTTTCTACCCCTATAAAGTACGCCCACAATATATGATATAAAATGTAATGTATATCGCGATAGAACATTCATAATATACCTGTAAGATATAATTTTTTCTACCCCTATAAAGTACGCCCACAATATATGATATAAAATCTAAATATCCATTAATATATCGCGATAGAACATTCATAATATACCTGTAAGATATAATTTTTTCTACCCCTATAAAGTACGCCCACAATATATGATATAAAATGTAATGTATATCGCGATAGAACATTCATAATATACCTGCAAGATTTCATTTTTTCTACCCCTATAAAGTACGCCCACAATATATGATATAAAATGTCATCCATAATATATCGCGATAGAACATTCATAATATACCTGCGAGATATAATTTTTTCAACGTTTTTTTTTCCCTTTACAATTCTTAGCTCTTAATTCCTTTCGTTAATAATAAAAAAAAAGCAAATTCAATGGGCCATATGAATAAAAGTGAACATAATCTTCTAATACTTGGCATATTTGTGGAGAAAATTGTTCCAACGTACGTGAATAAAATGATATGAAATGTTCAACTTTCAATAGTCAACTTGCGGTTGAGTATATTTGCTCTGAAAATTTATTTATATACATTAGAAAATTTATTCTACAAATGTGAAGTAGAAAGTATTATATATATGCTGATTTTTTTTTTTCCATATATCGTCCAATGAAAGAGAGATTTTTTTTGTTTGAAAATCGAACATCTCCAATTGCACGAAAAAAAAAAATGCATTGCGAATCCTATTAAAAAATTGACAAAATGAGAAAGAAAAAAAACGTTATTACTCGCGGCAATCTCGCGTCGACTTGATGTCTCGATAAAATTTCTTACCTGCATCTGCAGCCAGGAATAATCGATATAAGTCGTGGTCGTTGTCCCGGCAATCGAATTAATCGAATTAATCGAATTGATCGATGAATTTTGTTGCCAATTGTCCTGATGACCAGCAACGACGATCCCAAGACCATCGGGCTGGCCACGATCCGGCACTATTTGATCGGCATACTGATAAGTCTGCTGCAACGCCGTTTGTCCAATTGTTGATTGCAAATTTGGCTGATGCGACGCTTGATGATGCTGGGCCCCCGAGCCGGCAGTGGGCAAACAACACACGCTCGCGTCCATCCGGGGGGGCGACGAGTCGTAAAACCCTCGTTGTTCAGGCTCTGGATGATCCCAGGCTGACCTCCCAAGGCAAATCCCCCGCGGAACCATTCAATCCTCCCGTTTTCAACTCGACAAACTCACTCGTTTTTTTTTTTTTCCAAATTTATTTCTTAATAATAAAAAACTTTATTTCCTTCCCTTGTCGCGCCACTTTTTTTCCACTTTGCCGCCAAATATATGCGCCCTCTCTTGTCACTCGAGCTCGTCCTTTCACTCATTTAACCCGCCGCATGTTCAAACGTACAGTGCGAGTCTCTCCCTGGACCCCCTTTTCCCCCTCTTTCTCACGCATTAATTTTATTCTCTCCGATAAAAAGCCTCCGATAAAGCTCTCCGATAAAAAGCCACAAGAATCTTCAAAATTACGATCGGCAGGAATTTTCACAAAATAGTAAAATTCCTCTCACTGAAACACGACGGATTCTCGGGTGAAAAAATGACTGAATGTCTCGCGTAAATTTAAGTAAATTTGTGTGTTTGCACCATTATTATAATAGATCGAGCTACATGCGCGCGCACGCGCGCCTCTCGCGTCAATTTGACGAATTAAAAATTTTCAAATTTCGAGTCCGAGTATACGAGTGAAATTTCTCACTGACACATTAAATAATCACAAAAATCACCGAGTTCTCATTGACACTGGTGAAGGGAGAAAAAAAAAAGCCTCTCACACGTCCGTCACATTATCCGTCGCTCGCCAACACGCCTGTCACCTGATTGATCGGAATCCACCGTAAAACTCGCGAAGCTTTGACGAAAAATGAAAAAGAAACGAGTAACGAAGATGCGCGCACGCGCATTCGCGCTTAAGGAAAATAACACGAGACGTTGAAGAAAGAAAAAAAAAAGTATTGAAAAAACAAAACAAATACTCGAAATTGCCGTCCGACAAGAGCGATACGATGAAGTCAACAAAATACGAGACGCGGGCGCGATCTGCCGCGCAGTTGACGTTTTACAATGACAGCATTGCTCCCGTTAAACGCGGGCGCGAGCCACGAGGAAACAAACTCTTGGGATAGAGAGAGAGAGAGAGACAGAGACAGAGGAAGAAAACAAACTTTGCTTCGGGAAGGGCAAATAGAGGACAATTAAATCTGTCTCTAGTCGATTATCTCACTCGTTGAGAAAAGAAGGGCGAATATCTCGAGTCGTCAAAAGGAATGGAGAATGGGAATGACAACACGAAAAGTGTTTGAAGATAAGACAGTCACAAAAAAGAAACGAAATATAGATATATATATATATCGACGTTTCTTTTTTTTCTTTTTATTCTCCACTTTTCCCTTCGAGACAATTCAGCAACGAGGACCGAAAGTAACGAGAAACAGCATTTATACGGTGTGTTTATATGTGCCAAAGTCGCCGCCAACAAAAGTCAAACCGTATTGTTTTTTCTCGCGCATGCGTGTCCCTCGCCGCTCTGTGCGGGGCATGCGTGCCTGAGTAGTCTCGCTGTAGCGACGGCTCCGCGGTAACTGGCACCGCTTTCGCTCGCACGACTATCGTCAAGACTGCGAGAACACACAGAGAGAGAGAGAGAGAGAGAGGGTCTAGCAAACAGAGAGCCTCCTCTCGGATATTCCCTCTGGATTTTGCTCACGCCCCGGGCGCGAGTCGCGAGTACAGCGGGGCCCGAGAGACACGAGCGCCAGCACATTTCTAGGCGGCCATCGAGCACACCTTTGGCTTATTCCCTTAAGCCCCCCTCGTCGATCCCACCAAAGACACCACTCCCTCTCTACTACTTTTTAAGTCCCCTCTACTCTTTCGATTCTCTCTCCCTCCCCCTCTCTCTCTTTCTCTTTCTCTCTCGGGCATAGTTTGTTTTTTTTTTAGTCTCCCACTACCCGTGGGGATTTGCCAGCTAGAGCTGTCGAGAGAGCTCTAGCGCGCGTGGCTTTAGCCGGACGATATGCTCTAGCAGCTCCATGGCCATAACGCCAACGCACTTTGCCATGACGTCATCGAAAACTCTGTGCTATCGAGATCGACGTTGAGTTTCGATCTTGCACCCATCCTCTTGTTCTTTGGGCTATGTGATCGATTGTTCGCCTCAGATGTTAGATCTTCTTGGCCTTTAGATAAAATCCATAACGGCGATTTGCATAAAAGACTGCACATGCAGTTTTCACTTGCGAGTATGAAGTCGCAGGGCAAACAGGGATTTAGCATTGGCGAAGCTGCTGGTAAGTTCAATAAATGATCCACATGTCGAGCATTAATTGTTTAAATTAAATTTTAGGAAAATTACTTTCAATCTCTTGGCTATGATATAACAAGTGGAAAAGATATGAGCCAATTGACAAGGCTAATGAGATGCTGAAAAGTTTAACGAGCTACGAAAATGAGGCGTCAGCTGCTAAATTAACCCTCCGTGTGTACACACGATATTTTTCGTGACACGGTGTGTATGGGTTTTTCGTGACACGGTGTGTATGGGAATGGGTCACTCTTCCTTTAACCCATTCGAGACCGATTGCACACCGTGTGTGCAATTGATTTCCGAGGCTACAAGACCGGCTGCACCCCGTGTGTGCAATAATTAAAAATGAACACTATATAGAAAAAAAAATTTCGCTCCTGGGGACCGTGTGAGAGAAAAATCGCCGTCTCGAATGGGTCAAAGGCCCAGTATACACACGCAGGGTTAAGTTTTAAAAAGTAAGTTTATCGACTTTACACCCACAATACAGATTTAGTTGATGCTAAAAATCGTTTTATTCGAATTCTTTTACTTGATTCCAAATTAATCATTTGTTTGATTTAGATAAACGAATATATTCGTTACGCCTCAATTTTGCCTTGCTCAGTCATAACCAACGCAATAAATCAAACGATTTAGTCTTTCGTGTCCGGTCGTTTAAATTTATCATCCCAATTATTGATTATTCTTCATTAATTAAATGCTAAAATGGGTCATTCTTCCTTTAAAGGTCCAGTATACACACGCCAGTATAATTTATCACCCCAATTATACTCAACTATTCGATAAAAAAAATAGTCATCAGAACGCAATCGATCAAGAAGCCAAAGCAATTGATAATTGCTATATATATAGTGGCTGGCCAAAAAGCACAAAACGAATAAAAAAGGAGAAGAAATGATAATCAGCTCATCTATTAATAATTGCGGAAATATACACTTTGTACCCCAGAACCACATAAATCCTCAACTCTACACTTATAGTATATTTTGCAAGATTTTGCATCTTTTCCCTTTCTTTTCTTCTCATTCTCCGACTGAGTGTCCCTTCATTCTCCTGTCAGACTTCTGACTGAGATTCCATGCAAGGGTCAACACGCGGAATAATATTAATCTTCGTTTGTTTTAGCTCGACACGTATATGGAGAATTTTCATTCTCGATTTATCATGATTCTTCAGCCGTTGTACGTCGACAACGAGCATGAAGATTATACGAGCCTATATATACACGATACTCTTCCATACGAGACTGAATTATAATGAGAAAAGACTCGTGTCGGTGATTCATATAGAATATGCGAGTTTTGTTGAGTGTGTTGGTTCGTATAATTTCACCAAAAAAAAGATCAACGTATCACCTATGCGAGATGCGTGTTATCTCATACAGTTGAGACACGAGCTGGTATTCCGCGACTATATATAGTACAGGGTCGTTCTTATTTGGGGGTTGGTGGAATTTTGATCGCCATGCCCCCATTTGGATTTGGACATCGAACACAAATAATTGAAAAAAAAAATCCCTGTAAAATTGTACAGCCCTTAATTTTAATACTAAAGCATCCCTTCGAACTTTTATTTTTTATAAGTTTATAAGTATTTATAAGTTTACTTTTATTTTTTATAAGTTTATAGGATTAACGAATTTTCTCTCAACTTCATAAAATCCGAAAGATAATTAATTTCTCATAATTTAATAGTTATACCCTCGTTACACCTAAAACGTTATCTCATACAGTTGAGACACAAGCTGGTATTCGCGACTATATATATTATAGGGTGGTTCTTATTTGGGGGTTGGTGGAATTTTGATCGCCGTGCCCCCATTTGGGTTTGGACATCGAACACAAATAATTGAAAAAAAAAATCCCTGTAAAATTGTACAGCCCTTAATTTTAATACTAAAGCATCCCTTCGAACTTTTATTTTTTATAAGTTTATTTTTTTAAGTTTATAAGTTTTTATAAGTTTATTTTTATTTTTTATAAGTTTATAGGATTCACGAATTTTCTCTCAACTTCATAAAATCCTAAAGATAATTAATTTCTCATAATTTAATAGTTATACCCTCGTTATACCTAAAACGTTATCTCATACAGTTGAGACACGAACTGGTATTCGCGACTGTATATATTATAGGATGGAACTTATTAGGGGGTTGGTGGAATTTTGATCGCCGTGCCCCCATTTGGGTTTGGACATCGAACACAAATAATTTAAAAAAAAAATCCCTGTAAAATTGTACAGCCCATAATTTTAATACTAAAGCATCCCTTCGAACTTTTATCTGTTTTTATGTTAACATTTTTTTCTGTTTGTACGTAAACGGTTCGCATTGTAAACTTTATGACATTATGCTATTAAGCTATCGCTTATATGTAGCGAGTTTTACTAAACGATAAAAGAATTTTAGCGATCGAGAAGCGCCGCGATTTAAATGGCAGGAGATTTTTCTTTTTCTATTATACATGAAAAAAATTGAAAATTACTAAAACGCGGCTGGTTAGTTTTTTGTCGAAGCGAAAAATATTCAAAGGCGTTTGCAGTTGTTGTTGTTGCATCTGTGATGAAATTTCAAAATTGAAATGGCTATATCTTGAGATCGAATCAAGCAACCCTGTTTAATTTTTTGGGACCATAAATAGAGCCACCAAGCCCTCATTCCTAGCTTCAATTTTTATAAAAATTACTCCAAATTTTTAGATCTTAACAGTCTGAATTTCGCACTGGGTTTTTCGCAATGAAATTTCAAAATTGAAATGGCTGTATCTTGAAATCGAATCAAGTAACCCTGTTTGAATTTTTGGGACCATAAATAGAGCAGCAAGCTCTCATTGCTAGCTTCAATTTTTATAAAAATTACTCCAAATTTTTACATCTTTACAGACTTTGAGTGAAAAAAAAAAGTCCACGTTTGCTCTGGCAACTAAAACTTTTTACCTATCGATACAAAAGTTTCTACATAAAAACATGCTATATCGAGGGACAAGGGCACCAGGTCGTGGATTTATTAAGAGAATCGAGACAGTCAGTATTTCGTGAAACGCGAATCTTCAGGAAAAAATTATTTTTGCGTTAAAAAAAAATAATGTTAAAAGAACAATAATTTGAGCTGAACTCGATTGAAGTTTTTCTTTTTGGGATTCCAGGAAAAATTATTTTTCCATTAAAAAAACCAAAATGCTAAAAGAACCATAATTTGAGCTGAACGATATCGAGACGTAAAAATCTCTCAAAATGAGGCAAACATTGTAACGACGCGAGGGTTGCACGCAGAAACCCAGCCTTTTTTTTCACATAACGAAGCTTTGCAATTTATTTCCCTCGAGAGGAGAGAATCGCGTGTTCATCTGACGTGGGGAGGCGAAGAGTCGAGAGAGTTTATCCAGTAGGTGAAAAAAGAGAGAAAGAGAGAGAAGAATCGTGCACGGGTGAAGGTCATGTGAAATATTTGCACTTTGTTTGTAATCTGCGTAACCTATTACAGATAATAAATCCATGAAGCTAAAACTCTCCCTCTCTCGTTCTCTCATCAGTGTGTGTCTATACGTCGTCGTTGTCGTCGTCGTCGTCTCGTATCGTATCGTTTGTGTTTCACGAGATAGAATATTCCGTTTCACAATCCCAAAGAGAAAGGGAATCTCTTGCATATATGTGGGGCCGTTAGAGAGAACTCTGTGCTCTGTGCTGCTCTCTTGTGCCTCTCGGCTTCGTTTCTCTCTCGTACACGATCTCTCGGATCTCACAGAGAGAAGTCACACTAATACTATCTCGTATCAGAGCCACGCAGAGAGATATGTCAAGCTCGCTATATGCATTTTACGTTTAAAAAGAGGTGGGGGTGGGGGTGGGGGGAATAAGCAAGGAAGATGAGGATATGGAAGAGTTTCAACTAAGTTCACCCACATTATAAGAGTCACATATGTGAGAGAACTGGGAAAGCTGCCCCGCCGGCTTAAAAGTATTATTCTCCGTTAACTTGCCATTTTTCATTTTCTCTTTCCTTTGATTATGGAAGAAAACTTTATGCATCGAATATTTTGCCAATTATATCCAAGTAGCTGAAGGGCCTAATTTATGAGGAAGCAAATTAAAATGATCTCGATCGGGATATTTGAAACTCCGCGCCAATTTTATCTTATAATCGCGAATCTCTCTCTCTCGCTCTCTGTCGCGTAATATGCGGAGTTGCAAATGTTTTAAGTGTCGGATGAGAAAATTTATGATATTCATAATTCACGGAGAACCGAACAAGTTTTGAGAATATTTTTTCGGACATTCTGCGTAATTTTATTTCTTTTTGGCCCAATAACGGAACGTCAAGGACATGCGACCGGTCAAGGCCGTTCAATGTCCCCTCCACGTGCTCGTCAGGAGAATATCACGATTATCCCTCTATATACCGGCTGATATTGTCTACAGTATACAGTTTTTGCCGACATAACCCCCAAATGGCTTAAAAATTTCATGAAAAATTTCATAATGCACCGTTAAAATTATTCAAATATATCAGAAATATTGTATTGGTTAATACAGTCGAGCTCTCGAATAGGTTAAACCCTTAAATTGCTTCCTTTAATTATAAACTAACCCGTGAATTGTCTCTGCGTATTACACGCTAAAAAAATAGTTTATATATATATATATATATATATATAAACTATTTTTTTAGCGTGTAATACGGTGTAAGGGTCTTATATATATATATATATATGAGTCGAAAAACGACAAATTTTACTAAACGAATTAACCAAAAGGAATTTAAGTACTTTGGAATTTGTGGTATATTTATTAATTTGGAAAACGTTTCAAGTATAACGAGGGTATAACTATTAAATTATGAGAAATTAATTAGCTTTAGGATTTTATGAAGTTGAGAAAAAATTCGTGAATCCTATAAACTTATAAAAAATAAAAGTTCGAAGGGATGCTTTAGTATTAAAATGAAGGGCTGTACAATTTTAGAGGAATTTTTTTTTTCAATTATTTGTGTTCGATGTCCAAACCCAAATGGGGGCACGGCGATCAAAATTCCACCAACCCCCAAATAAGAACCACCCTATAATATATATAGTCGCGAATACCAGCTCGTGTCTCAACTGTATGAGATAACGTTTTGAGTATAACGAGGGTATAACTATTAAATTATGAGAAATTAATTATCTTTAGGATTTTATGAAGTTGAGAGAAAATTCGTTATACTATAGTCAAATGAGTGCTAAATTTTCACAATCGTTTGCGCAAAGTTTATTTACTTTACTTTAAAAATAAAATGGAATTAAGTCGATCGGCCAAAATTTTTCTACTAATCACCTCGAATTAACGTCTTTGAATAATATCAAACGAATATTCCTTTAATGATATGCTCGTTGCACGATTAGATAAATTGGCTATTCGCCATTAAATAAATGAGTTGCTCATTCAAGCATTCAGTTAGTGAACTGAAATTACTAAATTTTTATTTGCAAAAACCAAAAGGTTTATGAATAAATTATTTGTTAATTTGTTTTTAATATTTATTTTGCCATATCGCGATGCAACTAATACCATTTGTTAACTGTTGACAAATCCTGGTACATATATATATATATATAATCATTAATAATATAATGATATTATTCAAAATATGTGGATATTAATTAGTTTTTAATTTTTTGCAGAGTCACAAAAAGAGAAGGAAAGGCGCGGTAAAAAAGTGTAACATTATATATATATATATATGTGTGCCTCACTTTGTGCCCTACTCTGCATGCAACTACTGTCTCTTACGATAAAATCCTTTTCTCGCTTTCATCCTATTTCGATCTCCATATTATAACTTCGACTTTCAAATCACCGGCAATAACCATATTTCAACTGTGAGTATACATGAAACATTCCACGAATCGCTTCCGTTCCATTTAAACCTCGAACTTTATGGTTATCTATAGTTGTGTCTGTGTGTGTCTTTGCCTCAACTATAAATTCATATTACTTATAGGGTTACGTGACGAAGAGCGATTTTATCGATCTTACGACCACCCCAAACACCGCGATGCCGCCGCTTTCAAGGATCAGCGCAGCAGTTCATATATACAAAAGACGATGATGAAAAAAGAAAAAAAAAAGAAACATGCAAAAGCTCACCTCGCCAGGGAATCGAGCCAATGGTTTGCCTGCTTTCTTTGGAGATGCGCAGGAACTCTGTCGAGGGTTGATCGGAGGATGAAAAACTCCTCCCGTTGCGTTATTCCCCTGCAATATATGACATACATTTTCTACAATAATTACATATCTATATGTTAAAAAATTGTTTTTTTTTTTCAACTCATTTTGACAATTTCATTTTTTTCAACCCATTGCGAAATTCAGACTGTTAAGATCTAAAAATTTGGAGTCATGTTTATAAAAATTGAAGCTAGCAATGAGGGCATGCTGCTCTATTTATGGTCCCAAAAATTTAAACACGGTTGGTTGATTCGATCTCAAGATATAGCCATTTCAATTTTGAAATTTCATTGCGAAATTCAGACTGTTAAGATATAAAACTTTGGAGTAATTTTTATAAAAATTGAAGCTAGCAATGAGAGCTTGCTGCTCTATTTATGGTCCCGAAAATTTAAACACGGTTGCTTGATTCGATCTCAAGATATAGCCATTTCAATTTTGAAATTTCGTTGCGAAAAATCCATTGCGAAATTCAGACTGTTAAGATATAAAAATTAGGAGTAATTTTTATAAAAATTGAAGCTAGCAATGAGAGCTTGCTGCTCTATTTGTGGTCCCAAAAATTTAAACACGGTTGCTTGATTCGATCTCAAGATATAGCCATTTCAATTTTGAAATTTCATTGCGAAAAATCCATTGCGAAATTCAGACTGTTAAGATATAAAACTTTGGAGTAATTTTTATAAAAATTGAAGCTAGCAATGAGAGCTTGCTGCTCTATTTATGGTCCCGAAAATTTAAACACGGTTGCTTGATTCGATCTCAAGATATAGCCATTTCAATTTTGAAATTTCGTTGCGAAAAATCCATTGCGAAATTCAGACTGTTAAGATATAAAAATTAGGAGTAATTTTTATAAAAATTGAAGCTAGCAATGAGAGCTTGCTGCTCTATTTGTGGTCCCAAAAATTTAAACACGGTTGCTTGATTCGATCTCAAGATATAGCCATTTCAATTTTGAAATTTCATTGCGAAAAATCCATTGCGAAATTCAGACTGTTGAGATATAAAAATTTGGAGTAATTTTTATAAAAATTGAAGCTAGCAATGAGAGCTTGCTGCTCTATTTATGGTCCCAAAAATTTAAACACGGTTGCTTGATTCGATCTCAAGATATAGCCATTTCAATTTTGAAATTTCATCACAGATGCAACAACAACAACTGCAAACACCTTTGAATATTTTTCGCTTCGACAAAAAACTAAAAAGCCGCGTTTTAGTAATTTTAAATTTTTTCATGTATAATAGAAAAAGAAAATTCTCCTGCCATTTAAATCGCGGCGATTCTCGATCGCTAAAATTCTTTTATCGTTTAGTAAAACTCGCTACATATCAGCGATAGCTTAATAGCTAAAGTTTAGAATGCGAAAAATCTCACCTCGCCAGGGAATCGAGCTTGGCCTGGTTTCTTTGGAGATGCGCAGGAACTCCATCTAGGGTTGATCGGAGGATGAAAAACTCCTCTCGTTGCGTTATTACCCTGCAATATGTGACATACATTTTCTATAAAACTTCCATATGTATATTAGAAATTTGTTTTTTTTTTTTTTTTTTCAAGCCATTGCGAAATTCAGACCTCACGAAATTTCTTCCATACAAAAATTTGCAGCCTCCATTGAGCATATATGTATATATATATATATTTAGCGCTCCGAAAAAAAAACTTTTAACCGAATCTTGATTTTTTTTTGTAATTTAAAATATAATTAATTTCTAAACTTTCTTACATGAATATTTTTTATTCGATTTTTTTTTTTTATGCAGCTCACGAAATATTTTTTTTTTAATGGGAAAAACCGGAATTTTCTACCATAGTCCAATTTTGTAAATACTTAAACGAAAAAAAAGGTGAGCCATACCCACGTCTCTCTCTCTCTCTCTCTGTATTGGTCCACCCTAAAAATCAAAGATCGCCTAGAAAAAATAATATGAAAATCAGCAGAATAAAATAACGAAATGCTGCCAATTACATTTTTTTAAGGATGAAATCTTTTTTCAAATTGGATGGGGATGAAAAACATAGAGAGAGCCAACATACACGCCATTTGTGTTGAGCAATCGACGCTCAGATGAAAAGTGTGAGTCCTGGTCGTATAGTCGAACGTTAAAAGCTTCGCAACTCGCAAGCCGAGCAGCGATTTTCCCCACTTCTCTCAAACTCCGGAAGCGGGGGACCAACAACTTATGAATGGGAGTGCTCGTTGATTGGTAGATTCACGTAGCCAATCGTGACTTGTTGCACGGTGGTGTTCCCCGCGAGGCAAGAGCGAGACGAACTCACAAAAGCGAGCCGTTATAACTGATCTGTGCAGAAGAAGAGAGACAGAGCGAGTCAGTGAGTCAGTGAGTGAGTGAATGAGAGAGAGAGAGAGAGAGAAGAATTACGGAATCAGCTGTGGAACAATGATAAGGCACGAAGAGGTGGATAAAGCGAAGATTGCCCTTAGGGCACGATTACTGTATAACGCTAAATAATTTACGATATTTCAGCCCTTTTCCGATTGTCATTTTTTATTTCCGTTAAAAATTTCGTAACAAAGGGAAAAGGATGCAGTTATGATTATTTTTACCCAAATACATTAATCTAATATGTAGATTTTTTTGCCCAAGAAAAGGAATCTTGAAAGATAGATAATATGCATGTGGATTTATAATAATAGCGATAATAATAATTATTATTTCCATTGTTATTGTTATTATTACAATTAAACGAAAGGCACTTGAACTCATATTCTCTTATATATATGCATATATATATATATATATATATATATATATATATATAAATCAGTATAAAATTTCGGGTTTCACCATTGTTATATATATATATATAATAATAATAATGATGAAACCCGAAATTTGATACTGATTTTTTTAGTTCCTATATTCTCGGTTACAGTATAGAGAAAATAATTAATCCTGAGAATCGAGATGCATATACAATTCATCCACTCTGCTCTCGATAATCTGACATTTGTCAGATGAAAGAAGAAAAAAAAAATACATCATACGACCGTCTGGCTCACTGGCGCGCTCTATGATCATATCCAACACGAATATACCATCCGTTACCTTGACGTGCCCAAGCAGAATTTCAGAGCCTCTTCTTGGCCTGTTATAAGTACACGCACCGCGCGACTCAAATCACCTTTTCTCTTCTCTGTATTTATCATAAGTTAAGCGGCCCGAGCAATTGCCCGAGTATTTGTCTTGTGTATCGTTCTGCACTTGCGATTTTCCGTCTGCAATCTAAATCTCTCTCTCACTCACTCACTCACTCACTCTCTCTCTCTCGAGAACCACGATAGAGGTATTTCTGCTTCGCACGTGAACAATCTGTTCTTCAGGTTTTACAATTTGATTCTCTCATTGCGCAATGTTTGAGAAAGAGCACACAATATTCTACGGGTACTCGTAATTCGAGTCTCCACCGTGTATGTTAAGAGAGGCGCTCATGAATTTCATAAACTTCTATATATATATATGTATTTATGCATACGAGAAATTTAATTGCAGCTATCATTACATGCTCGAGGAAGAAAAATACGACAGAGGCAGTGAGACTCTGATGTACTTTTTGGAATGCACGAACGTGCGAAACGACGAATGTCCGTTAATAGTGGAATGTTTACGACCGATTAATTATGGTTATTATAATGTTATATGATATTTTTTATGGTATTTCCCCTACATTTTTATCGCTTGTATTGTTAATGCTCTAATCTCTGATATAGACAACTTTCAACCCCTTCGAAATATGCCAGTTAAAAATTATGATTAATAAAGTAATTAACGCTTACATATCACATCTTTTCGTCTCTCGGGATAGCTGGGAGTTTCAAATGCGACGACACAATGTCATCAGGTGGAACGGTTGAAAAACATTTGAACAAAATCCCGACGGTGGCGCCATCAGCCGGGAGAACCTCTCACTAATGAGAATTGAACTGGTGGCGGCATTTAGTGTCGCGACCGTTTATGAAAGCGTCACATGGACGAAGTGTCCATAGGGAGCCACTACACGGGTGATCTATCTCTCTCTTTCTCTGGCAATTTCAGTACTGAAATACTTTAACCACTATTCTTTCAGTTTTATGAGCCACAATTTTATTCCTTGATCTATCTTACCTGCAAGCCTCAGCAGGTACCGTACGACTTGTGTTCTGTGCGAATGTCCACAAAGCGCGACCAAGAACTCTGTAGTACCGACGACAATTCTTAAAAACACTATTTTAGTACCTGGCTCCACCGCTATATTCTATTCATTCGCCTCTGCTATCAACCATAGAAGTTGCGCAACTGGAATATTGGAAAGTTCCCTCTTGTGGGGTAGCCCGGCAACTTGGCGGCGACTGCGCCGTTGCGCATATTTCTTTCCGCGGCGGAGGAAGTTCTATGTGTGGTGCGCCCGTGTAAAGAGGATAAGTAGCGGGTTACGGAGTTAATGCAGAGACGCGAGAGAAGCCCAAAGCCTCCAAGAGCAGAGTAAAACGAGCGCGGGAGAGAGATAGAGAGAGAACGATAAGTAAAGAGAGTTGAAAAATAAAAAAATACGTTATTCTCGTCAAGAAGCATCGGAAAACGTGTTATTTTTTTTATTTTGTTTTCTTTATGCCAGTTTATCGTTCACGTTTGTCGAAAAGGCGTCGCTCCTTGGCCCGGTATCTCATCGTCATTTAATTGTTTTTTGCGACATCGTTGTTTTCTCCGAGGGCAAAATGTCGGTTGATTCACTAACCGACTCTGAGCTTCGTACGAAGCTTGCCGAATACGGTTATCCAGTTGGTCCGGTAACTCTGACCACCAGAAAGATCCTTGTCAAGAAGCTCAAGAATCTCATGGAGACACGGGGCGGCGCGGGATCGAGACACTCACTCGCCGCCAGGTAACTTCCCCTCTCCCCCTCCTCCTCCTCCCCCCCACGCACACTCACTCCCTTTCGCCCTTCTCTTCGCCTCCCTCATATCGCCCGGCTATATAATTTATTTTAAACTCTTTTCTAATGTTTCGAGAATAGACAACGACGTTATGTTCACCCAAGCGTGTCTTCTGATTTACCACTCTAATCGATAATAATAATTATTATGATTATTCGATCATTCAGATTGATTCAATTTTTCTCCCACTCGATCTTGTTATTTTGCACGTTTTTAATAATTCTTTAATCATAGAATGGAGGTGTGAAGCTAGCGGGAGGTTTTTGAAAAACGAGCTTTTAGCTGGACTTTTTTTTTTCAATTTCGAATAATAATGGATAGAGCGAAATTTTCTGAAAGTTTGAGTTTAAGAGGGTAGTAAAATCATGCTGCGCCCCTATTAATATTAAATATTCCCTCGTCTGTATAAGCCTACAAAGTCTGTAGAAAAATTCACACGAAAATGTTTCACCACAAAATTCCATAACTCTGCAACTCATTTGTAAATACGATATAAAAAGAACACGCAGAAAAAGCACTTTACTGGTTGCCATTATTTTCTGAAATTTGATTATGATCCAAATTTCAGGATCATTCGATATCCTCAAGATGAAAATTTTTGTGCTAGGAAATATAATCCGTAAATCGAAAAAGCATTCGACTTTGATCTCAATGGAGTTAAAAAATTATGTTGCGTTCCTATTTATAAATAGGAACGCAACATAATTTTTTACTTACATATGAAGTAATATGTAATATATATATTACATACTTCATATGTAAGTCTCGACAAGCCCCATATAAAATTCTACATAAAAACGAAACTAAGTAACAAATTTATGACAATGTTTTGATTACAAAACTACAATGTATCAGAATTTTTGCAATGGTAAAAATGATGTGTAAAATGAAGGTTCCTAAGAGTTTTAGCTCAATAGAGTATATGAAGCTGAATCCCTATTTATATTACATATTGCTTTATAATATGTAAGTCTGAACGAGCTCCATGTAGAATTTTGTGTAAAAATGATGCTTGTTGAGATATTTATGAAAATATTTAACCATGAGAATTCCTAAATCTTAAACAAATTTGTAACCCAAACGTTAATAGCGATAATCTTGAGAAATTACGTCATCGTGAGCGAATTTAAGACTCACATTCTGAATATATAAAGTAATTCTCGTTGTATTAAAAAATGCAACAAAGCCTCTTTTTGTCAGTTTGTAAATTTAATTATAGATAAAGTCTTAAAATGAGGTATAAAAATTCATCCGTGTCGAGCCATATATCTATTCTTGTTCTAATTTTTTACCTGCCATTTTAGATACAGCAGCGACGAAACGGATGAGGACACAACTACAAGTCGCAAGAAAAAGCCCTCGGCAAATTCTCGTCGACAAACAATGGCGAATCCGATGCCACCTCCGCCTGTAGCGGCTCCGGCACCAGTCACGAGTGTTCCTCGCAGTCCGAGCAAACGACGACCAGCCCCATCGAGAAATTCCGAGCCCAAAGACATCGTCGCGCCAGATTACGACGATGTACCTTCGAGCTCCTCGAATCGTTCGATAACAAAAACCATACAGAAAAAGATCACAAGAACGTACAAGACTTCGAGCGTCGCTGACGGTCTTGAGACCGGATCCGATTCCGACATTACCGAGGAACCCTCAAAGTCTTACTATGGCAACAAATGGTACGATTCGAGAGCTCAAGATCGCAACTCAGATGAAATCGAACAAACGGCAAAATTGAACGAGACGAGACCAAAATCCACGATCGCTCCAAAATTGATTGAAAAATATCCCGTTCCACCGTTCAAGCCAAATATTTCACCGATACTTCCCGTTCGTGAAGAACCGAGCTACAAAAAGGACGATCTCAGAGTTGACAATATTCTGGCCAATTATGAGACTCCGTTTTTGTCCGAATTCACGAGAAGACTCAGCACAAGATCGAGCATCAATCTACCATCGCCCTCGAGATCTACCCTGAAAAGTCAGTAGTTACGACATAGAAGAAAAAAAAACAATTGCCAGTCTTGAGTTGGCTATTTTATGATTATTACTTTGATCTCTTCACACAGGTTCGATATTGCGCTCACCCGGGCCCGAAGTCAAGGACAGCGATACGAATGGTCATTTTTCGGCCTTGAGATCCTCGTACTCAACCTCAAGCTCGAGGTTTGTAAAAATTTATGGAAAGATCATTTGAATTTTTTGGGCATCGTAGAATTTTTCATAATTATCATTTCAGTTCTCGTTATGCTGGATCATCAAATGATCGGCCACGCGATATTGTCAGCAGAACATTCAAATCATCGACAAACAGCAAGGAAGACGTTAGAAACAATCAGAACATGATATCGATGGTTTTAGTAATAGTCCTGGCGCTCTTCTTTGGCGTTCTGGCTGTTATGTATCTGGGACTTGGAGGAAAGACCGAAACTTTCCCGACCCTTCCAACGGGTAGGTATTCTGAAAAATAACCCGTATAATAACGATATATAAAATGAGATAGTTATATATAAAAATATATATATATATATATGGAATCGTTTAAAGAGAATTATCAACGATCCATAAAAATTATTCTTCTAATGGTATTCACTCGAGATAAAAAATAAATAAAAAATCAAGCGTATTAACTTTAGACCTGTACAGCACTTCAATGCGTGAAAAATCATTCACCCTGAAATGCGTAAATTTGGTGACGGTATCCGAAATATAACATCTCGCATTAATTTTTTTTCTTAATCGAATAATTTGCAAAACTGGAAATATTGCACAGAGAAAATTCATTGGCATGCGTAAAATCTGTACCTGGAATTATAGCGTGGAGAAGTAATTTAAAAAAAAAACACACACACACATTAAATATTTTATAAAATACTCAGGTGTGCACAATTATTTTTTTATCATCTATCAGTCATAAGGCCCGAATTTCGCGCGATCAAAAAAAAAACACGTGCAAGCGCCTGCCAGTAAGAGTCGACACTACACCCGCGTCTCGCGAGAGCTCGCCGAGCTCCGAATGTAGAGTTAGAGTTTTTGTTCTGCCTAAATGAACATAAAGTACTAAAAATTTAATTGTAAATTGGTTTTTTTTTTTTTTTTATCAAAGGATTTTTTTATTTCTGCTAAACTAATCGTGCGTTACGTAATACACTTGCTTAATTGTCGTAACGAGGAAAAAATAACACAAATGGTTAAAAAAAAACAAAACAAAAAATTACCTTTTAATTATGTACCTTTTCTTTATGTGAACAAATAAACGTTATTATGGCGATTCTATTCGGTACAACATTTTATTTCCTTTTCCCATCGGTTAACGATTCAATCTCTACTCTTTTTTTTTTTTTTTTTTACTGGAAAACAATTAGAGTGGCTTTTTTCATCGTCTCAATTAGCGTGATTTGTTTAATCTTGGAATTTACAGTTCTTTAACGTTTTTCAATCTTGTTTTTTTTTTTTTTTTTTAAACTTTTTATTTATTTATTTTCAAATTTTTTTGTAGATAGTGACGTTCCAATCTGTCTCATGTCCGATCATGACAAACCTGGTGTGAATTGTCTGCTCAAAGAGAATCTTGAAAACGTCATACAATTGTTGCAAAAATTGAGACCAATTTTGTTGCGCAAAGCCGTTTCGGCGGTTTGCGAGGACACTGATGAGGCGCCTTATCTCACAGACAACGAAATCATAAATATGTTCAAGAGCGACAAAGTGGTACGCGATATATATTCAATTAATCAAGATTAATTAAATAATTCATTGATCCTTTTCATTCAAATGTCCGTTTATGATTTTTTGTAAAAAAAAATTCCGTACGTCGTTTGCAGAACAAATTGGAGATAACGAGCGATCTTCACAATGCTCAACTACTTATGTTCGGCAATCCAAAGTGGGGTATTTCTTTGATCGAAGTCGGGGATGGAAATGACGTACCATATCAAATACTGGATTCGATGGTGAGTTGGCAAAAAAATATTTTGCAAGATTATTACATATTAAGTATGATATTAAAATATTGGCACAAATACCTTATGCAAACTATAACTCACTAAGGGCAGAAATTACCTCAGACAAAAAGAATTGACAAACAAACCAGGCAATGACAAGATAAATTATCGATAATTTCTCAAAGCCTAAAAGAGAACATAATAAAGAATGTAATTGTAATACAGTTGATAAACAATATGGTAGATTTTTATTTAAAAAAAAATCAAGTTCTCATATTTCAAAAGAATATTTCGTGTTGATATTACTTTACAGGCAACGAATTAATTCTATTTATTTAATTCTCTTTTAGGAAAAAGTCTTTCAGACTCGCCTGGACACGAAACTCGGAATGATAATCACGAATCCCGAATTACCAATGAAATGCTTGATAAAGCAAAAATTATTCACGGTATTCTCGACCCTGCTGATCGTTGTCATCGGTAAATTTATCACTGAATCCTTACTGGGCGAATACGACTGAGACCAATAATCCATGCATGATCCGCACAAAAAAAAATAACGAAAAGTTTCGCAATTTCTTTATACAACCAAGAAAAATTCTTTGCATGCTCGATTTACTTGTCTGCTTGTGTCGAGAATGAAAAAAAAAAAAACGCACAGGCAGAACGTGTACGTCGCATTAGTAAATTAATTTGAAAGATCGATTTTCTGTTTTCTGAATGAATGAATGAATGAATGATTGATTTTATTGTGTTCAGGTGTTGGAATGTCTCTGGGTGGACACAGACTTGTGCTTTGGTATCTCAAGTACAAAAAAAGTGCAGAGAGAGAAGTTTTCCAATTAGTCAGCGAAATTATCAGCATGGTTGAGATGCATCATCAAAATGCTTGCACAACGAGCCCTGGTGGTACGCAAGAGAGTTATCTCGCTATAAATCACGTACGTGATAATCTCATACCACCCAAGGATCGGAAAAAGATGGCCAATCTTTGGGAAAAAGCTGTCAAATTTCTGGATGAAAATGAGTCGAGGTATTTGGAAAAAAAGAACAATGAAAAAATTTAAATAATAATTTTATCTTTCACTTGACTTTATTATAAATATTATCTCTAGAATTCGACGCGAAGTTCAGCAAGTAGCTGGCGAAGAATTTCACGTATGGCGATGGCTGCCAAACAATATTTTGAACACATCGAATTCTCAAAGTCCGGTGGCGAATAAAAAGACTAAAGTTTGGCAAGGACAGGCCTTTGAGACGATGGAAGGATCGGTCAATAGTCTAACTTGCTCGCCAACGCCATGCCTCAAAATACGACACATGTTTGATCCAGATGTGTAAGTATCGCAATTATTTTCCTACCATAATTGGCATATAGTAATTATTTATTTATTCATTTATTATCGTGAAAAGTCTCTCAGCCATCAAGTCAATAATTAATATCAAATTACCTAAAATAATTCGTAAATGTATAAATTATAAAAAATAAATTGAAATAAAAACGAGTTCAAAAATGAGCTCTCAATTTATTTTGTTAAAAAAAATATACTTATAATTGAAGAAATAATTAATTCCACAGCGAGTTTGAGGAAAATTGGGAAACAAAGGTACAAGATGCCATTCTTGAAAAGTGTGGAGAAGCTGTGAAAATTTTGCACATTCGGGTGGATCGTGGAAGTCGCGAGGGCTGCGTCTACATGAAATGTGTCTCGCAGGAAGATGCTGGAAAAGCGTACAGAGCTCTTCACGGATGCTGGTTCGATGGTAAATAATTTTTGCACGATGTCTCGACTCGTATTAACCCATTCGAGACCGATTGCACACCGTGTGACCGTGTCCTGGGGAAAAATGGCCGTCTCGAATGGGTTAAGGTGATGTGCTATATTTTCTCGGTGTTTTCTTCTCTATTACCGCCTATCGCGCTATCTCTCTCGCACTTGCGCAAACTCGAGGCTGTAGCACATCACGTTAAAGCAAATATAAATAAATAAAAAATAATACATTTTTTTTTCATCAATTTTTCAGGCAACTTGGTGACTGTGAAATATCTACGATTGGAAAGATACCACGAGCGTTTCCCAGACGCGACACGTTCCACCGTACCCCTAAAGCCAAGTAACAACGAACGACTCTCTATGCAAGCGCATTCTTGGCAAACTTCCCTCGAAGCTAACTAACGACTTTCTATAATCAGGTTTTTACTTAAACAAACAAACAAACAAACAAACGCGAGGAAAAGTTCTCGTAAAATCCCCTTGAAATCTCGAAAGCAGCTACTCTCGAGACACAAGTGAATTGCAAAAGAAAAAGAAAAAAAAAACGACACAGAGGACGAAAGGATATCAAGAGAGAATTTTTTCCGAAAATAGCCCCAATGTACAGTAGAATCATATATACGCTTTTTTAAACGCGGCAATACCGCAAAGCCAAGATAGGGATTCATTTTGTAAAACACAAAGTCCCGATATTCCGACGATATATATTGAATACCTTTGTGTTCTTTTTTTTTTCATTCTTTTTAATTTTCTTAATTAAAAAAAACAAAAAAAAATTATCTAGTGCCCTTTTTTTTGTCGTTAGTTGACGAGTTTGTACTAAAAGTTTTCGGGCACCGATGTACAGATTACACGTTTATTACCTATAGATCTAATGATTAATTGTATTTCCAATTTTTATTTCCGAATTCTTTGTCTTTCAATACGAATAATTTTTTTTATCTAAAATTTCAATTTTGTCGTCCTGTGTTACTTTTTGTTTTTTTTTTAAATCAAAAGACTCAACCTGCTTTGTACAATGAAACTCGTAAATATTTTGTTTTTCCCTTTTTTTTTGTTTAAATTATTTTAAAAATTTTTATTATTATTTTCTTTGAACGATACTTTCCAATCTATGGATCCGTAAACGACTCTCGTGCCATTGATCACTCGTGAAGATTTTGAAACGACGAGGAGCTAACAAGTGAAATAACAACAAAATAGTTGCTCCTGATTAATTGCACCTGTGATCAATGAGAAAAATGCCCTGAGAAAAATGATAGAGAGGGAGAGAGAAGAGGAAAAAATAAAGAGAGCTCGATGTTACATCGGCTGTTCACGCAGTGCGCACCCCTTTCTTACCACTCGCACTCGCCTTAGGTACACATTATATTTTTTAATTTTATATTTCGCGTACTGTACGCGCACCCTATGATAATTAATATCGTCAAAAGAAGAAAAAGAAAAAAAAAACAGATTAAGAAGAAGAAGAAAAAAATGTTGCATTATTGAAAAGAAAAAATGAGGAAAAGAAAGGAAATAAAGACAAATCGAAAGAAATATTGCGTAAATTTTTCATAAACTTTTTGTACATCGCAATTACGAGAATTGTGATGAAATTTGTAGAAGGATAAAGGGCGTCGATGGGTTGCTATGGATATTTGTCGTGTCACAACAATCGACTTATTTGCACTCAGCTCGTTGAGAATGCGAATGCGGCAAAAGCGGAAACCAGTCTCAGCTCGGACAAAGTCGCGAGAACAAAGCCAGATACGTTTCATTGACTTTTTCGCAGTGTCAGAGTGTCGATCGATCTGAAATTTCCTCACCGCAACGAAAATGTATTTTTTTTCAACTATAGTATCGAATTAAATGACAAACTATCTCGGAATTGTCGGCCAATTGCAATCGTTCGAAAATCTTCGTTTTCATACTGATAAAGAAGCTCTTATCTCTCGATAATTCAGAAGCGATCGGTTTTATATCGAAACGTGACAATTTTAGACTGTCGGTGTATGAAATAATCAACGGCAAGATTTTAAAAGTGATTAAAAAGTAAAATATTAAGTATGGCAACAGTTTCAGTGGCGCCACTTCATCCCGAAAATGGAAACTTTAATCAGGCAAGTTTTGTTTGACTTTGGCCTTTACTCACAAACGATGAATAGTGCAAAAGTTTCTCCATTTAGAGCTCCGAGTAGGAAAAACTTTGTGTGTCAGGGCCAAAGTCGTTGAAAATCGATTTAATGAAGACGATTGACCCGCTTTTAAACTGTAAAATTTTCAAACCTTCCAAACGATTTGATAAATCCTCGAGGAATGATTAAAGAGAGAATAAAAGATTATATTTCCCATTGTTTAATCAGTCTCGCTTTCGCAGATGCCAATGTCACGCCTCATTTCGATTCTTTGTCACAAAAGTGACGAGATGTTGCAAAAAGGAGAAAGCGTTTGTTGCACTTGCGAGATAATCGAACACGCAATTTTCTCCTTTTGAGGACGTAATGAATTTTGTGCTTGACCAACCGCGAGTTTTATTCCTGAACAGCTATACAATTATAATTCATTTCCTTGATCGCAAGGTCAACAATTTGTATCGCAACAGGTGGAAAATGAACGTACTAAAAGTATTCAAACTATCTCTCCCACCTCTTTAGAAATGACAAAGAGCAGAAGAAGGTCCGATAAGAAACTCGTCGGTCAATGATATTCCATTTTTTATCTCTCTCTCTCTCTCTCTCGATTGCAAAAGTAATATCGTGAATCTTTTGTGTCAGTTTATATCGTAAACTCGGACTGGCAGCAGGTAGAAAATCGTTCGAGCATTGAAATTAATTTTTTTTCCAAAAATGGACGTGACCCCAAAACCATCAGGATTTGGTAAATTAGAAATTGAGAATAAAAACAGTGATCGGCTGAATGTTATGAAACCATCACCACCGACTCATCAAGGGGGTGAAATAAAATCGAGAAAAAATATTTCAAAAAATGAAATAGATGAGAATCTTCATAGTTTTGCGATAATTGAACACCCCAAAGAAGGCACTTCACCAACGAACTTTGGTCTCAAGGATGCTTTTAATATAGTGAGTTACTGTAGTCATTCCTCGAGCGTTTTCACCTCGCTTAATTGAGATCTCATCGCGTTTATCATGACTCGGAAAATCGATAAAACAATTATTCTATTTTTATATAAAAAGTTCACGTTGACTGAATAAATGAATTGCAGGTCAAATCATTGGACGTCAACAGATATGCGACGAAAAAAACTATCGCTCAGGGTATGCTGGATATTGCTCTTCTCACTGCCAATGCATCCCAGCTCAAGTACATCCTTCAGGTAAGTTTTTTTTTTTTTTTCCATTGTCACGAAACTGAGGTGATTTTTTTTGGACTTGCAGGTGGGAAAACAGCACGAATTTTACACCCTCATGTTGACCCTCATCTGCATTTCGATCGGCCTGCAGGTATGACGATTTTTTTTTAAGTAAAATTTTTAAGAAGGTACGACCGTAGGGACAAATTTTATTTAGGGAGCGAATATTTTCTTGCCTGTAAAGTATCGAAACTATTAGACGAAACATTATTTTCAAAACTATTGAAAATAATTCATTAAAATGATAATTAGCGCTAATCATTGTATTTTAAAAAATAATAGTCGTTGGGATAGTTTGTCTAATTATTGAAAAAAAAAGTTATTT
This sequence comes from Dyspetes luteomarginatus, assembly GCA_963669185.1. Taxonomy (NCBI): domain Eukaryota; kingdom Metazoa; phylum Arthropoda; class Insecta; order Hymenoptera; family Ichneumonidae; genus Dyspetes; species Dyspetes luteomarginatus. Next base: position 17,608,638 of record OY769910.1, on the reverse strand, counting down.
AATATTTTTATAAGAAGTATCGAGAGTCTGCTGTCTCAAAATTATTTCAAATTGTTTTTTTTTTTTATTCGAACATAAAACCTAAGATAAAAGAAACTCGTCGTACTTTCTTAATTATTTGTCATTCACTCAACGCGTGTCGCTTTTTATACTCTAACGCTTATAATCACAGAATCTGCTAAGATGGTGAATTTTTTATTTTAGTTTTAGAAAAGTTTTAGCTTAGAAAAGCATCGTAAATTCTTCACTGAGAGAAGATGACAAATTCTCTCAAGGCTGCGACGCACAAAACGCACGGTAGATTGATTCTTTTGTGTGTCGGCAATTGGTCCAATTTAAGTGTCGCAGGCTCGACGAGACCTTCAATGCACGTTTGGTAGAAAAAAAATATTTATCAATTGCGTAGATCCTGTCGGGATTATTGTCTCTGTCACTGAATCTAATGAGAGATCGAAGGATGGATGATGCCAAATATGCCTACTCCGTCGAGTGGATCGGAAGAGCACGCGTGGCTCTGAGCTTCATTGTATTTTTGGACAATATAATGATAGCAGCTTTCGATCCTATGGGATTATCATCGCTTATCGCTTACGACGGATCCATAGCAGTTCCACCTTTGGCTCAATAAGCCTTACTTTTTATTAGCTCGAAAAATCGACTGTAAATTATTGTAAATACCTGCGCCACGAATTTTGGATCAATTTGCAGCGTTTGTGACGTTTTTTTTTTTGTTTTTGTTTAAAGAAGATCGGAGAAAATCTCGTTTTTATTTTTTAAAAATCGTTATTCAGGCACTTGTTGGTATCCTATTCATAATCGTCGGTGGATTGGACATCAATCGACGACGCGATCATCGTGCTGCAGAAATCATTAACGATGTTATTTTAATAGGAGTTTTTGTAATTAGTCTCACGAATGTTATTGTATCGGGCTTTGGTATGGAATTTAGCAATAAGCCACCGGAATTTCTTTCGTTTAGGAGGGACACTGCTTTGCTTGCGGAATCTTAAGGGTTTGGGTGGTGGCGAGGCGAGTTACGTTTTTGTACTATTACAAAGTCAATTCGTTTGAATATTGAACTTAGAAATGGTCACGTTATTATTTCTTTACATTCTATCGTTTGGACAATTTTAAGTTCATTCCCATTTGGCTTCTATTGAGTTTATTTTTTCGTCATTTATCATTTATATTTCCTCCTAATTTTATGTTAAATTCTTTATTTTGTAGAAATTTTTATCTATGATTTCGTTTATTTTCTTTTTATTAATTCCTTCTTTTTCTTTTTCCTTCTTCCCTCTGGCACTTTTTTTTTTATTTCCTCAACACTCCTCGACTCCCACACATTTATCCCCTCTCGTGTATTAAAAACTCGAATCAGCTCCTACAAGGTATTATTTGTGTCCTGCTGGGTTCGACTTTCAACATAAACAAGACGCAGGATCAGTCAAAGGCAAATATTTGGAACAACATATGCCTCGCTATGATGGTACTGACGGTTGCTGTGAATGTTATCATATCAGCTTTCGAGATGCGAAGCTCTGATCTCAACGAGAAAAGTGCTAACTTTCATAAAAAATCTGGAATACGATAGTCGAACGAGATCTTCGCGATAATCAATTATGAATCATCGATGATCGAGTTTTTTTTTTTTTCATTCTAATCAAAGTAATATGATGACAAACTGGAATTCCAGACAATTGTATATGGTCGAGTTGAATTGTAATATATAATATTGCATATAAAAAGGTTCCAAGCGGGTAAATTTGGCGCGTTTGGGCCATAAAAACGCACGACTGAATATTTAGTAATAGTAATTTTTACATTGGCATCTACATAGATATATATATAATATACTTGTTGCCCTGGATGAGATAAGATTGTAATTCAATATATCGGCGTCCAATAGAATTGATAACGGCTTTTCCATAGATAAGAGAAGATTATCTATTGCGTATAGAAGATTTTAATAAAATGTTTATGATCGATCTGATTGAAATAAGTTGATTTTATTTTTTGCCTGCCTGTAGAATTTACAATATTTCTCCTCATGCGAAATTCTTAAATTTATAGTTAGAAAAATGGTGAAACTAACCGACTGAGAATGAAGCTTCGTAATAAAGGAGCAAAAAAAAACTTCCTTTTGTTAAAATTACTTTTGTTTGTCAAGTTTTAAATATATGAAAACATATTTATATTTTGAAATTATTTTTCTTTTCCAGTAACAAAATTTCTTTAATGACCATGAGAGTATCAATTTGACTTGGCAAAGTTTGTTTATACGTCTCATAATTAATAATAAAAAATAAATAAAAACTATTCAAAATTGAACATTTCAAAAATGTCTAACTGTAACGCGAAGCATACAATTGGGTTGCCCCATATATGTTTATACTTCCACTTTACAGGCCGATGTTACCTCAATTATTATCAATAAAAAAATCAATCTCGCGTCCCGTCCATAATAATTTATTGCGCGTCTGCTCACGTGACCTTCACGCTGCCATAGCAACAAACCGGAAGTGGGGCAAAGAAGCCTCTTATTCAAAACATTCTAAAAAAAACAAAATGCTGTAACTTTTTTCAATTATTCTACCTCCAAATTTTCCGTATATTGACAGAGACACTTGAATTCCAAATTTTTATTCACATAAATATATTCAATGCGAACGGTACGAGCGATGAGTAACTCGATAAATCATCACAAACCATAAAAATCAACAAACCGGAAGTGTGACGAGAAGCCTCATACCATCTTGCACAAAAAAAATATTGAATAAAAAATTGACTGCAAGTTTTTTTTCAATGATCCAGCTATGAAAAATTTCCCCGTAACTCGGTAACATTTTAATTCGATATCTTTATTCAGTTAAATATATGCAATATGAACAGTACGAACGAGTAACTTAATAAATCATCACAAATTTAGGGGCGGGTGATTCTCGAGGTAGAAGTGGTCCATATACGCTTCTTGATGGTTTTTTTTCCATACAAAAAACGTTATTTCTTTCCACCTGAAACAATTTTTAAGAAATCGTTTAAAAAAAAAAGCGAATATGATTTTTTTTTAAATGCAGGAAAACCATGAAAATGTACAAAACGGGCCATCTCGATATTTTTCCAATGTTTTTCCGGCTCCTTTTTTCTTAACGGCAAACGCCCTACAAATCCATCCATCATCGAATCGCACTACTGCAATATTTTTAAACTGGTCAAAAAAAAAAATTTGTATAACTAAAATTTTCATAAAACGTGAGAACCTTTTTTGCCGCCTTTATTTTTGCCTGCATCGCCTTTCGCCTCGGCAGCTTTTCCTCCACCAGCGCCGGCGGCTCCGCCCGTCGCGGCTGCAGGTGCAGCTTTTTTCTGGGAAATAAAAAATCACGAGAAAAAAAAACAATCACGAAAAACCTTTAAATATAAAAAAAAAAAAAAAACCCCCAAATAAAACCCTATAGATATAAACTCACATCTCCTCCCTTTCCACCACCACCTGAAACACCAAACAATAAAAAAATCGTCTACGATGGTATTCTCTCTATTTTTCATTACGTTAGGAGAGGATTCATTTTTTATTGCCATTGAAACGAATACATTTATAAATAGAGGTCATGCATCAAGGTTACGTTTACAAGTCCATCAACAAGAATGCGTATTAATATCTTTCACTTCTGAACATATATACATATACTTATATACATATATATATATATATATATTCACAGTTCCAAATTGACAAATATCCCTTTTCTTTTATGCACCGCAAAAAAAGGCTCACCTTTTCCCTTGGCCATTTTTTTATGTGTTAGCGGAGGATTTTCACGTTTTCCTGGTCCGAAAAAATTGTGCAGAGACAAAAAGAAAATAAACAAACTGTATGTGTTATACCGCGAATTGACGTATCTTCTCCACAAGCGGCGAGAAGACAGACGAGCTAGCTTACATTTGTTTCGTCGTTCGCCGCAGTTCTCTCTGTGCGCTTCGAGTCAGACAGAGCTTTTTCATCCCTCCGCCCGGTGTTTCTTGCCTCGCCCCTCGTCGCTCGACGATCGTTGCAACAGAACACACACACACACGCATATTTATATGTATATATCGATTTTCTCGAGTAAAGGGCATACCGGGTGTGCTTAAGTTACGCTTATACGTCTTTCTAGCGTTATACGATATTTATATATATATATCTATATACACACACACACACACGGCGGCAACTAGACGACAATGTAAAATGAGCTCCGCAGTAAAATCGACGCGCACAGGATCGTTTTCTGTCCTTCTCACACCAGTATAATCGTAAATTGGCTCGATACGACGAAAACAAAGATGGAAAATGACATTCAAAGTATATCTGCTACGTGCACATATCTCAGCCAACACACGTATCTGCTAAAACCGTTCCCCCGGCACTTCGTCCCAGTTTCTTGCACTATTTACAGCGCGTAGTTCTTCCCCCACCCTTCATATTACGAAAAGCACGCCATCAGCCTCGCTCTTTCGTAGACGGAGAAAATTTCATCGTCAGGAAAACGATCGGCAGAGCTTTACACCGATTTGCATGAAATTTTTGAGGATGAGGAGAAATTTGGCAATAATTTTATAATTATGATACAAGGAGGCAGGAAGGAGGCTCCTGCGAGGAAAATTTTCATTCACAATCGACAACTACTTACAATTTTATAATTTATTATAATTTTGTGTAAAAAAAAAAAATGGCTAAAATTTCTTCGGTTTTATAATTCGATTTATGGCGAAGTTTGGACTGCTGTGGCTGCTGGCAGCGAGCTCGTAGGAGACGCGGAAACGCTGAATGCCGCAACAAACACGTTTATTATAGTGATGAGAAAGACACCTACGACTACGTAATTATTGATTTTCCGTGCTTGTGGCGATTTTCCCATTCCCTGAATGTCGTAACGACCTTTGAAGATTAAACTCACTCCAACGCCGATCTTTAAAATTTATCGAAGATATATATATATATATATATAAATATTATAAGCAATATAAATAATTTAATAATATAATAAATAAATTTGAATAATATTATTATTCGACTTATTCTTGCTGATTTACTTACCTGAAGTAAAAGACTGACAACAATGAGAAAAACATTAACGAAGAAAGTTGGACTATTACGTTGATATTCGACAAGATATCTCAGCTGATTAGCATTAGCAGTTATAAGCGCAACATCCATCATACCCTGTGCGACAGTTTTTTTAGCGGCATAAGTGTGCTGTGCTCTCGAACCACTTCGATGACCTTTCTTATCGGTCGTATCGATGGTAACAACGCTCTCCTTTGTCATTCTATCCTCCACTGGACTTAGATCACGGCCCTCATCTACTGTTTTGCCATCAACGATTTTTACTTCCTCCAAATTCTCATTTGACCTTGAATTTTTCATTCTCGTTTCATCGATATTCACTTCGATTATTTCGGTATCGAATTCTTTCTCATGATTATTATTCATCAGTGTTATATTTTCCAAATTATCCGATGGAATTTCCGAAGATGGTACCCCAATTTTATCAAACACTTTTAAATTTTTTCCAGCCATTTTTCAGAGCCACTCTTCATCTATCGAAAGTCCATGAGAATTTGAATTTTTTCACTGATGCGTGCATCATAAAGTTTGGGGAAGTACTGATGGTGAGAGAGAAAGAGAGAGAGAGAGCATCATGACTTTCCTCGTGAGCCATATGCGCTAAACATATTGCGATAAGTATTATCAAGCAAAATGTTCCCCGCACCAGCGCTTGTATGACAAAACAAAGAAACCACAATTATGTCGTGCATCCGTCAGGAAACGTCTGAGGTCAACTCAATTTTTTTCATACTTTAAACTATGTCCACAGATAGTGAATTATTTTTTTAACGATATTCTTAATAAAATATATAAAAATTCACCTAATATCCCATAATTTATTTAAAATTGAGCTTCAAAATTAATTATAGGAAATTGGTAAGTTGATTTTATCGATGAAAACTTTTTTTTATTACTTTTTTGGGTTTTTGCAGATTAATAAATATAATTAAGTATGCGCAGAGAACAGATGCTATATTGTAAATTAATTGGGTAAAATGACTGATTAGAATTATTCAGTAATTTTTATACATTCGATTCGAAATCACTGGTCGACCTCACAACTGCCCAAATACCAATTTTTATTCAAATTGAATCACTTTTTGGTATCAGTAAAGCCAGATACTTCGCCATTTTGAATTTTGGAATCTTGAAATTGAATTTGAAATCACTAACCTCGAGAACCTCCGAGTCTCATAACTCGTATTCAGATTCGTTTTTAGTTGCTGTTTTCCTATCTGCCGATTATTGAATCTGCCGATTATTTGAATTTCGAAAGTTTATGATTATGTACAATAATCATTACAATCGAAACGGTCCACCATTTTGAATTGCAGTGTTGTTTATGATTCTCTTTGATTTACGCTTTTAGGTTCTGAAATTGTAGAAGAAATTGAAAATTAACGGAATTCATAATAAAATTATACAAAAATTTGTTTAATTTCGTTCGATTTCTCGTTCCACCACTAAAACAAAACTTGTATCAATCTTTATTGACTGGAATTTTGTTGCCAAAAAATCATAGACGATATAATGAACAAAAGTTGTAACAACAATTTAAAAAAATGTCTCATCGCCGAAACGTAAGAACGTAAAAACGTTCTCACTGAATGTAAATTAACAATGATAAGTAAATAAAAAATGTAACAATAAGTTGCATCCTATTTAGGGAGTTTCTCTTGTTCCTCAGCCTCTTTGACGTTTAAAACTCTCATTAAAATTTGTTGTCTTTTAATGCGCAAACGCGACATCAGTTCTTCAATGGCCTCGTACCTTGGCAGAGGCCAAAAACAAGAGTGAATTCGGGGCGGGGGGAACTTGTGCGTACGTTGTGTTCACTTTCGCCCAGTGTCAATACTATCTTTTCGTATTATTATATTTGGTGCTTTCGGAGTTTTTACACATTTTTGGAGTAATTGTAAACGTGAACAAACAAGGTAAAGATTTTCCCGATCCGTCAGACTTTTCAGGGACCGCGTACTATTTTTTGTATAGGTTATGTGCGTATTTCTGTCTGAGGATTTTTAACCCACTTTCGATTCTGACTTTGTACGACATTTCGGAACGAAACCCGTTCTTTCAAGGGCTTCCAGTTTTCTCTTAGGTGTCAAAGGATCCTCAATTTTTTGCACAAACGATCAATTTTTGTCTTTTTTAATTATGACATATACTCGGTATCTTATGGTCACCTGAAATCAAGGAAATTCCCATTTCTGGTTAATGTACACCAATTTTACATTTTTCTCACTCATTTTCGACAATTTAATCTCAAGATTAATTTCTTCAATGACACAAGTTTAAGTGAATCTGACAAAATTGACAAATTTCAATTTGTACTTGCGTACTGTTGCCAAAATTTCTTAGGTAGCCAAGAAAACAATTTTTTTCTCATAGGAGGAGCTGTCTTTTTATGGGAACATTTATTTCCGAATTTATATACCAGAGAGTACAAATTTCGAGTGAAATGTTTCAAATAGTCAAAAAATCGTACTTAGAAAAAATAACCCAAATTTTTGCTCGTCAAAATATTTGTTTTCAAGTTTTTTATTCCAGAGTGCTTAAAATTTTTCGTATCGCATTTTCGCGTAAATTGCATTTTGAATAATCTCTAGATATTGTGGCCTTGCAAGCACTTTTATCTCAAGAACACTTTCAGAAATCATGTTCAATTACGACGTATTATAAAGAGAGCAACAATGTTGAGCAAAAAAAATCTACAATCAGAGCAGCAAGGCCCACTTTTTAATTACAATTTTCATGATGACAAATTTTATGGAAATTTCAAGTGTTTCAAAAAAAATCTGATTGCTCAAATTTTTGTTAATTTGCAGCTATGGAGTCAAAACATTCTACGTAAATAGCCCAAGAGAGAAGAAAGTTCGTTATTGAAATTAACAAGAATTGATCTAGAGGTTCAAATTTTATCAACGTTTGGAATTTCATGAAGCAAATTTTTAACTATCTAAATAGACAAAGAGCTTAGTTCATGAAGAATTCAAAATTGAGAAAATCTCTCTTTTATAAAGGAGGGTTTGTAAATGGGAGAAAATAAGTTTCAGCAATATGTCATATCAATTCACACTTTTTATTTTTACATTCGTCAAATTTTGGATTCTCAGACCTCCTGACGATACCCACAATGTGCCTACTCGACAACTGAAAAGTTTTGTTAAATGCCTACGAATAAAAAAATAAATTTGACAGCAAATAAATCTGGTGGTTCTATATAATTTTGAATTGCATATTGCAAATTTTTTACTATCTACCAAAGAAGATAATAGATATTTTCTTTATGATGAAGTCAAAATTGAGACAATCATTTTATTCTAAAAGTTGCTTTGTAAATGGGAAAAAATACCGAGGAAGCAATATGTAACTTCAATTTAAATCTTTTCTGTTTAAATTAATTTAATTGTAAATTCTCAAAGCTCCCGATGACCACTTCACTGTGTCGACACAACCAGAGTTGATTTTTTTTTTAAGTTCCCATCAATAAGGGATTCTGCAGAAAATAAATATACTGATATTACAGAATTTTCAATTCCATATAGTAGACAAGGAACGAATAAAAGTTTCCTCATTTAACAAAAAATGTTATTAAATGTTCACCAACAAAGAAATGATTTTGGCAGAAAATAAACCCAAACATCTCTGGTGCTATTGGGCTTTGGCCAAAATTATAAAGAGTGCGCACGTTATGTTCAAATTTAGATCTGTTGGAGTTTCCAAAACTAAGTTTTTCTGACAGTTTGCGAGAAAGCGTGATCCGAGGATATTCCGTTCCTGTTAAAATTTCAACTCCTCGATTTTGATCATGTCCCGAGCAACAGAAGAAATATGGTCGAGGATATCGGCCCTGCAAATGTTCAGAAAACCGCTGGATTGTATAACGTACCCTAGCCCACTTATTACAACGAAAAAAAAAAAAAAAAAACATTCAGCTAAATAAAATTCTCAAAAATTCTGTACTCAAATATCGTGACTTATAATTTCAGTTGTAGGTGCAAAATGAAGGTAAAACGTAGCAAATCATTATCGCCGGAGCCTTCGGGAAGTCGAGATTACAAGAGGGCAAAAATTGAGATCGAAAATTTCAGCCAGGATGCTGAAAATCAGGCCAGCAATATTCTTGATTTTTCAGACGACGTGCTTCTCAATATCATGAAGTATCTACAATCTCAAGACTTAATGGCATTGAGTTTGTGAGTTTAAACAAATTAATTACTTAACCCAAAGCATTTTTAGACTCAAATTCAGAAGAAGAAAAAAAAACGTTCAATGCAATTTCATTCTCATATCTCTCTTTTGCAGATGTTGCAAAAGATTCGATCGTGTTTGTCGTGATCGAACTTTGTGGAGAAGAATGGACTGTCGTTATACGGCAATGACTATGGATGATCTGGATAAATATGTAAAATTTTTACAACCCACGACCACGTGCGTCGCCATACGAGGCCGTCTCGTCTCAAATTCAATATTGCGGCAAGACTTTTTAAAGACCGTCAGTGATACATGCAAAAATCTCAAAGAATTCGTCATTGAGGAGTGCAATATCAATGCCCTAGATGTGAGAATTTATGTTTTCTTTTTTTTTTTTTCCTTAAAGACTGTTGAATTTGAATCAAAAAATTTATATTTTTGTCGCAAACCTACGAAATTCGAAACTGAATCGACGAATCTCATTTTGCACAGATACAAATATTAGATTTTCCGTCAACGGTCGAAAAACTCTCGTTGAAAGGATGCACTCTGCAAAATTTGCATGAGAAAAGGTCATACTTCTTCAAAATAAATCTTCACATGCTAAATCTCACTGTAAGAATGACAAATTTTATCCAATCTGAATATTTACATTTGGAAAAATTTGGGGCATGTGATTTTTTTTTCGCTTTTTTTTTTTTTAGTGTTTAATCCTGAGTCACTGTGCGTGGCTGATGCCACACTCACTGATGGTTATTAGTAAAATTCCAAATCTCAAAGAGCTCAGATTGGACTCGTGTCAAGGACTCGGGGAGTGCGTCGCTTATGCCAGTCTCGCAACTAGATTTGGCTTCAAAACCCTGGAGGTATTTTGAATGAATGCATTAAAATAATAATAATAATTGGCTTGTAAACGTTTCACAATTGAGTTGAGCGAGAAAAAAATGATTCTATTTTATGTATCGTTGCTCCTGATTAGACTTTGGACCTGCGACATACAGCACTGGGTGACAGTGAAGTTTCTTGCTTCAGTAGTACGAAAACTTTGACCCACATATACTTGGAGTGTCCGACAGAGTTGAGAAATCGTTTAGAAGTTCGTCAACAGAATCCGGATTTGAGAGGTAGACAAGTTCTTGAGGATCCGATTATGGCGCAGGTAAAAAAGTCGTATTTTTTTTTTAAATTTAAACGAACGGATTGATACGAAATTTAATTGAATAAGATAGATCGAAGGAATTAAAATCATCAGAAAAAACACGAATATGAAATTTTTGTATGATTTGATATTTTTAAATTATCCTAATGGATTAAATTTTTACGAGCCTCTTCTCTGACACGCAAAATTCAATTTCAGTTTATGAATTTAAAAACTCTGAACTTTGTCTAATTTTTTATGGTTTCATTCAAACAATTCAGAGTATGGAAATTGAAAAATTATACATCTGCTCTTTGGCTTCCTAAAATTCTCTAACAATTATATTTCGCTTGCCCAAATTCTGTAACAAATTAGTGAGAAAAAAAAATGATGCGATATTCAGGAAATATTTGAAACTTGCTCAATTATAGAGAGAATACGTTTGAAAAATTATTTTTGAAAAAATGATAAAAATAATAAAACTAACACGTTCGTTGTTTCAGTACATAATACGGGATGATGATCCACACTGGGACGACGTTCAACGTTGTCTGATATCCGACAGAGCTGTATGTGCTCTTGGGCCGGGCGTTCGTGATCGTCGAGTTATCGTCAATCCTTTGAGAGACATGCTCATACCTCCAGACTTTAGATTGGAAGACGACGTTGAAGTCTCTAATTATCCTAGTCTCAAAACTCTCGTTGTAAGGTGAGATATAAATTACTAGATAAAAAATCGCGACAAAAAATCGACGAATGACTGTAAAACAAAAAAAAAACAACCGAAAAAATGCTGTACACAATCCTCGCTGCTTAGCCCTTCTAAACTCCTAAATATGACATCGAAATTAATTAAATGAAATTATAATTATAGGAATTATTTTCAAGTCACAAATCGGAGCCTCGTTCAATTGGCCCGAACCGCGGGTACTCTAGAATATCTGGACGTTACCGGTACTTCGGTCACGAAGGAGGCAATTCTGGCATTTAAAACCGCAAGACCGAGTGTAAAAGTCATATCCTCGTTCAACGAAGAGTGAGACAGTAACATTGTGAGATAAAATTGTTTTTTTTTTTTTTTTTTAATTCACGAATCAAGCTAATTTTGATTGCAATATCAAGTTTTTTTTTTCTCGTTCAATCAGAGATCGACGAACACACGAGAATCGTAGATTTATCACCAATCAATAATATCACGTCTGTGAATTTTTTACACAACTGTATGTGTGTGTGCGTGTGCGTGCGTGTGTGTGTGTGTGGGGGCGAAGCTCATTTTTATACTTAATTCTACAATGTGATGAAAAAATTTCCTATTCACGATTTTTTTTTTTTTTTATCGAGACTTTATATGATTATTAATTATGCCTGATCGTCATGGGACTGCAATTATGGGATGCATGAGTTGTGAGCTGAATTTATACATTATTTTCCATACCCGAATCGTATTAAAAAAAAAATCTTTGTAAGATACTATTGTATTCATCATTAAAAAAAAAAAAAACAAAAAAATCCCGGAGTGTATACTTTTGATCCTTTCCTCACAATCAGAGCATATGACTTGCCCTATTCGTGACACTTTTACACAATCGTAAAGATCCACGTAATTATGGTGACTATTGCAAGAAAAATTAATACGAATGATAATTATCATGCGAATAATATTTCATGTTTTGGATGTATAAAAATATGTATTTCATTGAAACAAGACTGTCAAGAAAGTTATTGGCGATTTTTACTGTACATCCCATATTTCCAGTATAAAAACCTCATATAGTCCATTCAAAAGTGAGATTAAAAAAAAAAAAAAAAGAGGAACAAACAATACTTGAATCATTCGTCAATTGTTTGCTGCCCGGCTTGCTGCGTTTCCACAATTAAAACGTCGATCACATTCAATCATGTGGCTCAGAAAGACCTCAAATTTTTTAAAAGGATTTTTAGGCCCGAAAATACGCGTAAGAAAATTATAATTTTTTTCTCTGTTCATGAACCCGTAAAAATGAACATTCTCATAAAAAATAAAAAATAAAACTTATTTTGGGGCTAATATAGTCGAGAAGTTTCAAAGCATCGAGTGAAAGAAAAGTACCAGGAATATGCTCAGAGGCAAAATTGAACGTTCCCGAGGCTCCTCTCGAATCGGTGGATCTGGAAAATGGAGTGAGATTAATTTGCGAATGCAAAGATTCTTGCATCACGACTGTGGGATTTTTCCTTCCTGCTGGCTCAATGCACGAGAAACCGGAAGAACGCGGAGCTTCGTTACTCATGGAACATTTAATATTTAGGGTATGCATGAGAAAAAAAAATTATTTGAAAATTTGGGAATGCAAAGATTCTTGCATCACGACTGTGGTATTTTTCCTTCCTGCTGGCTCAATGCACGAGAAATCGGAAGAACACGGAGCTTCGTAACTCATCGAACGTTTAATATTTAGGGTATGCATGAGAAAAAAAAATAGTTTGTAAATTTAATTAAAGTATTGATTGGACACAGAGAACGAAATCTCGGACACACGAAGAAATAGCCGAAGTTCTTGATCGCACTGGAGGTAAATTGGGAGCTCTAGCTATGCGTGATATGTTTCTTTTTTATGGGACGGCACCCTCGTACGATGTCAAATCGATTGTAGAATTGCTTATCGATTTTGTAATCAACGGAATTGCGTGTAAGTTCATAAACACTGATGAAAACTAATCCTTAATGAATATTAATTGAACGATGATTGAATTGATTTAATCATTATTCAATTAACAATAATTAATAAACTAAATGGGGAATAATGAGTCTTCAGGCGACGAGGACATAATTGCTGAGAAATTTATGATCCTGCAAGAACTTTCGGAAATAGAAACGGACCATGAGAAAGTAATTATGGATTATCTTCAAACGATTGCCTATCAAGAAACAGGACTCGGAAAAGGCGTTTACCCAGAAACTTGTGCCATCGAGTGAGTTTGGAAAAAAATAAAATCACAAAGAGAGAATAAAAATGAAATAAAACAAATTTCATTGCCAGAAATATTCAAGCAGACGCTATTGAAAGTTTTCGAAAGCGACTCTTCAAACCAAGCTACATAACAATGATTTCTACCGGAGGGACATCATTTGCAGATATTCAAAACTTGGCGAATGAATATTTCGTAGGTGGAGAACAAAATAGTTGTCCGACCGAGGAAGATTATCCTTGCATGCCCTGTTTTCGATTCAGTGGTAAGAATTTCCCTTTTTTCAATCACTGTATGTTTTTTTTTTTTTTTTTGCAATGAAAAAAAAGGTAATCAAATTTTGACCGATCAGGATCTGAAATAAGATTGAGAGACGATGACGAAGAATTTGGTTACGTAGCAGTGGCCATTGAAGGACCTGGACACGCAAATTGTGATGATCATTGCACACTCACAGTGGCAAAAGAAATTGTTGGATCTTGGGATCTCACTCATGGTACTGTCTACGTTTAATAGCGAAAAAAATTCGTATTTGTACGTATGGGTGTTTGATTTCCGGAATTTTATACTATCAAATATTCAAGAACGCGAAATAGTAAAATTTGCAAAAACAAAAACTACCCCTATACAAATAATTTATACGCAAAATATATGAAAAAATGTATATTAATTAGGAAAGAATTGTATATTTGAAATATATTTAATATGTGGAGATTTTATATGGCACATATATATATATATATATAGATACGTGGAAAATTTTAATAATTGTTTTAAATTTCCATATATATATATATGTGTGATAAATATGAAACATATTGAAAATATATTTTTGCATAAATATCTTTTTCATAATGGCAGTGAAATGCAAACTTGCAAAAGCATAAAAAAAAAAAAAAGAACGTAAAAAACCGATAAAAATTAAAAAGAATAAAAAAATCAAATTTAGGCGGCGGCAAGAACAATCCACCGTATCTCGCCCAGTGTGCATTCGGTACCGACATGTGCCACATGTACAGGTCTTTCAACATTGGCTGGACCAATACGAGTCTGTGGGGTTGTTATTTTGCCTGTGAACATATGAAGCTAGAGGTGAGCACATTAACGAGCTTATTGTACGACATATGATCGAGTGAAGATAAAAATTGTGCCTCATAAATTTAGGACATGATCTGGATGGTTCAGAACGAGTGGATGAGACTCTGTTCGACAATAACGAGCAAAGAAGTAGCACGTGCGGTTAATCAATGCAAAACGCGTGAGCTTGTCAGAGTTAACGATTCGGTTGATCGATTTTTCGATATTGCCAATTGTCTCTATCGTCGAGGCTGTTACGATTCCTTCAATACAAGACTAGCCAGATATGAAGTGAGTTATTCGTTTGAGTACGAAATTTTTACCAAAATAATATGTTTTTGTTATTCTTCTGCAGAGCGTCACGGCCGAAAGATTACGAGAAATAGCAAATAAATATATTTACGATCAGTGTCCAGCGATCGCGGCACTCGGCCGAGTCGAAAATTTTCCCGATTACAATCGCATACGTTCTTACATGTATCGAATTCGTCACTAAATCGTCCCAGATAGTATTCTAATTTTTATTTTTAATTTTTTATTGATGCTCATTCAGTGACGTCGCTAGAGATTAATAAAACATGCCATTAAAAAGTGTTGTCGGCATATCGAACGATCACGAAAGAGATCTTTCGTTTTTTTTTGTTGTTTTTTTTTTTCCTCTCACTTTACTATGTAAATGCATCGTTTTGGTCAAAAATGGCACGCTAAATTGTCTAATTAATCAAGTCTTGAAATTAGTGTAATTCCCCACTTACACTGAATATCTACTGTCCTATGTGGTAATATTACACATACAATTTATACACAATATAATATTCTTTGGTCTCAAAATTTCTAGTCCTCTTCCCTCCTTCCCTCTCCTTCCTCACTCTCACTCTCTCTCTCTCTCTCTCTATTCATTATACATTTATATACACATGTACGTTTAAATGTAAGAATTATAGCGATGAAAAGATACACACGAATCTACTAGCTTTCCGCTTTTTACCCCTATCAAAGAGCCACGGAAGCGGATTTTTTCGGGATACGAGAGAGACTTTAGGTTGAGAGACGATTTTTTTTTCTTTCTTTATAATTGACTTGGCAAATATACATTGTATCATTAATTTATCGCTCAGCGATAAGATATACATATGTCTGTGTTTGTGTGTGTGTCTGTAAAATATTGCACTGACTCACAATTTTTTTTCAAAAGATTCATTCACAACGCCACGAAAAAGAAAAAAAATTCATCTGTAAATGTTGCAAGAGATCTCGACAAAAAATCTTTCGAGAACGAAAAAAAAAAACAATCGCTTCGCGATTCAATTCATTGAATGTTAATCAAAGCTTCCTCTGTGAGGAAGGAAAATATAATCACTCCGTTAATTCGATCCCGTGGCTCTCCTCACAAAATAATATTTCCTCTTACTGAACAAAGTTCACACGGTATTGGAAAATGATGAAAAAAAAAAAAACAAAAAAAAAACAAAAAACACGGATTACGATATAAAATATTCTCCTAGTGGAATTGTTTTCTGAAAAAATAGTTAATAACGCGACTCGATGATCCCGTTATATATATTCTATCTTTAATACTACGCTAACTAGTAGTATGTTACTTTTTCTTCTCTCTTTTCATCTGCTCCTTTTTTTTTTTCGTAGCTTCACGAATCACTACGGAACTCAACGGTTCATTTTATATTCATTTTGTTTCTCACCCTTTGGGCGATTCTTGCACAAGTTATTATCGACTCGAGACCGATAATACTCTTGCTGCTTAAAATATATGTACATGATAAATTCCTGTCCGTCAGTCACTTAAGCCACTGGCGATTTCGCATTGAAAAGTGCGCGATTTCTTATTCATTTTCCACGCGTTCGGTTTTGATTAAATTTTTTAAACGCCTCGTCGCGAATCGCGCGTCTCCCAACGAAATCGCTCGAAAAATCACGTAAACATCCGTG
The DNA here is from genome assembly GCA_963669185.1 of Dyspetes luteomarginatus. NCBI lineage: Eukaryota > Metazoa > Arthropoda > Insecta > Hymenoptera > Ichneumonidae > Dyspetes > Dyspetes luteomarginatus. Next base: position 17,592,241 of record OY769910.1, on the reverse strand, counting down.
CGCCTCAGCTATACGATATTAAAGTACAAAATCTGTGCAGTTTCTCGAGAGGCCCAAAAAAAAAAAAAAAAACCAAATTGTAAATGTCGCTCATTAAGCGCGTCCATGAATAAAAATATTCCTCGAATTGGATTCTTAAACAACGACAATCTTGTGGTTGTTGCCATTTGGCAATAAAACATAGTAGACGCGCTTTCCCTTATCTCATTGAAATTGTTGCACATTCCCGTGATACTGATTGTTGCCAAATGCAGCATGATTCTGATCATTGCGCTCAATGACACTCTGTATCTCGACTACGGGCGATTCAACGCTATTTTGAACATTATCATTCGCTTGAATATTTCCTCCGCTAGTTTCGCCGGTCCCCGAAGAATTAACACCATTAGTCGAGCTGGCTTGTTGACCATTAAGGCTGTTTGACTGATTGGCGCTGTTCTTCGATCTGTGTCTGAGTTTGTGCGTCGTCAGATATTGCTTGACCGAAAAAGCTTTGTGACACAAATCACATTTATATGGCAATGGATCTTGAACTCCAGCACCATCCATGATAGTAGGTGCATGAGTCGTCAAGTGCATCAAATAATAATGCTTGACAACGAAAGATTTGCCGCAAGTTTCGCATATGTAAGGGCCCGAGACGCCATGTGTCTTTCGGTGTTTGTGAAGATTGTCTTTTCTCGAAAAACTTTTACCGCAAAGCTCGCACTCGTGCATCTTTTGTCCCGTGTGCGATACAGAATGTCTGACCAAATGTTCTTTCCGACTAAAGGCTTTTGTACAAGTTGTACAGACATAGGGACGTTCGCCAGTGTGCAATTTGCGATGTTGAAAAAGATGCTCTTTTCGTTTGAATGGTTTTCCACAAATATCGCAACTAAAGCCATTCCCATTGCTCGGGACATTGTCGTCTTTGCTGCCCAAGTCAGAAACGTCACTCATCATTGGTGATGACGGACACTGATGATTGTTCAGTTGATCGAGGCTCTCGAAACTTTTGCCACATTCACGACACAAACTGTTACGACCAGTTTCTTCAATTGCGAGGGGATTTACTGTGATTAGAGGCGCTGGCTCAGGACACGAACGAATTCGTAAAAATTCCGATATTTGGCCAATTGAATTTCGTGATATTCCATCGTCTGACGAGCTCTTTATGTAATCCTTGAATTCTTTGACCTCGTCACGCTGTGAGTGGGGTGTCAGGCCTAGACTGAGAAATACCTCGGGTGAGGCTTGAACGGTCGTATAAGTTTGAACACTTTCCGTCGGTGAGCCGATATTTTGTGTCTCGGTCTCGACCTTGAGTGTTATTTGTTGATTTTGCTCCGTAACCGCTACTTCGCTCTTCATCAGCACATTGTTGTTTTGGTGCTGAATCATTTGTTGGCCGGTTTGTTGGTCCTGTTGAGATGTTATTTGAACTTGTTGTTTCTCAATTTGTTGCAACTGACGCTGCTGCTTTTCGTACTCGCGTTGTTGTCTCTGCAGCTGTTGAATCTGTTGTGTTATCTGAGCTTGGTCGGCTTGTTGTTGTTGCTGCTGCTGTTGTTGTTGCTGCTGCTGCTGCTGCTGTTGCTGCTGCTGCTGCTGAGTCACAACCGTTACTTGATTCTGTTGCTGAACAATTTGAGACTGTTGAATTGACTGTTGCTGCGTCTGTTGAGGGACCTGCCTCTGGGTTTGTAATTGTTGATTTATTTGACTTTGGCTCTGTATTTGATTTTGCACTTGATGGATCTGACTCGCTTGTTGTTGTTGTTGTCGCTGCTGCTGTTGTTGGGATTCGTTTATTCTACTTTGAGAATGGGGCGACTGATCTTGGGGTGAAACTTGCTGGGAAGTTTGCTGCTGATAACTGTAGTGAGTCTCGGCTGTGGCTTCGACGACGGCAGCTGCTACGCCACCAGGCTGCATCTGTATCGAGCAATTTGATTTAAAAGTTTCATTTGTAAGATTTATAATCAAAATTAATAAATAAATAAATACTAAAAGAATGTCTACATTTGTTTGATTAATTAATTCGCTACTTAATTTGTAAGCGATAAAATATTTACTTATTAATTTGATAATTATAAATGAATTCAATGAATTCATAAATTGATTTTTTATAAATTGTCCAACTGGACGAACCTGCATGGCACATTTATACTGCTGAACTCTCGCCTGTACACCGCTGATAATTTGTATATTTGAGGCATTAACGTTTCCAACGACAATAGGCTGTTGATGCGTAGTCTGAGACGCTTCGGCAGAAATTATCTGACCCTCGTTTGATCCCGGTAGTTTTTCAATGATTTTCAGAGGATCTTCCTCGGGTGTCATTGGTCTCTCCTTCTCCACGCTCTTCACGTAAACTTTGCCCTCTTTGAGAAAATCGTCCGAAAAACGGAGCGATGTGAAATACGATTCCAGCATACTCTCGGCGCTGATAACTGTGTCCCTGAATTCTATGTAGATTTCCAATTTTCTCACGCAATCGTGACATACCACCTTTGGCAAGGAATCCTCTTCGTGAACCTTGATTAAAAATTCTCGTGTACTGTTTCAAAAATGGTTTTTTTTTTTTTTTTTTTTTTTTTTTCGATGTAATTATATACTAAAGGAGGTAAATGCACTTACTTTGTAAAAACACACATGCGTGATCAAGCGGGGAAACTGTGTTGTAACGAGTTGGGAGTCTTCTTTTACTGGGATTTATTGAAAGTAATGAATTTTTCTTTTGTAGTAATGCACTGAGAAAAATGTATTTGTTTTTATTGAATAGAGAAATAAGATCATCTATTTAAATTAAATAGACGACGACTTCTACAAATAAATATGTATTTGCATCAAACGGAGATCCACCAGACCTCGAACTGTGCATCAAAACTCTGCGCTGGATAAACTTGGTCAGATAAATTTTCTTTGAATGCAATATATGGATTTTTCTCGGTTACAGTGGATGAAAAATTCTTCAATTTGTGTACAATGTATAGAAAACGAATCTACACTAAATTCCACAAATGATTCGTGAGGTTTCAAATTTACCCAAAAATAGAATTTGAAAAACTCCATCAGCTGTTAAACTAACTCTTAAAATGTAAAACATTTGAAGCACATCGAGTTTTACTCCGATAAATCAAAAGAGTTCGATGACTTTGTTGCCAAAAACAGATGGATTTTTTTTTACCTAACCCGCAAATCAACTTTTAAAATAAGAGTACGAATTTTGGGTTGTACAAATTCAATATGAATGCCCTATATATATGTATGCAGGATTTTTTAGATTTGCAGGATACAAACAGTTACTTAGCTGGGGGAGGGGAGGGGAGGGGGGATGTGCACGAGGAACCAAATTCATCCTAACAGTGTGATTAATTTTACTCCAATAAATAAAACAGAGTGCAATAGTGTTTGCTGTGGCTTTGTTGACGAAAAACAGAATTAAAAAAATTCATCCAGCTCTCAATGTAACTTCTAAAATAATAAAAATGTTGGGTAGGGCCAAATTTAACTGGAATGCCCTATATATACATATGCAGGATTGCCTAGATTAGGAGGCTACACATGCTGGCTACACTTAGCTGGAGGAGGGGTAAGGACGTGCACCAGGAACCAAATTAGGCATCCTCAACAGGGAATTTTGATTAATTTTACTCCGAGAAATAAAAATAGTGCAATTAATATTAAGATTAATGAGCGAATAGCATGAAAGTGTTAAAAAAAACGCTTCCGGAAGTCACAACAGATGAAAAGTGACAATCCAAAAACTCCAAGACGATCATCAACGTGCCAGTATCGAACATTATTATGAAAAAACCAAATACCTGAATCGGCAGATATGACTCGATTTTCGTCTGAAGTTGTCTTCTTCGTCCTTCGTCACGAAATATATTCATTTTGTTACCCTCGCTGCTCATGCACAATCTGCACAGCTCGTAATAGTTGACCCTCCGATATCCTGACATCGTCACGCTATTCCCGCCGAAAATTTTGTCGTTGCGCGATAAAAATATAATTTACGAATAATAAACCTTGAAGAATCGCCGAATGATCGTGTCAACTATCAGTTCGTAACCGGCATTACGTGTCGCATTATTTTACATCGAAAAAGACACATGACATATTTGTTGACATCGGTGGCGAGATGTTCACGTAAAAGTTGGACTCGCGGCCATTTTCTATCTCGCAACACCACTAATATAACGCGCTCTCACTCTTTCATTCCCCCCCTCCTCCCGCCTGATCCAAAATACACTTGCACGGTATTGTTGAGAAAACCACGAAATAGTTTTCGAGAGCGAAGCGTTTTACTTATCACTGTGAAGTTACGCGATGAACTTTCACTTTTTCAACTCTTGCTTTGTTGCTCCTTTTTTTTGGTTAATTATTGTTGTTTGTGTCATAAATAAACTAAAGAAAGACTTCAAATAACTACGTTTAACCTCCAAATGGTATGATCGGTCAAATGTTCGATAAAATACGACAACTTCCGGTCAAATTCTAGGAATATTTTTCTGCCGTTCGCAGCGCCGGAAGTTAATCCTCCGATTTCTCTAGATACTTTGTCGAATCATCAAATTCTGGCTCTCTGACACTTTTGCGCAGTTCGAGACGTAAAAAAGATGTGCGAGAGCGAGAGAGGGAGCTAACTTACCTCATTACTCATTAATACACTGCTCGTCGTTCGCATCCCGTTCACTTTTTGATGGCAGAATCACAAAGTGAAGTAATTCATTAATTGTTGTGATGTTTTGTAAAGGTAATACCAAGGCAAGTGAGTCTTCTTAAAAGTTACGCCCTGTCAAGTCTCGTGCGACGAGTTTAAAATTTTCATTCTCACGCAATTGGAGTAAAAAAAAAAAATCGTCCCTGTTGTCAAATGTGTACTTACGAACAGACGTCAGAACATTTTGCGTATCGGGCAAAATAATCATTTTTTTCTCAATTTTTCTTTACATTCAAATTCATTTTGTTTGTTTCTTTGTTTCGAACAATGAGAAGCGTCAATTGTGATTTATGTTGTTTCGAAGTAATGTACAATTTACGCGATAATCTGACAGCCCAAATAATGATGGTACAAAATTGAAAAAACGATAACACGTAATTCCCTGCTTTTCGTAGAAAGTTCTCGAACATTTCAGTAAAGTGTCAAACCTCATGCAGTGGAATGTCCTGAATTTTACTCAAATTTCTCGTATAAGTTTCAAATTGATTAAATTTTACACTTTCACTTTATACCTTTTAATTGGGTCATTATTCGGCAAGTTCAATGGTCCCCGAATAAAGAATTTGTCAAAATAGATAGAATGATGGATTTTTTTTTCTCAAATTTCTATAAATATTATTTTTTATTTTCAGAATGCCAATACAGGCACCTCAGTGGACTGAATTCCTTTCTTGTCCTGTTTGCTGTCATGATTTTGACATCACCATACGTGGCCCAATTTCCCTAGGATGTGGTCACACTATATGTCGCACGTGTCTCGCAAATTTGCATAGAAAACAGTGTCCCTTTGATCAGGTACTGATGAAAAAAAAAAAATAATAAAATAAAGAATTTAACAAAAATCTATAAAAAACGGAAATAGAGTTGAAAAAATAAATATATTTTCAGAGTGCAATCAACACTGAAATTGAGAGACTTCCTCTGAACGAGGCTCTCCTTCAACTGGTAGGAAATCCAATTTCCAATAATGCCGGGACTGGCTATCAAAAACTCTTGCCTAGCGAAGACCATGACGATTATCTTGCTGCCAAAAATTGCATCGAGGAGCTCGCACTTTATCTCAAGCCATGTCAGGCGACTCCTACAACTGGCACAGGTAATAAAAAATAAAAATTTGATAAGTCAAAAAGTGAAAATCGATCTCTTTCAAGAATGTTTTTTTTTTATTGTCTTGTCATAACTTTTATGGCTGTAAAATTTTTAAAAAATTGAACCTTCATTTTCTGAGATGAAAATTCGCGTAAATTTAATTTGACGCCGTTTATTTCGTCTTTGTAACGATGTAAAAAAAAAAAAAATTGTTTTATCAATGAGGAATGGGACTCGTGTCACGCCCAATGCAAAGAAAATTAGTCACCCTGGTAGGATGTCAACTGGTAGAGCCAGAAGGTCGCGCTCGTGCTGTGAGAGCTGCGAGAAGTTTGGGCGAGCGCTCGGTCACGGAATTAATTCTTCAACATCAAAATCCTCAACAACTGAGCGCAAACTTGTGGGCCGCTGTACGAGCTCGAGGCTGCCAATTTCTCGGACCAGGTGAGAATTCAAAATTCTTCTGATTATTACCACAATGGAAAAAAATTCCATATGAAAAATTTGCCCTTAATAATAAATTTCCTGTTAATTAGCGATGCAAGAGGAAGTGCTGAAACTCGTACTTCTCGCCCTCGAGGATGGTTCTGCATTGTCGAGAAAAGTTCTCGTTATGTTTGTCGTTCAGCGTCTTGAGCCTCATTTCACTCAAGCGTCAAAAACAAGCATAGGCCACGTCGTGCAATTGCTCTACAGAGCGAGCTGCTTCAAGGTCTCGAAACGCGAAGGTGATTCGTCATTGATGCAACTGAAGGAAGAATTTCGAACGTACGAGGCACTGAGACGAGAGCACGATGCTCAAATTGTTCAAATAGCGACAGAGGCAGGTTTGAGAATTGCGCCTGATCAATGGTCTGCACTTTTGTATGGAGACACAGGACATAAATCTCACATGCAGAGTATAATTGATAAGCTGCAAACTCCTCAGTCTTTTGCTCAGAGCGTTCAGGAACTCGTGATTGCACTTCAACGTACACCAGATCCGGGTCAACTTAGCAGTTTGCGACCACAGTTGGAATTGTTAGCTGCCATCGATCCCAGTCCAGGTGAAAATTTTATCTTATTTATATTTAAATTTCATTTGGAAAATTATGGATTTACTTTGTTAATTTATTTGTACAGAAGTTGTTTTTTTTTTTTTTTTAGGGATTGTAATTATTGTTTTTCTTTGTAATTACCACAATTTTCAATGTTTGTGCATTGTAACATCCTTAAAAGAATATATGACGATTGACAATAAATGATCGATTTTTATTAGAAACTGAAACACCATCCTGGCTGGAATGCCGCACTGCATTGGAGGCTGTTCGAACAGTTGTCACAGCTCTTGTCGATTACATACAACAACACGGTAATAGAAAATCTCAAGAGGGCGTCCACACAGCTGGATCAGGACAGCCGAAGTACAAAGTGAGCATGTGTCGTGATCTTGCCCTTCGCGGATCTTGTCCACGCGCCACAAATTGTACATTCGCTCACAGTGATCTCGAGCTCGACAAATATCGATCAAAGAGTCGTAAATTGAGCATAAGAACAAGTCTCGCGTTGACCGGAAGTCCTGACCAAAAAAATGAAAAATCCATCGCTGTTGTACCACCGAGCACTAAGGGATTTAAACAATGCGACGACATGAATTATCAGAGTGCCAAAAGACACGAAAACAATCACAGAGAAAGTACGAATTACCGTAATTATTTATAATAAAACAAACGTGATATTAAATATTTATCATCAGATTGATCATTTTTCCTATTTCGATTTTTAGTTTTCAATCCAACCGGAAAAATCGATGGGTCACAACATCAAGCGGGAAACAATGAAAACAATTTTGTCGGTCCTCTCGCACATTACGTGCTGCCACCTCAACAAACTCTTCCTCATGTAGTTCCGTCGAAAAATGTTGATGTCCAATGCTCGCATTATATAATGCACGGTACATCGTTGGATTTTTCAAATCCGAATTTGCACGTTTGGGATCCTTCGCAAATACCACTTGGGAGTCAAAACGGATTACCTAACAATGGGAAAAAGGTGAATGGACTTTTTATCCAGAAAATTCCAGGGTAATTGTATAAAAAATGTCTCCATTATTTTTTTTATCTTCTCTAATTTGCAGCAGAGATCAGTTGCAAAGACATTGGCGATATTGCTTCAGAGAAGAATGGAGATACTTAGTCAGCTGGAAAACATTGTTGGAAAGCCGTCGCAGCAACAAATGAAAATGGTAATAAAAAAATTAATTTTCACTCAGAGATCTATGAAATGTAGAGAGAGAAAAAAAGTACTTATGAAAAAATTCTCACTCTTCAAGAACTACGACATGCAGGGTAATCCAATGTCACCAAATTATTCTATCTGGACAAACGGTCCAGGCTCACAAATGGCATCGGCGACGCATATGAATTATGCAAACAATTACCGACGTTCTGACTCGATGATATTTGATGACGAGTTTGTTCCTTTTGATGCACCACCGGCAAGCAAATACGGACCTATATCGCGGGTATCTAAGCCATTAATGAGGCAAGACCAATTTTTTCAAATATATTTTTCCAGCGAACCGAAATTATAGTGTGAATAGAATTTTATTTTTTTACAATTTACGTACGTTCGATTTTTAGACCCAATAGCGGAGTTCAAGGATCGGGCATTTATGGCGAAGGAATTGCTCCTTCGCTTCAGGCGCTAAGGCCAATTCCCACATCGAGTCCTGTGACCTCTTGGTACTATGGACCTCAACGTGAGTACCGGATTTTTTTTGCAAAAAAATTGCAAATAATCCATTTTATGGTTAATAGAGGATGCAGGAATTTCAAATTGGGCAACTGATACAATTTTCCCCCCGTGATCGTCCGCCTGTATTATACACGGAACTTTTATTCCGGATTTACTATTACGCACGTAGTTAAGCTCGGTGTAAAAAATTGTGTAAACGGCGCTGTAACACTAGGAAGTAATTATATTCCAAGGGCACTACGCTATTTACACTGCGCGTAACGCCTGGTTTTACCACACATCGGTTATAGTAAATTCGGAATAACGCGCATCGTGTAAGCGTAGTCCATGACGAAAATAATCAAATTTTAGTCGTTTAATTGAGCAACTTCGACAGTTATGAGTTTTTCCATGACATTGACGTTTGGCTACTCTTTTATTTCATTACTGAAAGTAAAATTCAAACTCTTTGATGATCCTTCATTTAATCCGAAATTTACCCGACAATCTTCATTTCAAACTCAGCGAGACCTTAAAATCTTATCGATAATCAAGAATGATGATTTAGTTCCAGCCTACGCGACGATAAGCTCAAACGGTGGAGCTCAAACGGTGTCCAATACTGGAATGGGAGATGCTTACATAACTTTGGGTCATTGCAATATATCTGAACCATCTTCGAACGTGCAACTCGCTCGACAAGAATGCATGTCCAAGGAGTGAGTATATTTTATTGTACGAATAATAATCAAACAGTCTGACATGATTTGACTGATGAAAAAAAAAACGATACAAATTTCAGTTTGATCCTCGAATCACAAAAAGTCAAGCAACAGCTCAAACATCTGGAAAAAAAAATCAATGATCTGAAGGTAAGTTTGAATTTATTAATTCAGACTCATGGAAAATTTAGCTCGTTATTCGGATTTTGTTATAATGATTTTTTTCTTAATTAGCTGGCGACTCAAGGTGCAGCTTTTACCGAGGGTGAGAGACTCGCTCAAGAGTTACAAATGATTGAGGCAGGCATTCGAGAAAAGGAAAAGGACGTTCGGAATTGGAGTCCTTACGGCAGCGTGCCTTGGATCCAGCAATCTTCGAATAATTTAATGTCTAATCATAGTATGAGCAAAGACTATAAAAGCGAAGAAGTGAGTTTGAATCAACATTAATATTGTTACATTCGTGCGAAAAATATTAATCAATTATTAATAAAATTTTTAAATTATTCATGTTCCGGGGATTATTCTTTTTTTATTTCTTTAGGAAGATACTTACGAAGCTGGTATCGCGAATGACATGCGAGAATTGGAACTTCGATGGGATTTTGAGCTTCAGGAGCAAGAAAAACGCTGGTCCAATGAGGAGGATACCACGAACAAATAATGACCTTGGCAACAACAATGAAAAAATCATAAAGCTCGTGTCTCTTCACCAACTGCGTTAATTTATCGACCTGAAAGGAATGGAGAAAAACGAGGTACGATATAGCTTTTCTCGCCAAGACGTAAAAATCTTTTTAATTTCAATGACGAGAATAATTCGTTGCCTAATTCAGTATCTGGTATGGCTAAAACTCTCTCAGCGGGTCAGAAAATTTTATGTTTGAATGTTAAATAAATTTCCGGCACGCGTGCAAAATGAAACTCAGGTGTTCGAAGGCCAGAGAAAAAAAGAAGAAAAAAATAAATAATAACGAACTGTTGCTTTTAACCCCAGATTAATAGTACTTAGATGTCAGAGCGTTAATGCAAATTTTGTCTCTTAACGATTTACGAACAATGTGATATATAAACTACTATTTTTATCTACTCGATTCTTCATCAATTGCTGTTATCGGTGCAATCTCTTTAAATTCATTCTTATCGCTGTTATTTTTCTTTTTATTTCGCAAATAAACCGCTCACAATCCTCCACAATAACAAAAAAAAACCACTCTGGATAATGTATCAAAACTTGTACTTATTGAAGTAACAATAATCAGTCCTCGCGCAAATTAGTATTTTTACATTGACGTCAAAAGCGTTATGATCGTTCAAGAATTAGCCCCGTGTACATTTCAAATGGACTTGTTTCACCTTTTTTTTTTTTTTTTTTTTTTCTTCTTCAAATAAACAAAAGAATAACCGATTGAGCAGGAAGAAGCAGATTTGTTAAAATTTAACAGAGAATCAATGGTCAGTGTTTTATAAACATGACGAGTGTAGTATATTTATTTATATATAGATCTATATATTTGCACACCGGGGGCTAGGAAGCGATATTTCGTGTCGCGTATTGAGTATTTGGGACTAATGTTACTTAAAACCCCGGATACAAAAATTACGAAAGAATATCGGTATCGAATATACTGTATGAATATTATTATTATTATTATTTTTATTATTCTACGTAGAGGGAATTTAATATGTTTTATGGAAGATTCACTTATTTGCAATACAAATTGATCCCAAAATGGAATAAACAATACATTGCATACTCACGAAATTTATCAGTCACACAGAGTATTAATTTACTCAATAGAATTTTTCTCATCCAAAAAATCAAGACTGCTAATCACACAATTGTGAAAGTTCGAACAATTGACTGAAACGAGCACGTTGGTTTTCATTTTTATTTTTCCCTCAATGCGCTATGGAATTCCGCAGATTTCTGCTCTTTTATTTCCTCAAGATTTATCAGTGACAAGAAAAAAAAAGCAATGTCGAACAAAAAGAAATGGTAAGTTTCGTGAGAACGCAATTGGATTATTTAGTCAGTTTGCTGTCGATCTGCAGTATAGTGAAATAATGAATTGCACTGCAAAAGCCTCTGGGTTTACTTCTCTATTTTTATGAAAATAATATATAGCTTAAGTCGGAGAGAAAAGAAAGATTCCAGTTTTATTGGAAGTAAAAAAAAAAACGTTGTAGACTTTTGACGAAGGAACAAGGAATATTTTTTCGACAAGAAGCGCTATCACGTTTCTTCAGGGTGTGAAATGTTATTTTTTTACAACTTTGAGAAAAAAATAATTCCGTCTGTTTGGGCAGGGGAAAATTTTGGCCAGAAAAAAAAATGAAGCAAAAAGCGCATATTATCAGAGCAGATTGGCATTCGTTTTATCATCAAGATAACTCTACTGGTTTTACTAATATACCGAATTCAGTGAATTCATCGTAATACCGAAATAAAAATAAAAAAAAACATGTAAGCAATTACAAACGAGACTCAGAGTTAAAAAAAAAACTTTTTAGCGCCCAAAAATGGAGCTTCATTTTTTGTTTGTTAAACGGTGCAATCAAATCTCCAATTTTCGTTAAACTATTGTATGTAAACTCTCTCTCTCTGCCTCCCCCCCCCCCTCTCTCTCTCTCTCTCTCTCGCAAAACAGAAAGACAATTATTGTAATATTTACACAATTAGGTAAAGGGAAAAAATGACCTGGAAAAAATTTGTTATGTTTCAATACTATGACACGTTGAATACTTTATGTTTTTAAATATTATGCGTTGTGTTACGGATATTAACGGATTCAGATTTTACGTGTATCATGTGAAGATAGTTTTCCTTTTCTTTTTTTTTTTTTTTTAATTTTTCCTTTTAAATTTCCTCGTATCATTGGAAAAAGGGCAAACGGCAAAATTATGCTTTGGGGTACTCGCGAGGGAGGGTCTGCATTGTTAAAAAGTAAAAAAAGAAAGACAGAAAGAAAGAAAGAAAAATAACAATAACGTGTACCACGAAGAGACGCAGGGCTGTGTAAAACAGGAAGTAAAAAAGCGCAACAAGACACACTGTTTGTGCTAGCTTCAGATTAAATTGCATGTTAAACATGTCTTTATGTGTATAACGAGATATATACACGCATACCTAATGTTTACGGTATGAGAAAAAAAAATCACATACAATCTACGATTAAAGTTCTTTGTTTGAACATACAATTAAAAAAAAAAAAAAAAAACAAAAAGATTAATGGAAAAAGAATAAAAACAAAAGTAATTATATACATATCCGTATATAATGCGTATATAAGCCAGTACACTTGGACGATAGCAAGTATATTGTTCATAAATCTGTATAAGCTCGATCAAATTACGAAAAAAAAAAAAAAAGGATGATAGATACGAGATCTCTGAGACTGAGAGCGAAATGTATTGGAAAAATAGCATGTCGCTCTCATTCTCAATAGATCCATATTAGCTTTTTGTATAACTGTTTCTATCGATGTGCCTACTTCGCGAAATTACCGAAGCCTCTGAAATACAATTAAAAGTAAAAAAAAATTAAAATAAAATCGTCGCATTCGATCCTGTTAATACTAAGAAGGATTTTAGGACACTTAAAACTTTTAGCTTAGCGATATCTGAACGTTCTTAACGAGCGGCGAGCTGGAGCCAATCTCACAAGATAAAATGTTTATCGAAATGGGAAGTAAAATAAGGTAAACGTCCCGATAGCCGATCACGACCAGTAGTCGTACGGCTTGTGATCGAAAATATATACAATAAGTATAGATTAACATGGCGTGTCCGGATATTTAGTTTCTGTCCGCGGCTACTGGGCCCTTTACCTTAACAACATTCGAAATTTTTAAAATCATCATGGCGATATGGATGTATGTACGAAGAGATGGTCCTTCAACTCGACGATATTCTCAAAAGAAAATTTGATGTATTTTGCAACAAGTGTACTGTACAACAAGGTGTAATATATTTATATACTCAATATAACAATTCTACATACCTCTTTCGTTATTTATTAATTATGTATTTTCTTCGAAAAAAACGGAACGACCAGCGGAGGATTAGACGATAGTTCGAAAACTTGCCGCGTTCCTCAGAGTGAGCATGCGCGCCATCTATCCGCACTCAAACGAACTTGATACCTAAAAGTCTCCCAAATTTCCTGCTAGATGTCGCTACTGTGTAATTTTACGAATTCAAACGGGCTTATTCGCGTGGATCCTAGTTTACATATGTGGATTACATAGTCGTTTGACGGTAAAAAAATGTATAAAGAGCGAACTTTGGAGGCCACTGCGAGCCAGATACAATATAATACGATATCGCATTGAGAGGAGATTACGTCGTCGCGAGGACGCAACGCATGGAGACTAGAGTACAAAATACAATTCCCGCGAGAATTTATGCAATATGAGAGAACCTCCAATGAGTAAATGTGTGTGTGTGTGTGTGCTTTGCGGGGTCGAATCAACTTTCCTTCTTATATATACAACCGACTATATATATAGATATAGAATAACCATTGTACCCCATGCCACGGAGAGAGCTGGAGTCGCATTACTGCCGACGGTCGCTCCGCACAGCAGTCCATAAAGGAAAAACGTGGGCTTCTAGAAGCGCGATCGGTCTATCCCCACACAGAGATGGGTTGTCCCTCGTCGCATGACATTACAGGATAAGAAAGTCCTTCTTTTTTGCCTCTCCTCTTTAATTTTGATCTCCAAAGAGTGGGCTAACTGTGCCGGTCTGGCAGTCGTCACGAGAAGCCCATAAACGCATTTTTCGTCTCTCGAGCCGTTTTTTGTTCTCCGGCTATTCGAAATATGTGAGGTGAAATAACGTAAACGAGGACACGCGAATGTTAGGAAAGAGCGTTTGGTTAAACGCAGTGAAGGGATATACGAATATATGTCGAAGCCCAAAGGTGCTCGCGTGTGTGTGCCCGTGTGACTGTGCTGCGTTGGGAAAAAGTGAAATCTACTTTGTGCGCGCACGAGGAATAGAACGCGAGCGTTTATCGAGTGTTTCTCGACAAGTTTTGTGCTACCCTTAGATTTTTATATCAATTTTTTTTTTTCTTCTCGTTTTCGGAAGTTTTTTTATATTTATTTTTAAGAGAACAAAAAAGTAATTTTTTTTTCACGCAAGAGCTTGCCGAGTCCAGGAAAAACGGACAATGCCTGCAAGTCGTGGAGGCATGGTTGGCGGGGTGATGCCCGCCCACTACCTCCACGAGTTACCGGCCCAGGACGAGGAGCGGCTCTCAAAAATATTTCAGCAATTGGATCTCGATGGTAATGGCAGAATTGACGTACATGATCTGTCGAAAGCGCTTCACGAGGTTGGCGTTCATCAACGCTATGCGGAGGTAACGTGAAACAATCCTAAACGTCGTTTTGTAGAGATATATATATATATATATATATATATATGCATGACCGTTATCTGTTACCTCGTATTTTTTTTGTATTGCGACTTTTTTTTTGCGTCTGCTGTCCCACGCGACAAACGGCGATTACGTCAACATCTGCTAACTGTGATAGAATTTTTTTGAATATTGAGCTGGTGAAAAATTCACGTGAAAATACGAGAGGACCGTGAAATTAGAAAGAACGATAAATATCGTTTTGTTGCTAGAATTCGATTATAATCGAATGTAGACATATAGCTAGACTTTTCTTCTTCTTTTTTTGTTTTAATTGACATTGTGGGCTTTTTGAACAGATTTTGAAGGTTTTGAAGATTTTGCAGGGAATTTTTAAAATCAACGACAAGATTTGAATTTGGGGCTAAAAAAAAAAATATTTCAACTCGTTTCTGTTTTGATACGCTTTTTCGACGTTTCTTTTAAATCTTTTTTTGTTTAATCAGTCACATTGGATTATTGCTGATTGTGTGAAATTCGTGTAAATCTCTGACAACCTCGGAGGTTTACATAATGTTTTGTAGGGTTTCACCAAGGTTGATACGAGTCTTTGAAGCTGTATAGGGGAGATAATGCAGGACTGAGAGAGAGAGAAGAAAAATTTAGGTCAATAGCGAATTTGCGCTTTCTTTTATCGTGGGCTATTTTTTTTTTTTTATAGCTTATTCATGGAAAAACTTTTCTTATCGTAAATATATTTTTATCGAATTATCCACGTCGGTAATAATATTTAAATAAAATGCAAAAATTATATTTTCGAGTCGATGGGTTTAAATTTGACAAAGAAATTTGTAAATTTACCTTAAATCTGATGATTTTTATAAAAATTGAAGCATTCGTTTAGTTTAGTTTTTTTCAATTCAAATTTTGTTTAAAATTATTCATTGACACCTAAAATTCTTCGAATTTCGAGCCATTGACCGAAAACTTTCTGTACGAAGGAAGAACTCAATGATGCTTCGCCTAACACTCGAAACCAAAAGTTACACTCAATGTGAATTTAGAGCATTTGTTAATATGATAAAAATTATAAAAAATTAATTATATTGAAAATACCGAGGATATTAATTTTGAATAATAATGCCAAAAGATTACACTAAAAAAATTAGTCGGATAAAGTTTATAAGAAAAGTGGATGATAATTATTTTTTTTAAATGAATTTGCCATAATTTTTTTCAAATTTTCATCATTGCAACTTTGTCTTAATTTGGAAATTCTGATTTTTATCATATTCACGCGACTGTGCTTACAAAACTTGGCAGTCAATGATCTACGAAGTAATTAAGCCACCATAGAATTCAAATTTTTGTCAATTTTGGTTCCGGCAAAAAGTGTGAAAATAAAATTTACCCCTTGCTTTTTGTTCATTTTTCCTGTTCTCATTACTATTATTATTATTATTATTACTCTTATGAGTATTGGAATTTAAAGAATTGAAAAATTGCTCAGACCAAAGATCTTGGCTAGACCCGATAGTAAAAAATGGGCGACAGCGTCTGATGGCCAGAGGCCAAAATTCACTTACGCAGTTCAGCGATTTTATATATAGCTAAATATTTTCCAACCGCATTTACATCCGCCATTTTGTATCAAAATGTAACGTCGTATCTATAATGATAATATAATAAATGTCGACGTTTTTCATTGTAGAAATTCTTGGCCCAATCGGACAAGAGCAAGAGCGGTGATATCAGCTTAGCAGAATTCATACATTATGTACGGGAACACGAGAAGAATCTCCGTCTACAGTTTTCCGACCTCGACAAGAATAGAGATGGTGAGTGTCCATATATATATATTTTTTTTTCATCCGTGAGTAATCTTTTTGCTAACAAAAAAGAAAAAGTCAAACTGTGTTAAAAATACTCTTTGCGAAGAGTCTGTCTTGTGTGTTTTTTCGCTCATTCCAAAACTACCAATTACATTATGGGTGGAAACGGTAAAGAGAAACAATCATTGAGATAGAATTTAAAAAATTGATATTAAATAGATAAATATTTCATTAGGTAAAATCGATTTGGACGAGTTGATAAGAGCTTTCAAAGATTTGGGCATTGAAATGGGCAAAGGCGAGGCTAAAAAATTGTTGCAGAGGTATGTAAAAATTTAAAAAATAAAAAAAATTACCTCGACAAATCTTTCGTTGAAAAATAATTAAAATTTCTTTCAAATATTCTTTTTCAGAATGGATCAGGATGGAAGTCTCAACATCAGTTTCAACGAGTGGCGAGACTTTTTGCTCTATGCACCAAGTACAAATATTCACGAGCTCATAGTATACTGGCGTCATTCGACGGTGAGTCAATGAGAGATCGTTGCGAGAATGAAAAAAAAAAAAAAAAAGAGAAAATGCGACTGTTTGTTCTGCGAGACCGCAACCTTCGAGTCCCGATCGCTTTATAAGATGCTCGCACGCGCCAGTATCGATGTTACGCAGAGAGTAGTTCAAAGCTTGGTAAATAGTACAATCATAGAGTATCTCCTGCTTTTCAATCTGGCACATTGACCGAGAGTTATCGAATGGTCGATGATTCTTTTCTCTTTTTTCTTCTTCTGCACAGCAAGAACATATAAAATGCACAAGAATCGTGATTGCGTGTATGTTGGAGCGACAAGTTGAGCTGTGGCAAGTTATCCTAGTAGTCCATGCATACGGCGATACAAACATGTACAGAATGCAGGCCCATTAAAAACTAAGTTCAAGCCCCACAGAACGAACCTACGGGTGGTCCAATAATAAACTTAGGTCGTTATTAACGACAATTAACTTAATTTTTAGCGATAAAACTAAAATTCTAAGATTGTCCCAAGTTTTTTGGGACCCAAAAGTATTCATAGCGACAAGTTGATCCGTGGCAAGTTATCCTAGTATTCCATGCATGCGGCGATACAAACATGTACAGAATGCAGGCCCATTAAAAACTAAGTTCAAGCCCCACAGAACGAACCTACGGGTGGTCCAATAATAAACTTAGGTCGTTATTAACGATAATTAACTTAATTATTAGCGATAAACCAAAAATTCTAAGATTTTCCCAAGTTTTTTGGGTCCCAAAAGTATTCATAGCGACAAGTTGAGCCGTGGCAAGTTATCCTAGTATTCCATGCATGCGGCGATACAAACATGTACAGAATGCAGGCCCATTAAAAACTAAGTTCAAGCCCCACAGAACGAACCTACGGGTGGTCCAATAATAAACTTAGGTCGTTATTAACGATAATTAACTTAATTATTAGCGATAAACCAAAAATTCTAAGATTTTCCCAAGTTTTTTGGGTCCCAAAAGTATTCATAGCGACAAGTTGAGCCGTGGCAAGTTATCCTGGTATTCCATGCATGCGGCGATACAAACATGTACAGAATGCAGGCCCATTAAAAACTAAGTTCAAGTACACGTACAATTTATGCGTACTTACGCATAAATTGTACGTGTACTTACGTTTATGCGTACTTACGCATAATTTGTACGTGTATATCGGCTGATTCAGGATTGAGGTGGCTTCGATTGGTTTTTTTTTTTTGGGTTGCGTAGAATTTATGCGTACTTACGCATAAATTGTACGTGTATGTCCTATATATGGGTGTGAATTCGTGCGTGAGAGAATCGAGAGGTTTCCTCGGTACGTAAAGATTGTCCAATTGAACGGCTTTACGTGGTCGTTCTCGTGTTTCGATTCGCTGATCGTCGAAGGCTCGTCGTAGCTGGTAACTCCGAAGGATGGTGATGATGACGTAGCAGCTTCTTCCTCTTCTTCTTCTTCTTCTTCTTCGTCTTCTACTTCTTCTTCTTCTTCTCTCTCTCTTCCTCTCGCGTTTCATGCCTAACTGACCTTGTTCGAGGCTCAGCTGTTTTCTCCCCTCCGACGACAGCTGGCTGTGAGACTCTGACAAACGTCAGCGCGCACTGTCTCGGACTCATGCGCAATGCTTATCAAAGACGACGACTACTACTACTACTACGAATACTACTCTACAACGCCCTACACTAAAAACCCAGTTTCTCCTCGTCCACAAACATACCAAAGAGTATAGAACTCGACTTTAGATTTTCCTGCCTCAATTTTCGTCACTCGGCTGCAGGACAGCGAGACACAATGACTGCAGTCATAAAGTCCAAAAAAAATATTCGTCAAACGAAACTTCGAGATGTCGAGCAAGGAGGAACATTTGCCGATGAGCAAAAGAGCGAAGATCATACCTGGCGACAATTCCCAGAACGTGAAAACCTCCTGCAAGGACGTCACACGTGGGGCAAGTAAGCGACTTCGTCAAGAAGAATCGCTTTGCTTACTTTCATAAAACATTGAAAGCACATGATCATTATCATTGTCACCACTGCATGAAAATTCTCATTGTGTCTTCGAGCTCGATTGTCCCACAGGGAAAAAAAAATCTCCTAAAAACATCCAAATGACAAAAAAAAACGGTCAATAAAAATCACTCAAACAAAGTATATTTGAATTACAATACCATTTTTTTTTGGTGCTTTTATATGTATTTCTGCAATTTTTTTTTCTTGCTCCACTTGTGGTAAAACAAAAAAAAATATTAGAATAAAAAAATCCTGGAGAAACGCCCGGGGGGGGGGGGGGAAATTTGAAACTGGGTTACCGCTATCGACCGTATCCTCTTCAAGGATACACGCGCTAACCAACCGGGTTACCGAGTGACCGAGTCTCACCGAGCACTCAGGAGATGACATAATTGACTTTCTCTGCTGCTTATTCGTAATGCACGTTATCTTCTCTCCTCTTATCGTTATGACTTCTTATCGTTTGCATCAACTTCCCGACACCGGTTATACTTTCATCGTCACCTTGCAGTCATTGCATCCTGATAACGTTAATCTCGTAGACGAAAAAAAAAGAAGGAGAGCTAAAGTGAGATTTTTTTTTTACCTTTTTTTTACCTGCCCACAATGATATTAATTTAGGATCGCTGAGGAAACGAATTCTAATTGAACGCCATGGGAATTTCGTTATTGAGGTCGCGCGCGCGTGCTAAAACGTTAAAAGTAGAACACTCGATGCATCGTGCGTTCTACTTTTTCGTTATAATACTATTCACCGACACGTGAACTGTGGTGTGTAAGTCCGACTGTGACGAGACACGAACTTTTCAAATTAAATTTCACATACCTGGGTTCGATGAATTTTTTTATTGGTAAAATATTTGTTTATGATCATTTCATGATCCTTCGAGAATGCAACCGGTTTTGTTGGATCGTCAGGAATCCAAGAAAATTCGATGTCGAGCAGTTCCGGTATTGGCCGGGTATACGCGGTCTCTCTGGGGAAAAATCGATATAGATGCGGCGATAAATTTGTCGAATGAGCAAAAGAAAAATTTATAACGCGATGGCGGATGATTTATTGAGGTCTGAAAAAAAAAAACACAAATCATACTGATACGGGTAATTGTCGGTTTTTTCCTCATTTAGTTAGTCATCAGCGAAAAAGAAATCGATCTTGAAACAAAAAATCTTAAAGAGGCTAATGAAAATTTACACTCGAAGATGTTATAAAATTTTAGCTAGATTTTTTTTTTCTCTCGCCCTGCCAGTTTTACTTATTCGTACTGAGATAATTTATCTCAAAAAACATAAATCATATTTTTATTATTAATTGTCGCTTTCCCTCATTGAATTAGCCGACAAACAAATAAAATTCACGTTTAATCAAAATTCGTAATGACTTTAATGGCATTTTATACTCGCGATTATGTTATGGAATTTTAGCTAGAATTTTTCTTCTACGAATTTGATTTATTTATGAATCAAGATCGAGAAAAAGCATAAATCACACTGCACCGATAAAAATGATTAGTAAAATAACAAAAGAACAATATTTTATGCTTCTTGGAATTATGTCGATAGTTGACCTTTTTTTTATTGTTATACCGAAATTATTTTACATGCAACGATAATAATTGTTGCAGAAAGCATAAATAGAGGGCTATTTAACCATCAATATTTCTCTCTGTGATATGACTCATTATAGTCTTCTTTCATTCAATCAAACACAGGCTAAAAAATACATCAACGTTTAAACAAAATTTTTACTATAATTTTTTTTCAATCAATTTTTCTCTCTGTGACATGACTCATCTTCTTCTCGTCTTCTTTCATTCAATCAAACACAGGCTACAAAATACATCAACGTTTAAACAATTTTTTTACTATATCTTGATGCTAATGGAGTTTTAGACTCGAGGGTACTCTAAATTTTGAACTATAATTTTTTTTCACTTACCCAATCGCTCGTATTTGTTCAATTGAACGATATACATGTATTTGTCGCCTCATCAGACTGTTGACACTCTTGTTTTCTTTTTGCAGAAGTTCTTTCAGGCACGTCCTCTGACGTCAGTAAATTATCGTCGTTTTATGCGACACTCTGCACACGACTGTTTGCTAATAAACAGCCAGAGTGACTGTGAAAATGAAATAGAGAATTAGCGGAAGATTTAAAAAAATCTACCCCTTGGAATTGAGGTCGAGGGATTATTATTGTATCGACTGAGTAATTTCTCGAGTTTCTCGGACAAATGACCGAGTCAAAAATCCCTGAGGAAATGTCGAATCGACAGAAATTTCATCCGGATAACACTGGAACACATCAAAGATGAAACTAAATCGTTTTTACGATGGATCGGACTCGTTCAATCTGCATTTAAAAGAACCCCCGCAATGAGGATAAACGATGACTAACCAGATCGTTTTGCTCGAATCACTGACACGATCCAGTTATAATCGGTGGCAATTTCACATTTGTCGTTCACACGCAATGCCAAAAAAAAATACCTCGAGCACCCAATTCGACGATTATCCAGATAAATAATTCTAAATAAATACCAAAGAGCGTCAATATTTTCATCTAGTAATCATAAAGTACTCTCTAATCTCTCGTTATCTCAGACTAGATTACGGGTTACCCGGCAAATTAAAAAAATCCAACATTCCGTATACGAGAATACGAATCGAATTCGAATTTCTTCATTGACATTTTTTTTCTCTCGTTGCGTATAATTAATCTCTGAAGAATTAAAGGGGTTCCATCCGTGTCCGATGCAACGGCGCATTTTTATAATAAATGTTGAAATATTCAGCGTGCGTTTCATCAGCCGCATGCCCGGAGAGGTCGTGACGTCATTTTGTTCTCGGAATATCCCTTCTCGTGGCACTCGCTCGCCTCTCGTTGAAACGTTGAACGTTCTACTTGCTGTTTCAGGCCTTAGACACATCGATTGTTGCAGATCGTGCCAATGGCATGAAAAAAAAAAAAATCGCCTAACCGGAAATTCCCTCCTGGAATCTTATTCGAAATGGAAAGTGAAAGTTTTATCGTGGAACGGCCTTGTCCAATCTTGCTCATTTTGTCCCTCTCTATTTGGCCTCGTAAAAATTTATTACTCTCTGTAATGCAATTTTAGCTTCGCTTCGATAGGCTAAGAATATCGAACAAAATTCTTCATTTTTTTTTTCATCTAATAGTATTGAGAATCGTCATCGAATTTTTTAAAGTTTTGTATGACCTGGAATTTTGAAGCTTCTGGAATTATCATCGTCATTCGACGATACGAATATTTCTTGTCATACAGATGAGCCTGAATTTCTGCACGTGGATAATTTCCAACTCGTGTGCAATAAACTTTGATGACAAAACAAATTGCTAATTTGTGAGTGGGAGTAAATTACGTATTGAAAACGATCGAGTAGCTACAGTAGTAATTATTTATCAAATATATCAACAGGAAATGTTTTGTTTCGAGCTTCAAGACACAACGTATTGAACTTTGGAACGAACTCACACGTGATTATTTGTCGAGAAGAGTTACGCATAGAGCGAGCTTCTATTTTTTTTTTGTTAAAATTGGAACTTGTGGCCAGGAGGAAAATTGTCGTTGGTTGCTTTTTTGCATTGAGTGCCAAGCAGAATTTTTTTTTTCAATTCTAGACGCTTTTTTTTTTGCGAATACGATCACACACACTGGAGAGAGTCGTTTTTTTATTTCTTGTAATACAATCTCATCGAGCGGTAATTGAACAGACGTATCGTCGACTGCAATCTCAATTCTCACTAGTGAGACCCAAGAAACGCTGCTCGGATTTCATTGCTAACAGCTTGACATTTACAAGTCTATAATGAAGAAGAAGAAGAAGAAGTCTGGAGGATTCTTTTTTTCTTTTGACATTTTGAAACCTTTGGAATGCGGCATGAGGGGTCGAGATTCCTTTTTAGTATGTACGAACGTTTCTTTTCATTTTCAAAGTTAAATCTTGCAGAAAATTTCCATTCGTACATGGCCGATGATTGTTGAGATTAAAAATAAAAGAATAAAGTGTCGATATGGAAAAAAATATCCAGGGGGCTCGTCTGGCAATTTTGTTTTTGTGTTATGTAGTTGCTTCGAGCGATAACAGAGCTCGTTTCTTAACTGTGACGTCAATGCCCCCCTCCAAACTGATTGTTTGCAAAGTCAATGTGAATGAAAAATACCATTTTGATAGCAGCGTCAAATTTTTCACCTAAAATGTGGCAATCCTCCAAAATTCAGACACTCAAAAAAAATGCCAAACATTCTGGAAACTTCAATATTATTTCAACATAAAGTTACGTTGCCGGAATTCTTAGCACGAAAGAAAATATAATTTAAAGCCAATTTTCATAATGTGTCTCGTCCAAGCTATAAAAATGAGATCGGGAAGAGGTCAAAATATGACCTACAATATGGCAATTTTTCAAAAATTATACATAATTTTAATATAATTAAAAAAAAACCTTTAAAATTAATTTAATATGCCAAAAAGTTCAAAATTTTGTAATAATTTTTGTGGAATGTTTTATATTTGAAAGATTCAAATAAGTGACCATGTCGTAGAGGTCCCATGCTGGAGTCTGGTCTTTGTCCCTTAAGAGCTACAAATAAACAGTAAAACTGTTTATTTCTAACGAAGTTTCGAATGTCGATATGGGCCACTCCGCTGTGACGAGTTCTCAATGATGCTCGAAAGGAGAGTCGAAAAAATATTTCGCTTCATTTTAGCTCAAAACACTTCTACGTTCCTTCAAACGTATACAAAGTGTGAAAAAGTAAAAATAGCCATTGCAGTATAACATATTACGAAAATATGTCGCGCCTACAGCTAATTTCCCTGTCTGGGATCCGAGATAATCTTTCTATCGTATCACAAAGATGCTATAAATAATTCCACGAGCTATTACAACGGTGATTTTTTTTTATTATTTTCTTATACTGACAATGAGAGTTCGAACCTTGCCGGAGAGCTCGTTGAGCCATCGAAGAGGGGCTCTGACCCGGCGAAGGTCTCGCCAAACGTACTTGAACCGATTTCCAGAGGAAGCTTTTCCTCTTCCCCTAAACCAGGAAGCAAAAAGAGTTATAAAAAAAAATGCATCTCAAGGGTATCACCTCGTTTGATTTCACAGTCAGTTTCTACTACCTCGTTGAAAAACGAGTCTCATGTACACACAATTTACTGATTATCTGCCTTTTATTATATCTTCTAGCGAAAACTCATGGCGAGTCACGAGGTGCTCTTAGTCCCAGGCAACTTAATCTCTCATCGTCACGACGACGTTATATACGATAAATGACTAAAACGATACACCAGGCTCGTTGAATATCTCCGCATGCGTATATCTGGATGTATGTAGTCGTGACTGTGACGTAGAGGAACGTGGTGGGGTTCCCGTGTCTCGGCAACGGTTTTGCGCCCCGCTATCTCCATTTACCGTCCTGATGCAGAGTGAGAGACAGTCAGAGAGAGAGAGAGAGTGAGAGAAGAAATAAACTCTGTCGTCAGTGACTGTGAGAGCAAAGCTCGTTGTTGGAACTCCTCAGTGTCTCGGGATCGGCGTATGACCGATGAGCTCTCTCGTAAGCTCCGTGTGATAAAAATCAACCAATTGAAAGTGCTCGAGAAAAATCCTTCAAAAAAATTCATTCCTTCCGGCTAGCTGTGATCGAATAGTCTAAAAATAGTAAAGAAAGAAAACCATAAAAATTACAAAAAAAATTACACTCATTATTTATTAAGTGATTTGTGAATGTTGCTTAAAACCTCAAGATCTATCATGTTGGAGCAAGAACGTGTTGACAATGGCTGTCAAGTTTGCGCTGAATTTTTACACAATTATCATGAACTTCTCCAGAGGGTAAGCCGAAAAGGAGGCTACTTTTTTTTTTGGCAAATTTTGACCACCTAACCATTTCAATCTTACGTGATTTTTTCCAAATAGAATTGACAGTAATTTTGTACTTGTCTTTTTTTTTTTACTCAATTTTGGACACGAACATTTTTTAATGCCAAATGGATTTAGTCAAATTAGACTTAAAAAAAATTAATTATACGAGATACGAGAAATATTTCAGTCTCGTTGATCAATCCACTTTTATTTTGAGGGTAAGCCGAAAAGAAGGCTACTTTTTTTTTGGGAAATTTTGACCACCTGACCATTTCAATCTTACGTGATTTTTGCCAAATAGAATTAACAGTAATTTTGTACTTGTCTTTTTTTTTTACTCAATTTTGGACACGAACATTTTTTAATGCCAAATGGATTTAGTCAAATTAGACTTGAAAAAAAATTAATTATTATTTTTTATAGGACTACACAAACGATCAATTTTATTGCACATTATGGTGAAAGAGATGTTTGCTCTCGTTTCAGTTTTTCGAACTCTCTCCGCCATCAAATTGTGCCCCATGACCTTCTCAATCTTTAGATAAAGTGGTCTTGGCGAGGAGATACGAGAAATATTTCAGTCTCGTTGATCAATCCACTTTTGATTTGATTTTTTTAATTTTTTTGCAAGCAAATAATAATTATCCAGCTGAGTAAAAGTTTCGAGATTTTTTCCTGATTGATTTTTTTTTCATCCATTCTCTCTGAAGAAAATTCACCCACTTGTGAAGAAATACAAAATTTTTAATGAGAAAACTTGATCAAGAAATTGTTGGATTTTTCGATGTTTAAACTTTTAATTATCCAGCTGTGTAAAAGTTTTTATTTATTTTTTTCCTCATGATAAATTTTGATCAGATCTAACTTACGATCCTAATATTGTTGAGGAAGAAGCTATCAATCCCGTATGCCAGAATTTAAATCGTCAGTTAGCTCTATCTCTTTCTCTCTATCTCCATTCGTTCCCGGATATTTCCGTGCTAGACGATGAGTCATCGTGATTCTTGAACTTGCGTGCTCTCGTACACATAACGAGAATTTTCTACGTCCAGCTAGAAAATTCTCAATATCCCTATTGAGTCAACAGGTGGAATTTTTTCGTGACGTATTCGATTGGACGTCATAGCTGAATGAGACTCATCCAGCTGTTCCCATGTCATCGGGCTTATTTGAAAAAATAAAAATAGATTACAATCTAAGAAAGAAAAATAATTAAATATTCATGCTGAATATTCCTCTTTTATATTTAAAATAGAAAAATGTGAATGAAAAATTTACTCACCTGATTCAGTTGAGGAAAAGATTAATAATTAAAAACATGACGAATTAATTGTTCATGAGGTTTGAAATTTTGCGACCGCACGATAGACTTGCTCGATAGCGATATCTGAAATACGAGTCCAGAGGCCGTTATCTGAAACTGGGTACTTGCGAGTCTGAGATATTGATCAAGAAAGTACTCTATCTATATATATATATATATGTATATATATATACTTTAGAGTTACCTACGTGCCTGTAATTTATCCAAGAGACGCAAAATCTTTCAGCAAAAGTGCCAAAAATTCGAGCTGATGAATTTATACAAGAAATTTTATATCACTGACTGTTTTGTCATATTAATTCAAGAGTTACCTTCTTTGTACATTCTTGAGAAGTGAAAATCTAGAAAGTTTTCTCAGGGACGACCAGGTCGCTGCTCGTTACGTGGCCGGTGAGTGTCTTTTTCCTCGTACAATTCTCACTGGCCACCCCGGATACGAAGTTTGCAAGTTGTAAACTGAAGAAAGAAATAGAGGGAGAAGGAGAGAGAGAGAGAGAGAAAGAGGGAGAGGGGGGTCAAAAGAAGAGCGAATAAAATATTTAGAACTGACATTGGGCAATGTACCAAGCGATGTCCTGGCAAATTGCCGTCGACCGGATAGAAGAAACTGTGCTCGAGAGAGAGAGCAGGCATCGACAAGAGCAGAAAAGTTTTTCTGTCGTGTCCTCCAATCATCCGTCAGTCCCATTTGGTTCGAATCCTCGTCAAGCTTAATTGCTGATGCAAAAGTCAAAGAGCTAATATTCAGCAAAGTTTTAGCATTAAATAACATTAAATTAGTTTAGAAAAAAAAAAAACAAATTTCTTGTAAAATTTGCGTGATATCAGAGGAAAAAATTATCTAGTGCATCATGGATAGTCTCGACAATATCGACAGCGATTTTTTCCTCCAGATTTACGTAAAGTTAAGTAGAAAAAAAAGGTTCTCTCGTGTTTTTTTAATCATCCCAAATTAAATCCTCGCATTTTTTTTTCTCACTTCCGACCCAAGAGGAAATAGAAACGAAAGTTGTATCATTAAAAAAAAATAACTGTTAGATTTGAATGAAAGGATTTTTTGTAATATTTGCGAGATATCGGGGCGAGAAATACTATCCAATACTAATCAATACTATCCAATACTAATCAATACTATGGATAGTATTGATTATTATCAATAGTATCCATATCACACCACAGATAATTCAGGGCTGATTTGTTTCTCCCTTAATATCAATCAAAATCACAAAGAGACTTGTGTTTTTTTCGTCGCCCATCAATTCATGCAAAATCCAAGAACCTGCTGAGCAAAGTTACAGAATAAAAAATAAAGCTTCTAGCTCGAATACAAAAATATACTCTTCTTTTTTTTTTTGCTTGTACAATTTGCCTGAGAACTCTTTTTGTACAATATGAATAATCTTGCTAATATGAAGAGCGATTTTTGCGCCCGAAATTGACTTAGAGATAAGTACCGTCGTGTGAAAAAAATAGAGGAAAATGTCGAGCTTTTCTGCTATGCGATATTGCAGCTGCAAAATCAATTATGTAGTGAATATATATATAGATTGCTGTGAGCTCGTACGGTTTCACATGATTGCATTTCATTGCTTTATCTGACGGACTTTCCTCCGTTAATTGAGAGACAAAAGTGCGTTTCCCACTCCTCGCCTTCTCATATATATATCATTGTCACTTTATTTGATTAACAAGATCGGTTCGAGGCAACAACCGAGAGACGACTTTTTTGTGATATCTGGAGAGAATCTATCATTATGATTATTTCATTGACTGCCATTCTCCGGCTGCCTGTTGGTTCTGTAATTTGGAGAAAAAAAAATCAGTATCAGTATCACGAACATTTAATTGATACTTCAAAGTCCATTCTTACGAAATATTGTGTGGATTTCAGATGTGATTTTTTTACAAAAAGTGCCCAAAGAAGCCAGAAACATTGCGAATAATCTTCTCGGGCACGTGGCTCGGTTGGCTAAGAGTTGTGCAATCTTTAAACGGAGGAACGAGACATAGTTCAGTCTCGGAGAATCCGGTTATAAGCGGTTTTTGTGAAAACCGTTCCCGCTAGCTATAAGTCGACGCTGTTCCCTTCCAACGGGCATCCAGAATGCTTTTTTATTCCTGAAGAGTCCGTTAATAAAAATATATATATATATGCATATGTAAAATTAAATCAAATCTTTTAAAGCTTGGAAAAATCGATAAAAAGTTCTCTAAAACAAAAGAATGGTGTCAAAATATTATTTCGATGTCAATTCTTGTCCTTGACACTTTCCACGTGGATACAAAATCATGTATCATTATGTCAGAAATATATTTCATCAATGCTATACTCAGTCACGAGTTGCAAGTGGAAAATGGTCGCTCGAATTTTACTCGGGTATGACTCATTGTAATGAGAGAGTATTTAGTTTTAATCGAGATATTGAAGAATTTCCGTCTGAAATTTTGATAAAAAGAAGAGAAAAAAAAACGCCATTAGGATTATTTTGAGATTTAGGTTATTTTAAGATTCTCGTTAATTTATGAATATTCTCGTTATGATTATAGTACATGGACATCGGAGAGGATATGGGAGTACCCGATGATTTTACGAACAGTGAAATGATATCGGGCATGTGGTGGAGACACTTGCTGGCTGGTGGAATCGCTGGTGCAGTTTCTCGTACCTGTACAGCTCCCCTGGATCGAATCAAAGTTTATCTTCAGGTATGAATGAGGAATAAAAAATACACATAAAGAATTATTAAATTATCAATTTTTTTTAATTTCATAATTTTTTAAATTAATTTTTCGTTTTGTTTTGTAAGGTTCATGGAACGCGTCAATGCAATATAATGAGCTGCTTCAGGTACATGCTCCGTGAAGGTGGCATAATGAGTCTCTGGCGTGGCAATGGTATAAACGTACTTAAAATTGGTCCTGAAACGGCCCTCAAATTTATGGCCTATGAGCAAGTGAAGAGAGCGATAAAGGGCACAGATTCTCGTGAACTTGGCATCGATGAGAGATTTATGGCTGGTTCTATTGCCGGTGGCATAAGTCAATCGGCCATCTATCCTCTGGAGGTATTTAAAAAAATCTATCACAATTGTACGATGGCA
This sequence comes from Dyspetes luteomarginatus, assembly GCA_963669185.1. NCBI lineage: Eukaryota > Metazoa > Arthropoda > Insecta > Hymenoptera > Ichneumonidae > Dyspetes > Dyspetes luteomarginatus. The sequence continues at coordinate 17,562,941 of OY769910.1, read as the reverse complement.
TTAAGGCAGTTTTCGTACTATTCGCGAATCGAATAAAATTCCATTTCTAACTTTGAGCGAAAAAAAAAATGATCAAACAAAATAATTTTGTCGTTGATGAAAGTCACAGTAGCATTAAATTAGTGAATTTGGATATTTTCAGTAAACGTCTACTGTGATTTGTTAATTATGAAGATATCGAAATTCCGTCGATCGTTGGAAAATCCACGACAGTACACATAAGTTAAAAAAAAAAAAATTGTGCATACGTTCTGCTTTTATCGCTTCCTTATTTTTTATCATAGCATTGTCGATAAAATCATTCCTTTGCTCTATCGGTCGGAAATTGAATTTTTCATAGGCAAAATCATTGAAGAGCTCGTTATATTAAATGAAAAAATTTTAGAGTGGCAGATACTGGTAAAATGTCTTTTATTTTCAATGACAAATTTACTGGATCATTACAATTTCATGCCAAAAATTGCCTCGATCTCATATATTAACTTTAGAATAACCCGTTATTTATCCTCTCGCAGGTGCTAAAAACAAGATTAGCGCTTCGTAAAACTGGCGAATTTTCTAGTATATTGGACGCCGCATCGAAGATCTACAGTCAGGGAGGTCTTAAGAATTTTTATCGAGGCTACATTCCCAATCTCATTGGAATACTTCCTTACGCTGGTATCGATTTGGCTGTGTACGAGGTACGTTTATGTCGACACTCATTGAAATATCCAACCAATTATTATTATTTATTATCGATCTTATCAAGCAACGGTCATATTTCATCAATATAATGTGATATATCTATGAAAATTTCATTGTATATTTCAGACGCTGAAGAATAGATATTTAAGTACGCATAAGAAGAACGAGCAGCCAGCATTCTGGGTGCTTTTGTTGTGTGGTACAGCATCGAGTACGGCGGGACAAGTTTGCTCCTATCCGTTGGCACTAGTCAGAACCCGGTTACAAGCTCAAATATCACCGGGTAAAATGCCCAACACGATGATCGGTGTTTTTCAAGACATTATACACAGAGAGGGTCTTCGAGGCTTGTACCGAGGCTTAACGCCTAATTTCCTAAAGGTACGTTCCTTTTTTTTTCTCTCTTCTACCGATATTTCTTCACAATGAAGGTATGTCATGAAGTTCATACTCGTTCCAATAAAATTTTCACAAGCCCTTTTTTTTACATAATTCTTTTTTTTTTCTGTGTCACAGGTCGCTCCAGCGGTATCCATAAGTTACGTGGTATATGAGCACTTCAGACAGGCGTTAGGCGTGAACATGACGTGATGAACATGTTTATTAGGAAAAACAAAATATTAATTTAATTAAATTATTACTGTAAATGTATGATAAGAAAGTATGTGGTAAACTTTGCGAGCCTAAACGAGAGACAAGAGAAAAAAAAGCGACAACAAAAAAGGACCGCGAGAGCCGTGATATGAAAAAAATTGCGCGGTTTTCTGCTTCGCCTCTTCTAGCTTATTTTTTTCTCGCGCGACAACCGCAAAATGCAATCTATTTATTACTAGAGCTTTCGACGCTCGAATACTTAAGTAAAGACAAAAAAAAAGTGCAACGCTAATTAACCGACAAAGAGGAAAGGAAAAGATCTAGCTTCTCGATTTACAGCCCAGGTCGTAGATCGACGAAGCTTTATGGAAACACAGAAAAAAAAAATACTACATTACAATTTTTCTCTCTGTAATACTAGATAAAAGGGAAATTACCCCTCAACGGGGCCTTGACTGAGAATCGGGCTTCGGACGTCCAATAATATGATAGCGCGACGCAATCGAATGACTGATCATAGTTAAAAAATAAAATGAAAAAAGAAAACACGAAAAAAAAAAAAGAGAAGGAAAGAAAAGACGAAAAAGTAGAGAAAGATTTGTGAATTAGCAAAGATAAATCAAAGTTTCTGATGCATTAGTTAAACGAGCGAGTTTACATTATACTTACACTGTGATAAGTATCATTGTAAGAGTTAATTTTTTGTCCAAACTGTTCATGAGGAAACCTCATCGATAATTTGACAGTTTTTAGGAATTTTTGTAACGAATTTTCTTATTACCGTGTAGAGAGATACTCGACAGATACTAAATGTAGCTTATTCAGTGAGTTTTAACGACAGGAAAAACTTTGCTCTACCGTGTGCACATCGATGCAAAAGAAAAAGAGGGTAAAAGAAAAAAAAAAAGAGGAGCATCTCAGAGATTCATCGGTTCTTGAATAATAAGACTTTCGTGAGATAATAAATTATCCTGTGTTTCTCAAGCTTCGTCGTAAACTCGAAGAGCCCATTTGCTCGACGATTATTCAAATAAAAGGCAATCACCCTGTGCGAAAAAAGAGATTAATCAGCGTCTGAAGCATCATTCCCCAGTTACTCGAACAAAATCATTTTGAAACGGATTATTTTTCTTTTTTCGCATCTTGCTGAAAATGTTTATGAATATATATACAGTTAGGATTCAGTGATTGTTGTAAAAAAAGAAAAAAATGCCAGTAAAGAACATTAATTACTTGGTAACAAAAACAATACCTTCACAATTTGAAAGAAGAGCAAAAAAAATAACCGGATGAAAATGATCAAGTAGTTTGACCAAAAAAAAAAAAAAAAGGATTTGTTTGCCGTACGAATCTGAAATGCTTTTACACAACTAAAAATATTATTATTATTTTTAATTGTATGGGACTGATGATACATGACTTTACTGAAAAAAAAAGAGAAGAAGAAAACCATTTTTTTGTCAACCAGTGAATCCTTTTTGTTCGTTACTCATTTTTTTTTTATTACACCACGTCCACATGTATGAATGAGTAGCTCTATTTTGCGAATGAATTTAATTTATTGATTTATTGATAATAGAGGAAATCCGAGTTTTGTTGCGAATGTGCTAATGCAAAGTCATTTTGTATGCTTCACAAAACAGGTCCTAAAGATGAGAAATGACAGGGGTGTGTTTGCTAACAAAATTCATTCAGAGATATATTAAAATTTAAAGAATTTCTCTGCAAAGCAGATTGTACTTCAGTGTTTTTATGATAATACATTTACAGCTATTGTACGAGTAATGAGGATATTGCAACAAAATCGGGCAATGATAAAAGAATGATCATTTCAATTTTCTCTCTCTCTCTCTTTACCTATCTGTGTGAATCGATTCGTTGTTGTTCTCACTGTGCCCCCTGCCTTAATTATTTAAAGGAGGGTGAAAGTGGTTTTTTTTTCTGCAAAAGAGCACATCGCCAAAGATATTTTTCAAACGGTGAAAAAGTGTCAGTCTTGTTGATAGTGCCGATAAACTCTCGCAATTTTGCGGCTATTTAATTCTGTATCCAAATGGTATCTGTGATTTCTAGTGATAAGAATAAAGAGAAATGAAAGAATTTTCACCACAAATTGGGAAAATACAACTATTTGAATACAGGATTTAGTAGACCTTCTTCTTAGCTCATTTATCCCAATAATTGAAGAAAAAAAAAACTATGTTGCATGTGTTGTCTAGATAGTTGAGCAGCATGATTGAAAGCAAAAAAAATTGCAATCAAAGAAAATAAAATATTCATTCAAAAAATTTCAAAATTATGCTAAAGTGACTATTGATGGGAAAACCTCATACTTATATAGTCTCCTGTAAATTTAAGTACATTCCGACATCATCATCCAATTGTGTATTTCTCCATTTGTTTTAAAAAAATCCAATAAACGAAAGAAAAATTAAACACATCAAACGACGGGTATGCCAAATTATTTCACCAATCTTTCATTTGCGTTTTTTTTTTACCAATCGTATAAGACAATTTATTGTATCAAAGATGCTGCAAAAAGGAATGTTGCAGGTTTTACATGTAAAATATTAAAAAAAAAAAATTATTTGACAATCAATCAGATAATTTTGCGGCTGCTTCCTTATCTAGTATCAAGTATGATTTGCCATCTGTGGGCTGAACCAGACCAGCTGGTAATGTTTCCTTGGACTTCCAAATTCGCTGCAACAAAATTATATTTAAAGCTTGTTTTTAAAAGAATATCAATGAGATGCAGAAATGTTTTTAAATCACCTCGACCATATCTGCTTTTCCAGCTCCAGCTATGGCGAAAATGCAAACACGGGCGTTATTTATGACTGGAAAGGTAAGAGTGATTCTCGATGGAGGAGGTTTGGGTGAATCATTGATGGGACAGACCCAGACACTTGTCTCTTCGAGAACACGATGACCAGGAAAAAGAGAACAAGTGTGGCCATCTGGGCCCATGCCCAGCAGCAAAATATCAAATCTTGGCAAACTGTGCGGTGGAAAGTAAACAGATATTTTCTTGATGTAATCTTTGGCAGCTTCTTCAGCTAGAAATTTACATGCATGAAAAAAAAATCAAAGATCTACAAATCCTCGAGCCAATTTGATAAGTCAGCCAAAAATGTATAAACTTTTTTTGTGTACCAGAGAGATCAGGATCAATGGCTATAAATTGACCCTCAGTGATGGGAATCTTTCCTATCAAGCTTGCCTTGTAAATTCCATAAGTAGACTCTGCATTGTCAAATGGAACAATTCTCTCATCGCAGAAGAAAAAACGCCACTTGCTCCAATCTGTTTTAATCGCTGGCAAACCTTCTGAGAGAAATTTTACCAGAGAACCACCTGTGAAAATTGTTCTACAGTAAAATTACACATATTCTATAATATTATACATCAAAAATGTCTACACTTAAAACTATTGATAAAAATAAAGATTAAATAATAATTGACAACCTGACAATCCAATTTTAAAAATTCCATCACGCTCTATCGTTTCATTGGCATTTTCCTCAATGATACTCGACAATTTCTTCACGACACCGGCTACGTCGGATTCTACAAGAATCTCAGGATCCATATCTTAATAATTTTAGATCTAAAAGAGCGCAGAGAGTACAATGGGCGTTGCAGCAACTACGAATTATTGCCTCAGTGAAAAAAAAAGGAACTTTGTATGTTAAAACTGAAATTAAATATGAGAAAGACAAATAATAAAGATTATTGTTGGATCATCGCTGATGAGACCGTATTGATGACCAATGAAGAGCCATGAAGTACTGAAACGGCCGGAGAAGGAAATCTACCACGTGTGAATGACTTGAATATTACGAAACACCGGAAGTGGAGAGTTTGCACTCGTGAGGCAACTCTTCGAGCGGCAGAATTGAATACATGAAATTTCTTCAATTCTCTGTCGTAGATATCAATTTTATATTACTGTACATTTTACGACAATGAAAATTATCCATAATTGTACAAATACTTCTTTGCCTGCTTTAAGCAAATTTATTTACTTAAATAAAGCATGTATGCTACACATATGACTAATTTTTAATACAACTCTTTGAAATGATTCATGATAGTATTTAGCATTTTTTCTGTTTTAATCTCTTTTCCTTTTTTCTCTTTTCTTTTGCTTTAGCTTTGGTAATGTACAATCTTCATCGGAAAATTTATTCCTAAAAAGTGGCAGAGTGTCTACGAAATGATCAGAAACCTCAGTAAAATCTGTTACGAGACCTGCTCGGTTTGGTACTTTGTTCATCAACAGGCAATGTTGGCAAAGTACAAGAAGTTCCGAGGCTAAACCATGTTCTCTATCATGTTTCATATAGGGTGGCTATACTCGTTCCTCCTTAAAGCTTCAAATATTGTATATACCTGATTATATTTTTTTTTTTATTTTGATCTTTGCACACAATTTATTTTATGATTGTACATTAAATAAAGATAATTATGGAAATGGAAAACTAAGTTATTTTGTTAAGGGCACTTGCTTTGTATCATAATGTATCATAATGCAATCATGAATGCAAGGAAAAATAAGTCAACGAAGTTCAACATTAGGAGATTTGGATGAAAAAAAGGCAAGGAAGGGCGACTGAGTTGCAGTAGGAGAAAATGTTAATAAGAGATCAGAGAAAAAAAAGAATCATGGACGATATCTCATTTATTTACTATTAACGTTGATTAGCCAAAAAACGGGTCTCGAAGGAGAATACATTAAGCTCAAGTCTGAACAGAATCTACTCGTGTATCTCGTTTAAAATGGTAATACATTTTTCCCCTTGCTTCCTATCGAAATCATTTTCTTTTTAATTTCTTTCAAGCATCCCTGTGATTCACCCTATTTTTCACATTTATTATCTCATTTTAGACATATTTATCAATTTAGAGTGACGGTATAAACGAGACAGGACAAACGTAAAGAGAACGTGGGTGCTACATTTTGACGGTGTACAATTTTTATTTCAAACATCTCGGATATGTATGAGTGGATCTTGAGACTTATTTTTTATTTTTTTCCCATGTCATTTTATTTATACGTATATCACATTCGCACTTTTGATACAACCACGTTCGTTCAATTTAATTCTACTTAATTTTGTTATTCTATTTTTTTTTTTTTTTTTTTTCACCATCAGGAATACTGGTAAGTATATATCAAGAATGCGAAAAAATTACTAGTCTTATATTTTACGGTCATACTTTAGAGACAAATATTAACGTACAAAGTCGTTTCTACCTTCGCAGAGCTAAAAATACGTATAGAGTAAATTATAATACGTGTTTACAGGCAAAATATCAACTGTTTCTTGGAATATAAATTATGAATGGTTAGGGGGACAAACAGGAAAAATCTCTAAAATTTTTTTTAAAAAACGGCTGTTCCACCGTTATTTCTTGGGCCTTTCACGTTTGCCACTGTCGTTCTCATTCCTTGTTCTTCGCTTTTTTAACTACTTATTTTCTTTTTGTTCATTCTTTGTTTTTTAAAAAATATACCCTCAAGGCATATTGTTGTTGGCCTTACACCTATAGCAGCCATTCGTACAAAGTCTCTTTGTCGTAGACGTAAAAAATTGAAATTAAAGTGGAAAATATTACTCTCGATGTTGGGTGGGGAGGAGGGGGCGCTTGTGCAAAGAAAATTATATTGAGAGACGAAATTCTCAGTCAGAATCGTCGGAATTCAGATTGTAGGAGATTGGTTTCCGCGCCCTCCCTGCTGGTTTTCTCGCAACCGGAGAATCCTCAACGAAACTCTCTTCGGCCGAATCGGATCTTCTCGCTTTTTTCTTCGGCTGTAATTTCAACGATAACGATACGTGTAATTTTACGTCAAAAAAATACGAAATTTGTCAAGTATATTTCGCACTTACAGCTATGATCTTTTTCGACATGAAATCATCCTCGGAATCGGAGTGAGAAGACTGGGATTTTTTCATGGGTCTCTTAATTCCTTTGCTGCCACCACCGTTCTCGGGTTTTTTCTTTGCCGGAGCTGGAAGGAGAAATCACTTATAAATTCTGAATCAAAAGTTAGACTGCATGAAAATTTTAAGTACGTCGCGATATGATAGAAATCTGAAAAACTCAACCATTTTGAAGATACTGAGAAAATTGATTGGGAATAATATTAATAATAATAATAATAATTCCAAAAGAACATCAGACAATTTTCCATTACGAAATACATATAAGATGATCGTGAGAACTTGCCTCTGCTCGTCTTGGGAGGGCTTGGCTTGACCGGTGAGTCGTCGCTCGACGAGCTGATGGTCACCGCCTTTTGAGTACTCTCTGGTGGTGGGCTTCCGACCAGCGAATCAAACAGTTCTTCAGAACGATCTGTCGGGTCATAAAAACAAATGATAGCAAATCATTAATTCAATATATTCTATCAAAGATGTCTACGTGAAGAAATAGGCATTGTATCATTTTCTTACGTTTCGACGGTGGAGTATTTTTGTCAACCATATCTTCGTCAGAGTCGCTATTCAAGGGAATCGGGGATGCTTCTCTGTGCCTGAATATCGCGATCAGAAAAATGTATTTCAAATCATACGTAAAAACAAAATTAACAAAAAAATTGTTATCAAGTATGAATGAAAGTTTTCCACTCACTCTGATTCGTTGGTCGGATGCAAAACTGGTTCCGGACTCGGAGGTTGATCCTCGTCGCTGCTCAAATTGTATTTTTTTGTTGCTGTTCTCAAAACAATCGACATGCACGTATGTTACATATTTTAACGGGAGAAATTACAGATTAGCGACTGAATTTATTTGAAAAAACAAAATTAAAAAAGTAAACTTACAAGCAGCGGCTCGGCGTGGGGCTCGTGAAACACGAGGTGGCGATAGCGTATCGAAATTAATCTCATCGTCGCTGGAGTCGCTTCCCTTGCTCTTTTTCTCTTTTTTCACAGGTTTGAATGGCAGTGTCGTTTGTCTTCCTCCTTTTTTCGTTGTCTTTTTCTCCGCTGAATTGTCGAGTCTCTCGTCGAGAGGCTTCGCCCCCGATTCTACCAAAGCGTCAAACTCGTCCTTTTCCTCTTTTTCGACCTTGATCTCTTTTTTCACCTAAGGACAGAAAAAAATTGCACATTTTTATTATGTATCAAACCAGCCACAAGTTTGCCAAATTGTCTATTCTCGGACATGTAAAATCCTCATTGCAAAATTTAATTCGACAAAAACTTCACGATTAATTTCCCCTAAATTTTCAAATTTTTCTAATATGTTTGTTTGGGTTTGTAATTTTCATCTTTTCACGAATATTTTTAATTTTCTCAATATTTTCAACATCTACAACTTTTGGCCTCAGCATTATAAATTTTGGCGAGCCTACCAAAATTGCAAAATTTATCGATATTTTGTTAATTTTCGCTTTATTTCCCACAATATTTACCCCTCTCGGTGGTTTTTTAATTCCTTCCTTTTTGTCCTTCAAGACAATATCAGCTTTGTCTATTCGCTTTTTCAGGTCTTCATCGATCGTCGGAAGGATTCGATGCCATTCACCATTATATAATTTCGCCGACGGCTTTTTGACTCCTTGCTTCGTTTTGTTCTCCTCTTTGCGTTCTTTCTCTTCAACCTGTTTTTTTTTTTTTTAATTATTTTTATTACAAACAAAAAAATGTAAATATTCGGAGTGCACACATATATACAATATTGTAGTTTTGCAGTTGCAACTTGCAGTTTTTTTTTACCTTGTCCAATTCAGCCAACAGATTGTCGAGATCTTCCTTCCAGAGGGACTTTGGAGTTCTTGCCTGAAGTCGCTGCAGCTCCTTAATCTTTTCATCTCGCTGTTTCAGCAATTCGTCCTTGCGCTCTTTCGTCAGACTCCACATAGTCATACCGAGGAGATAATCGAAATTTTCTTTCTCTATTTGTGCGGCAGATGTAGGCTCTTCGTCGTTGTTCGCTGCTTCTTCCTCCTGGAACAATGCAAAAAAGTTTGATTCAACAATTACAAGATTCGTGGGAGAAAATATTTGACTTCTTCCTGGTGGCTTTTTTCTCTTTCCCTCACTTACTTGCAATTTTTCCTTAAGTTGTCAAAGTTTTGGCAAACGATACAAATAAGTACAATTAGGACAAGATTGTTAAAGGAGAATTTATGAAATTTATAAAAATTTCGTGCAACTAACCAATACTTCCTCTCGATTCTGGGTCATTTTCCAGGCGACAACGGGGTCACTCTGATATTCCCGTCTAACGAGCTCAGCGATCATTTCTTTTTTCTTCTTGTTCTCAATTACTAGATCACCGTCGCACTTTTCGCATATGAATCGCGCTTGATTCGAGAGCTTTGCTGCTTCGGCTTGCAATATGCCCTCGAGATAATCTTTTCTCTTCTGATATCCGTCCATACGAACTTTGTAAAAGCCATGCATTATTTGGGTAGCGCTGTCGTACCTTCGCAGACAGAGATTTTCATCGAAAGCGCACTGTAATAAAGATCAATCGATTGTTCAATATTATTATTCGTATTATTGTAATTTGTTTTCTTTTTATAAAAAGCAATTTAACGAACCATCGAGGTGATCGAGGCCGTCGATTGAAGCTTGAATGCCTTGTGAAGGCCGCCTTCCCTCTCGAGCTCGAGGAGTTTTTGATCACTCATGGTAACGACAAAGCGTACGGCCGTGTCGGTGTTGTATTCCTTGTAGTCCCTGAAAAAATAAAAATATATTTTCTTAAATAGAGGTAACTTTTACATTTTACACGGGTAGAAGGATTTATAGTCACTTTTTTTTTTAATTGAAAAGAATTCTGCTCTATGAATCACACTGCATCGAACTTTTGTTTAAATTTGGCAGGGAGTTTCAGCACAGTAGTTGACAATATGAATTCGAATGATTATACAGATAATGTTGAAAAACCGATTAGCCACTCAAACAAAAAAAAAACTCGAAATTTTTGGCAGTCGTTTGTTCAATCCATCAAAGTACCGTACTAAAGCCCGGATTTTTAATCATCAGTTGGATTTTAAGTCTGATTTTAAGGTCGAACTCAAATCTTAATATGCGTTGGATCGAGTTTATATCCAAATTAAGATTGTAAGTTCGAATTTACGATTAAACTTTAGATTTGAGCGTTCACGAGTAACAAACTCATCAGACGATAAAAAGCTTTATGCTCATTATCCGTAAAAAAAAATATGAACTTTTCGTCCTTTAAGGGCTATCAAAGTGGTACTCACGGTAATTATGAGGTTTGATTACTTCTATAAGACAAAAGGATGAAACATTAAAAAAATAATAAACTTACGAGATGATCGATGGTGCTTTATCAGTTCCATGTAGCATAGGCTCGAGTACCGTCTCTTTGTAAGCTTGAGTCCACGTGCCAATGGGCAATTCTGTAATTTCAACTACGCCCGACCGCTTGACCGACATTTCACCGCTATAAACGTATCTGTATTCACCGCAGCTCTCTATCGCTCCTTTAAAATTTTTGTAAAAAGGCACCATTGGTTTTGGCTCGCCACCCTCGATCATTCTGTACAGATTCTCAATAATTTCACGAGGATTGTAATTCGGTATCTTCGTCATCCAGCCAGTGCCGATACCATCCGCGCCATTAACAAGGACCATCGGTATCACCGGCAAATAATGAACGGGCTCAATTTTCTGATTGTCGTCGTACTCGTGTTTCAGGAGTGCATCGTCGTGCTTGTGAAAGATAAATCGTGCCAATGGACTGAGCATCGTGAAGATGTAACGAGGACTTGCAGAATCTTTTCCACCTGCGAGTCTCGTGCCAAACTGACCAATTGGTTGCAAAAGATTGATATTATTGCTGCCGACGAAATTTTGTGCCAAATTTATTATAGTCGCCATGAGGGACATTTCACCATGGTGATAGGCCGAATGTTCAGCCACCGAACCGGCCAATTGTGCAACTTTGACTTCACGCTTGTCGTTACGTTTTAAACAGGTGTAAATGACTTTTCGCTGACCAGGCTTAAAACCATCAATGGCATTTGGTATTGAGCGAACATTGTCGTAATTGCTGAAGAGTACAAGCTCGACATTTATAAAGTCGGAGTACGTCACGGCTCTGGTATCTTTCTGGTAGAGATATTTTTCGCCAAGGCCAATTTCTTTCCGTCTCTTTGTCTCGTCCATGTGATTCGTCAGCCAATCTTTGCGCTGATCGACGCATTTTTTACTGAATGCCATTATGATATTTTGATCGTCCTCGTCACCAGCGTACGTGAAACGAATCCGATGACGGGTCATATTTTCGAAATATTCCTTTGCCTCTTTGGCCGTTGACGTACCCAAACCTTTGTAGTACTTTACCTTGTAAGTGTGAAAATTTTCCGTCTCCTTTTTCCATGCCTCAAACTCTGGCAGCGAGTAAAATGATAGCACATGGCTGCCTTTCGTTGCTTTGACTATCGGCGTGATAAATTCCTCAACGAAGTTGAGCTTCAACAATGATGGCCAATTATGATGGATGAAATTAATCAGGAGGCCCTTTATGTGAGAGCCATCTTGATCTTGATCAGTCATAATCATCATTTTTCCATAACGCAGCGTTTTCAAATCCTCGCGAGTTTCGTACTTTTTCTTGTACTGAAGACCCAAGATCTTTATGAGATTGTTTATCTCGGCATTTTCGAGAATTTGCTTGTGCGTCGCTTCTCGTACGTTGAGAATCTTACCTGGGGGACAAAAAAAAAATAGATTGAGAAAAATCTTCTTTTCGTCCAATTTTTGTAAAGAATTTTTCAATTAATTAACAATTGGGATTGAAAATATTGAGAATGACTTATTTTCAAAATTTTCTTTGTTCGACGAGAAAGAAACAAAAATTCTCAATATTTCGACTAACTCAGTTAATTTTCAAATTTAGAATTTTTGTTCAAATTCAATGCGCGAAAGAGAGAGTGGGAGGGAGGGAAATTCGGAAGATATAGAAAAATAATCAGTTTCCTGTTAATGAGCTTACCTTTCAACGGAAATATTCCGTATTTGTCTCTTCCGATGGAAGCAATTCCAGAAACGGCCATAGTTTTGGCTGAGTCTCCCTCAGTGAGGATGAGAGTGCAGTCCAATGATTTTGCCGTACCGGCATCATTAGCATCTTCCAATTTTGCAATACCTTGAAGCTTTCTCTTTTTCGACTTTGGTCCCAATTTTTGAAGTTGGCTGTCGGCTTTGAATTTTGCCCACGACAAAACCGCCTCGACGATACCGATTTTCGTCACCTTTGTGAGACAATAAATTGTAAAGAAAAAGTCCAAAACAAAAACGAGAAAAAGAAAGAAAAACATTACACACAGTTCCTATGAATTTGTCCGTGATGGAGCATTTGGATCCGAAACTCTTTGCCTGAAGAGTCATGTTCTCTTTTGTCTGGGAATCGAACGATGGATTGTTTATGAGACAGTTGACGAATACCCACAGATGATTTTTTATCTGAAACGGCTTTATCGCTACGCCACCTTTGTTCTTTTTCTTCAGTGTTTCCGTGAGATTTTTTACAATCGCATCGGTAACATGATCGACGTGTCGTCCGCCCTGTTGAAAATGAAAGAAAAAAAAAAAAAACAATTGTTTGTCTAATCGTTGAAATTTGTAAAATCTTTAATTATAACAAAAAAAAAAAAAACAATTCATCACCTTCGTGGTCGCGATACTGTTAACAAAAGACATTTGTTGAAATCCCTTGTCTGAAAGTGTGACCGCAACTTCCCAGCGGGGTCCACAAGCCTCGTAAGCTATTTTCAATGGATTTCCAATATCGTCCTCCTTTCCTTTCACGTAAAGATCCACATAGTCCTTGAAATTCTTGATCGGAACTCTTGTGCCATTCAGGAAAACTTTGACGCCTCTTGACGAGGCTGCCACGTCGTACGCACGACGCGACATCAAAGACATGATATCAGCATCGAGAGTTTCCATTTTGAACTTGGCGAGATCGGGCGAAAATGTTACTTTTGTGAAATCCTCGCCAAAGAATTCTTTGATTCTTGGCTCGCTTGCTTTGCCCATATTGTTGCCCCAAGTCTGAAAAATTAGTACGAAAAAATTTGATAAGCATTTTTTGATTGTATGAAAATTCAATTTTGATTTTATACCAATTGTATTTTTAGGCATTTAGAGATTACAAATATTTTTATCCGCTCAATCAACGAATTCTTATTTGTTACGATTTTTTTTTTTCGAAGCATGACTATTTTATTGATGACATATCTCACTTGTTTCAGACACTTCTTGTATTCCTTTGATGAAGTCTCAACGGTAAAACGGTGGCTGAATATGTTGCAGAGTTTTGCTCCATAGCCGTTTCTACCACCTGTTACTTTTTCCTCCGCATCATCGTAATTGGATGATGTCAGGAGATGTCCAAATATCATGGTGGGAACATACATTTTCTCCTCCTTGTGCATCACTACAGGTATTCCTTTGCCATTGTTCCACACAGATATTGTGTTGTTTTCCCTGCAATTAATTCGTAAAAGATATTCATCCGTTTGATCAATTTCTATAAATTAATTTAAAAAAAAAATCAATTATCTATTCATTTAATTACAATAGATTTGATGGTTTTTAAGAATTATCAAAATCCATCCGTCATCATATTAATAAAGTAATTCAAATAATATTAAGAATTAATGATCTACCAATTGAATTACGGTTACAATGAATCTTCAATGCTTCTAATTTTTAATTCTTTATGAAATAACATTCTAAACACATATAATAATGTTTTTGATTGCACAAACACTCACGCATCAATATCAATTTTGATCGTATCCATTTTGGCATCACGCTGTTTATTATCAGCCGCATTAACTAATATTTCGTCAAAGATCTTGTACAGTCCTGGCACATATTTGATCTCTCGCTGTACCATCATCTCTTTCTCTTTGTCAAAGACCCACATGAGTTCGGTCACGGGCTCGACAGAACCAATATAGGAATCGGGTCGGAGCAGAATATGCTCTAGCTGTGATTTTTTCTGATAAATACCCTCGATGGTTTTTTTCTTGCTTCCGGCACTTCCAGAGCCGTTTGCTACCCCGCTCATGGTGCACAAATATTTTCTGGTACCTCTGAAATGCGCAAACAAAAAAAATAAACAAACATTATTAAATCACGAGGTCGCCAAACTGAGTAGAAAAATTCTAAACTCGGAGCGTGAGGCAAAAAAAAATCGCGTACCCGATAATAATTTTACAAGTAAGGCGGGAAAATGGCGTCATCTATGGCCAAGTGCAAAGGGACGCCGCCACATTCCCAAGGGTTTTTATTTTGTGTGTTCAACTCTTTTTATTTCATTTTTAATTTGTTTTTCAACCGTTTGATCGTGCTGTTTTTTTTTAACGTTTCTGAGACTGGAGAGAGAGCTAATGAGCCAATTTCTTTTTTTTAAATTATCAATGGAAATTTTCAGTTTGTTCTGACCCACCTTCAAGCGTTGAACAACAAACAACAGGATATTCCCGATGTTGATCGGCTCGTACGATCACAGGGAAAATTTTCGATTTTCACAGAGCGTCCATTACAGATACAACAAATGCTGATTGGCATGCCCCTCCGCCCTCACGAGGGCCCGCCAGTCGATGTTTCGCTGATTTTATCAATCTCCTCTCTTCTTTTCTTCTCTTATCACCTCAACGACGATTAAACTCAACGTATAAATATCAAAAAACGGTACAAGCCAAGTTTAACAAAAAATTCGCGCGCCCGCGCGTCCTGATATTAGTGACGCCAATTTCGTTCGACGTGGTTTAAACCTGGCTTAGTTTAAGAAGCGGGTGTAATCGTGTTTCGGGAAATGCGGGTTGCCGTTTGTCCGAAATTTGCGAGGGAGATATTTCGCTTGTGCTGTAAAATGCACTAGAATCTAGAATGCACCGCTCAAGGCGCACTCATAGACGATACACTCAACGGTCAACGGCGGTAAAGAGAAAAAGAAGGAGAAAGCAATTTTATATACATATATAAAGTTGACCGGTCACTTTACCTATTTAACTTTTTTCTTTTTCTACTCGTTGGGGAATTCGGGAATGATTGACAGTCTAATTAAAACGTATGGGAGTCAACCGATGTTTTTTAATCAAGAAATCAAAATTTGAGTGTGAAGTTAGCCGGAGCCAATTTGACTTTAACCGGTTCGATTGTATGAAGTTTTAATCGAAGCGAAATCATTAAGGGTTGACAAATCATCTAACTGAATCGTTATTGGGAGTCTTAAGTTTTTTCATCAGATCGGAAAGACGATTTTCGATCGGCTAGAGAACAAGTCCACGTTAATGTGTCGTCTGAAGTTAGCCGCAGTATTTTTGGGTTTATCCAATTTACTTTCAAATTAGCTTAATTAATCCAGAATTGTTTGGTAGAGTTAAGGATTGTGCGATTAAAACGTATCATTTTTGAAACATCATTATGAAACATTATTCGTTCCCGCTATGTATCAGAGCGTATAATCAATACCACCGCGATCTACTGTACCGAGCTGCTGGTAGTGTAACATATGACAAGATCCACGGAGGTTGATAACTAAGCGTACCTCAGAACCGGGGTGGTGCTGCCCCGCGTGGCTAATCCACGCACCATATTGAGATTCATCGCAAATCTCGCTTTCTCTCTCTCGCTCTCCTTTCGACCTCACCATGGCGACTAGAGTAAGGAATCTCCCTCGCAAATTTCTGACGAACGGCGAGCCGATTAGCCGCGTACGCTGTAGCCATTTTAATATGTGCGTGGGTGCTCGAATTTTTTGTTAATCTCGGCTTGTACCGTTTTTTGATATTCATACGTTGGGTTTACTCGTCGTCGAGGTAATAAGAGAAGAAAGGAAGAGAGGAGATTGAGAAAATCAGCGAAACATCGACTGGCGGGCCCTCGTAAGGGGCGAGGGGCATGCCAATCGGCATTTGTTGTATCTCCAATGGACGCTCTGTGAAAGTTGAACATTTTCCCTGTTATCGTACGAGGCGATCAACATCGAGAATATCGTGTTGTTTGTTGTTCGGTGCTTGAAGGTTGGTCAGAACAAACCAAAAATTTCCATTGATAATAGAAAAAAAAGAAATTGGCACGTTAGGTCTCTGCAGTCTCAGAAACGCTAAAGAAGCAAAAAAAAAACAGCACGATCGAACGGTTGAAAAAAAAATTAAAAATGAAATGAAAAGAATTGCATGCATAAAATAACAACACTTGGGAATGTGGCGGCGTCCCTTTGCTCTCATCCAATCATAGATGACGCTATTTTCCCGCCTTACTTTCAAAATTATTATCGGGTACGCGATTTTTTTT
Source organism: Dyspetes luteomarginatus (assembly GCA_963669185.1). Classification (NCBI taxonomy): domain Eukaryota; kingdom Metazoa; phylum Arthropoda; class Insecta; order Hymenoptera; family Ichneumonidae; genus Dyspetes; species Dyspetes luteomarginatus. The sequence goes on along the minus strand of OY769910.1, from coordinate 17,546,355 downwards.
TGCTTCGCTTACTCCGAGTAGAGAAATTTTTTGTTCAATATGGTGATTCATGATTTGATAATATTTCTTTATTTTTTTTTATTTGCGTATTTCAGAGGTACGAGAAAATATTTGTGCACCATGAGCGGGGTAGCAAACGGCTCTGGCAATGCCGGAAGCAAGAAAAAAACGATCGAGGGTATTTATCAGAAAAAATCACAGCTCGAGCATATTCTGCTCCGACCCGATTCCTATATTGGTTCGGTCGAGCCCGTGACCGAACTCATGTGGGTCTTTGACAAAGAGAAAGAGATGATGGTACAGCGGGAGATCAAATATGTGCCAGGACTGTACAAGATCTTTGACGAAATATTGGTTAACGCTGCTGATAATAAACAGCGTGATGCCAAAATGGATACAATCAAAATAGATATTGATGCGTGGGTGTTTATGCAATCAAAAATATTATTATATGTGTCTCGAATGTTATTTCATAAAGAATTAAAAATTAGAAGCATTGAAGATTCATTGTAACCGTAATTCAATTGGTAGATCATTAATTCTTAATATTATTTGAATTACTTTATTAATATGATGACGGATGGATTTTGATAATTCTTAAAAACCATCAAATCTATTGTAATTAAATGAATAGATAATTGATTTTTTTTTTTAAATTAATTTATAGAAATTGATCAAACGGATGAATATCTTTTACGAATTAATTGCAGGGAAAACAACACAATATCTGTGTGGAACAATGGCAAAGGAATACCTGTAGTGATGCACAAGGAGGAGAAAATGTATGTTCCCACCATGATATTTGGACATCTCCTGACATCATCCAATTACGATGATGCGGAGGAAAAAGTAACAGGTGGTAGAAACGGCTATGGAGCAAAACTCTGCAACATATTCAGCCACCGTTTTACCGTTGAGACTTCATCAAAGGAATACAAGAAGTGTCTGAAACAAGTGAGATATGTCATCAATAAAATAGTCATGCTTCGAAAAAAAAAAATCGTAACAAATAAGAATTCGTTGATTGAGCGGATAAAAATATTTGTAATCTCTAATTGCCTAAAAATACAATTGGTATAAAATCAAATTTGAATTTTCATACAATCAAAAAATGCTTATCAAATTTTTTCGTACTAATTTTTCAGACTTGGGGCAACAATATGGGCAAAGCAAGCGAGCCAAGAATCAAAGAATTCTTTGGCGAGGATTTCACAAAAGTAACATTTTCGCCCGATCTCGCCAAGTTCAAAATGGAAACTCTCGATGCTGACATCATGTCTTTGATGTCGCGTCGTGCGTACGACGTCGCAGCCTCGTCAAGAGGCGTCAAAGTTTTCCTAAATGGTACAAGAGTTCCGATCAAGAATTTCAAGGACTATGTGGATCTTTACGTTAAAGGAAAGGAGGACGATATTGGAAATCCATTGAAAATAGCTTACGAGGCTTGTGGACCCCGCTGGGAAGTTGCGGTCACACTTTCAGACAAGGGATTTCAACAAATGTCTTTTGTTAACAGTATCGCGACCACGAAGGTGATGAATTGTTTTTTTTTTTTTGTTATAATTAAAGATTTTACAAATTTCAACGATTAGACAAACAATTGTTTTTTTTTTTTTTCTTTCATTTTCAACAGGGCGGACGACACGTTGATCATGTTACCGATGCGATTGTAAAAAATCTCACGGAAACACTGAAGAAAAAGAACAAAGGTGGCGTAGCGATAAAGCCGTTTCAGATAAAAAATCATCTGTGGGTATTCGTCAACTGTCTCATAAACAATCCATCGTTCGATTCCCAGACAAAAGAGAACATGACTCTCCAGGCAAAGAGTTTCGGATCCAAATGCTCCATCACGGACAAATTCATAGGAACTGTGTGTAATGTTTTTCTTTCTTTTTCTCGTTTTTGTTTTGGACTTTTTCTTTACAATTTATTGTCTCACAAAGGTGACGAAAATCGGTATCGTCGAGGCGGTTTTGTCGTGGGCAAAATTCAAAGCCGACAGCCAACTTCAAAAATTGGGACCAAAGTCGAAAAAGAGAAAGCTTCAAGGTATTGCAAAATTGGAAGATGCTAATGATGCCGGTACGGCAAAATCATTGGACTGCACACTCATCCTCACTGAGGGAGACTCAGCCAAAACTATGGCCGTTTCTGGAATTGCTTCCATCGGAAGAGACAAATACGGAATATTTCCGTTGAAAGGTAAGCTCATTAACAGGAAACTGATTATTTTTCTATATCTTCCGAATTTCCCTCCCTCCCTCTCTCTCTTTCGCGCATTGAATTTGAACAAAAATTCTAAATTTGAAAATTAACTGAGTTAGTCGAAATATTGAGAATTTTTGTTTATTTCTCGTCGAACAAAGAAAATTTTGAAAATAAGTCATTCTCAATATTTTCAATCCCAATTGTTAATTAATTGAAAAATTCTTTACAAAAATTGGACGAAAAGAAGATTTTTCTCAATCTATTTTTTTTTTGTCCCCCAGGTAAGATTCTCAACGTACGAGAAGCGACGCACAAGCAAATTCTCGAAAATGCCGAGATAAACAATCTCATAAAGATCTTGGGTCTTCAGTACAAGAAAAAGTACGAAACTCGCGAGGATTTGAAAACGCTGCGTTATGGAAAAATGATGATCATGACTGATCAAGATCAAGATGGCTCTCACATAAAGGGCCTCCTGATTAATTTCATCCATCATAATTGGCCATCATTGTTGAAGCTCAACTTCGTTGAGGAATTTATCACGCCGATAGTCAAAGCAACGAAAGGCAGCCATGTGCTCTCATTTTACTCGCTGCCAGAGTTCGAGGCATGGAAAAAGGAGACGGAAAATTTTCACACTTACAAGGTAAAGTACTACAAAGGTTTGGGTACGTCAACGGCCAAAGAGGCAAAGGAATATTTCGAAAATATGACCCGTCATCGGATTCGTTTCACGTACGCTGGTGACGAGGACGATCAAAATATCATAATGGCATTCAGTAAAAAATGCGTCGATCAGCGCAAAGATTGGCTGACGAATCACATGGACGAAACAAAGAGACGGAAAGAAATTGGCCTTGGCGAAAAATATCTCTACCAGAAAGATACCAGAGCCGTGACGTACTCCGACTTTATAAATGTCGAGCTTGTACTCTTCAGCAATTACGACAATGTTCGCTCAATACCAAATGCCATTGATGGTTTTAAGCCTGGTCAGCGAAAAGTCATTTACACCTGTTTAAAACGTAACGACAAGCGTGAAGTCAAAGTTGCACAATTGGCCGGTTCGGTGGCTGAACATTCGGCCTATCACCATGGTGAAATGTCCCTCATGGCGACGATAATAAATTTGGCACAAAATTTCGTCGGTAGCAATAATATCAATCTTTTGCAACCAATTGGTCAGTTTGGCACGAGACTCGCAGGTGGAAAAGATTCTGCAAGTCCTCGTTACATCTTCACGATGCTCAGTCCATTGGCACGATTTATCTTTCACAAGCACGACGATGCACTCCTGAAACACGAGTACGACGACAATCAGAAAATTGAGCCCGTTCATTATTTGCCGGTGATACCGATGGTCCTTGTTAACGGCGCCGATGGTATCGGCACTGGCTGGATGACGAAGATACCGAATTACAATCCTCGAGAAATTATTGAGAATCTGTACAGAATGATCGAGGGTGGCGAGCCAAAACCAATGGTGCCTTTTTACAAAAATTTTAAAGGAGCGATAGAGAGCTGCGGTGAATACAGATACGTTTATAGCGGTGAAATGTCGGTCAAGCGGTCGGGCGTAGTTGAAATTACAGAATTGCCCATTGGCACGTGGACTCAAGCTTACAAAGAGACGGTACTCGAGCCTATGCTACATGGAACTGATAAAGCACCATCGATCATCACGTAAGTTTATTTTTAAAAATGTTTCATCCTTTTATCATATAGAAGTAATCAAACCTCATAATTACCGTAAGTACCACTTTGATAAAAATCCGGGCTTTAGTACGGTACTTTGATGGATTGAACAAACGACTGCAAAGATTTCGAGTTTTTTTTTTGTTTGAATGGCTAATCGGTTTTTCAACATTATCTGTATAATCATTCGAATTCATATTGTCAACTACTATGCTGAAACTCCGTGCTAAATTTAAAGAAAAGTTCGATGCAGTATGCTTCATAGGCAGAATTCTTTTCAATTAAAAAAAAAGTGACTATAAATCCTTCTGCCCGTGTAAAATATAAAAGTTACCTCTATTTAAGAAAATATATTTTTATTTTTTCAGGGACTACAAGGAATACAATACCGACACGGCCGTACGCTTTGTCGTTACCATGAGTGATCAAAAACTCCTCGAGCTCGAGAGGGAAGGCGGCCTTCACAAGGCATTCAAGCTTCAATCGACGGCCTCGATCACCTCGATGGTTCGTTAAATTGCTTTTTATAAAAAGAAAAAAAATTACAATAATACGAATAATAATATTGAACAATCAATTGATCTTTATTACAGTGCGCTTTCGATGAAAATCTCTGTCTGCGAAAGTACGACAGCGCTACCCAAATAATGCATGGCTTTTACAAAGTTCGTATGGACGGCTATCAGAAGAGAAAAGATTATCTCGAGGGCATATTGCAAGCCGAAGCAGCAAAGCTCTCGAATCAAGCGCGATTCATATGCGAAAAGTGCGACGGTGATCTAGTAATTGAGAACAAGAAGAAAAAAGAAATGATCGCTGAGCTCGTTAGACGGGAATATCAGAGTGACCCCGTTGTCGCCTGGAAAATGTCCCAGAATCGAGAGGAAGTATTGGTTAGTTGCACGAAATTTTTATAAATTTCATAAATTCTCCTTTAACAATCTTGCCCTAATTGTACTTATTTGTATCGTTTGCCAAAACTTTGACAACTTAAGGAAAAATTGCAAGTAAGTGAGGGAAAGGGAAAAAAGCCACCAGGAAGAAGTCAAATATTTTCTCCCACGAATTTTGTAATTGTTGAATCAATCTTTTTTGCATTGTTGCAGGAGGAAGAAGCAGCGAACAACGACGAAGAGCCTACATCTGCCGCACAAATAGAGAAAGAAAATTTCGATTATCTCCTCGGTATGACTATGTGGAGTCTGACGAAAGAGCGCAAGGACGAATTGCTGAAACAGCGAGATGAAAAGATTAAGGAGCTGCAGCGACTTCAAGCAAGAACTCCAAAGTCCCTCTGGAAGGAAGATCTCGACAATCTGTTGGCTGAATTGGACAAGGTAAAAAAAAACTGCAAGTTGCAACTGCAAAACTACAATATTTTATATATGTGTGCACTCCGAATATTTACATTTTTTGGTTTATAATAAAAATAATTTAAAAAAAAAACAGGTTGAAGAGAAAGAACGCAAAGAGGAGAACAAATCGAAGCAAGGAGTCAAAAAGCCGTCGGCGAAATTATATAATGGTGAATGGCATCGAATCCTTCCGACGATTGATGAAGACCTGAAAAAGCGAATAGACAAAGCTGATATTGTCTTGAAGGACAAAAAGGAAGGAATTAAAAAACCACCGAGAGGGGTAAATATTGTGGGAAATAATGCGAAAATTAACAAAATATCCATAAATTTTGCAATTTTGGTAGGGTAGCCATAATTTATAATGCTAAGGATAAAAGTAAAAGTTGTAGCAGTAGAAAATATTGAGAAAATGAAACATATTCGTGAAAAGATGAAAATTACAAGAGAAAAAAAACATATTACAGAAAGTTGAAAATTTAGGGGAAATTAATCGTGAAGTTTTTGTCGAATTAAATTTCGCAATGAGGATTTTGCATGTCCGAGAATAGACAATTTGGCAAACTTGTGGCTGGTTTGATACATAATAAAAATGTGCAATTTTTCTCTGTCCTTAGGTGAAAAAAGAGATCAAGGTCGAAAAAGAGGATAAGGACGAGTTTGACGCTCTGGTTGAATCAGGGGCGAAGCCTCTCGACGAGAGACTCGGCGATTCAATGGAGAAAAAGACGACGAAAAAAGAAGGAAGGCAAACGACACTGCCATTCAAACCTGTGAAAAAAGAGAAAAAGAGCAAGGGAAGCGACACAAGCGACGATGAGATTAATTTCGATACGCTATCGCCACCTCGTGCTTCACGAGCCCCACGCCGAGCCGCTGCTTGTAAGTTTACTTTTTACTTTTGTTTTTTCAAATAAATTCGCTAATCTGTAATTTCTCCCGTTCAAATATGTAACATACGTGCATGTCGATTGTTTCGAGAACAGCAACGAAAAAATACAATTTGAGCAGTGACGAGGATGAACCTCCGAGTCCGGAACCAGTTTTACATCCGACCAACGAATCAGAGTGAGTAGAATCCTTTCATTCATAATTGATAACAATTTCGTTTTTATAATTTGTAATACATGTTTCTGATCGCGATATTCAGGCACAGAGAAGCATCCCCGATTCCCTTGAATAGCGACTCTGACGAAGATATGGTTGACAAAAATACTCCACCGTCGAAACGTAAGAAAATGATACAATGCCTATTTCTTCACGTAGGCATCTTTGATAGAATATATTAAATTAATGATTTGCTATCATTTGTTTTTATTACCTGACAGATCGTTCTGAAGAATTGTTTGATTCGCTGGTAGGAAGCTCACCACCAGAGAGTACTCAAAAGGCGGTGAACATCAGCTCGTCGAGCGAAGACTCACCGGTCAAGCCAAGCCCTCCAAAGAAGAGCAGAGGCAAGCACTCACAAATATCTTATATGTATTTCGTAATGGAAAATTGTCTGATGTTCTTTTGGAATTATTATTATTATTATTAATATTATTCCCAATCAATTTTCTCAGTATCTTCAAAATGGTTGAGTTTTTCAGATTTCTATCATATCGCGACGTACTTAAAATTTTCATGCAGTCTAACTTTTGATTCAGAATTTATAAGTGATTTCTCCTTCCAGCTCCGGCAAAGAAAAAACCCGAGAACGGTGGTGGCAGCAAAGGAATTAAGAGACCCATGAAAAAATCCCAGTCTTCTCACTCCGATTCCGAGGATGATTTCATGTCGAAAAAGATCATAGCAGTAAGTGCGAAATATAGTTGACAAATTTGGTCCTTTTTTTCACGTAAAATTACACGTACAATTCATCGTTATCGTTGAAATTACAGCCGAAGAAAAGAGCGAGAAGATCCGATTCGGCCGATGAGAGTTTCGTTGAGGATTCTCCGGTCGCGAGAAAACCAGCAGGGAGGGCGCGGAAGCCGGTCTCCTACACTCTGAATTCCGACGATTCTGATTGAGAATTTCGTCTCTCAATATAATTTTCTTCGCACAAGCGCGCACCCTCCTCCCCACCCAAACATCGAGAGTAATATTTTCCAGTTTAATTTCAATTTTTTTACGTCTACAACGAGATTTTGTGCGAATGGCTGCCATATGTGTAAGGCCAACAACAATATGCCTTGAGGGTATATTTTTTTTAAAACAAAGAACGAACAAAAAGAGAATAAGTAGTTAAAAAATCAAGAACAATTGACGAGAACCACAGTGGCAAACGTAAAAGGCCCAAAAAAAATAGCGGCAAAACAGCCGGTTTTTTTTTTATTTAAGAAACTTTTCCCATTTTATCGCCGCGACCATAGCTAATTTATATTCCGAGAAACAGTTGATATTTCGCAGTTAAACACGTATTAATTTACTCTATACATATTTCTAACTCTGCGAGGATAGAAACGACTTTGTACGTTAATAATTATCTCTAAAGTATGACCGTAAAATTATAAGAGACTAGCAACGAGTAATTTTTCGCATTCTTGATATATTAGAGTACTTACCAGTGTTTCTGATGAAAAAAAAAAAAATGAATATAAAAAGAAAATAGAATAACAAAATTAAGTAGAATTAAATTGAATTAACGTGGTTGTATGAAAAGCGTGAATGTGATATACATATGAATAAAATGACATGGGAAAAAAATTAAGTCTCAAGTTCTACTTATACATATTCGTGATTTTTTAAAATAAAAGTTGTGCACCGGCAAAGTGTAGCGCCCACGTTCTCTCTACGTTTGTCCCATCTCGATTATACCGTCACGAGTGAAGAAGCTCTTACAGAAATACTTGAATGAAATCATTAAAACCCGAAATACGGTTTGGAAAATTCGATGCTTTTTGTATCTGAAAAAATAATGGCCGTTTATTAGCATACAATTTTTAACAATTGAATTCGTTGTATCCGGGCGAGCAATGGAGAAACATTTATCCGGAAATTCATTCACATTTTGCCTAAATTTCATCATGAACAGACATATAAAACCTCAATTTAATGACTTTCCGGATAACTAGCCACTGCCTAAATAACGATGAAAAAAAGGAGGAAATCTATTTGGGTCTAATCGATGAATTTCTTCGTGGAATAATTCTCATCCACAAACCTCCCTTGGCTCTCACAGTCAGACGAAATTTTGGCTGGACTTTTTCCTTGCCGGATACAGGCATTAGATCGAATTTATTAAGTATCGCGCTTATTATCGATTTTATCTCCATCATCGCGAATTTGTTACCTGAAATCATGAGAATTTGATCAATCATTGACGAATGATCGGATGAATATCGTCGGAATTAATATTTTTCACCTATGCAATTTCTTGGACCAGCACTAAATGGAAGATAAGCGTAAGGATGACGATTTGTAGAATTTTCCGGACTGAAACGCTCAGGTTTGAAGCTGTGTGGGTCAGGAAAATGATGCGACAATCGATGAGTGCTGTAAGGCATTACGATGACTCCACAGCCAGCTGGTACGATGTGTTTACCTGTCGACGATTTAAAAAAAAAAAAAAACATAATATTTGATACTCAAGAAGAACCTTTGATAAATAATCCACGAAAATTATACGTATGCAATAACTGCAAGTATAGATATCGCACGTATTTTCCTACCAATTTTCACATCTTCGCCGAGAGTCCTGGCGAAGAGCGGAACACTCGGATACAATCTGAGTGTTTCCTTGATGCACATCTCGAGATATTTCATCGAACGAAAATCGTCCATCGTTGGTGAAAATTTTGTCTCGTCAGTCCCAAAAATTTCATCATTTTCGTTAATGCATTTATCGAGCCAATCGCGATTATTGGCGAGAAGAAAAAGCGTCATAGCTGTTGCAGTTCCAACGGAATCTTGACCGGCTAACATAAAAGTACAACACTCGTTGACGATCTCTTCGTCTGTGAAGCGAGCATTTTTCTCACTCTTTTCCATCATAAAATGCATCAGAGAATTTTGATCGATTGCTTGTTCTCCTCGTGAGTGACACTCGCGCTTTTCTGATATTATTTGACGACATGCATTTGCGAGATTGTCCCGATGCTGTTGCTCATTTTTACCGGTTCTCGTCCTTCTGTAGATCCAATCAATGAGGAGCCATGGTCTGATCAGACGGTAGGGAACGAGAACTTTGCCTCTGAAAACAATTATGCATATTATTTTCAAGAAAATTGGAATTTTTAGTCAATAAAATTGGGAATTAAAAAATTCAAAGTGTCCGACATTGACGTGAAGATAATTGAAAATTATAAAATCGAAGAATTTAACGTAGAGAATATGGCAAGTTCAAAGTTTAATAATAATAAAAATCGGAATTAATACGTAATAAATATAATACATACTTTCTGAAGGGCAAATCATCGTTTCTACTACTCTCATCCTTCTCGCGAGCCTTCACGCCTAATACAGTCTCTGAAACGTGACGATGAAAAAAAATAAAAAAATATTGTTCCGCTCAAAGATCGTTCAAGGATGAAATTTTTCTTCGCTCCTCGTTGACGGCTCACATCGACGAGACATGCAAGACTCACCATTGAGAATTTCATACACGGAGTCATTGACGAAAGACGTGATGTCGATATCTCGACCACCCAGGCTTGAGAGTTTCTCAACCAAATGTACGGAGCAACAAGCAAACGATTTGGCATATTTATCGAGAAATTGTCGATGAAAAGCAGGCTGAAGTATTTTCCGATGTATCGTCCAAGTCTCGACATTGCTAGTTATCAATCCTTTGCCAAGAAAATTGTCCAACATTTTGTAAAATAATATTTTACCGGTATTTTTACTATTTCCAAGAACAAGCTGAATGTCCTTTGGTTCGAGAATGACAACACATGGCAAAAGTGTCAGCCAGATACGAAATATTGGCCCGTACTCTTCGTAAGCGACATGAGACATTTTATGAAGAACTGCAAATATCAGAATAAAATTAAATAGCATTATTCCAAAAAAAAAAAAAAAAAATACAATAAATTAAATTCCATAAATTTGTCTCATTAATTATAAAATTGAAGTGAAACAAAGTATTTTAAATTATAATTATAAGTCTGTGTGATAGACTTTGAGTAAAATGAATCATCTTACTCACCATCATCATCGTAAACAAATCCAGCATTTCCTAATATGGGAATGGTCGATGGTCCACCGAGTGAAAAAATAAATTTCAAAATTCTAATATAATCTCTCAAATTGTAGACGACGTAAAAAATAAAAATACTCAATAAAAGTACATAAAGCCATGTCTCAGTCGGTGCTCTGTCCCACTGCAATATATAAGGAGAGAAAAAAATAATAATATATGATACGCTAGTCTCGTGATTTTTTTTTTTTTTTTTGTATTCAATGAAACTGCATTGTCGTCAAAGACTTTATAATTATATTAGAGCACATTTTAGCGCGTATGCGTTAATTGGAACGAGGCGTGAGATTTGTGTGTGTCGTCGTTGTTGAGTCATTTATTGGACGACAAACGAAAAACTGTGTTCACAGCAAGCTGCACACGAGGCACCCTTCATTCAAGGTCTTCCGGTCTCTCGGTCAACCGCAAATGACATCGTATAAATGTTAATTTACAATTCCTAATTCAACAGTTAATTTAAAAAAAAAAAAAAAACTAGATGAGGCACTCTTCATTCGAGTTCTTCGGCTCTCGCGCGGTCAACCGCAAATGACATCGCGTAAATGTTTACGTAAAATTGCTAATTCAACAGTAAATTGAAAAGAAAAAAAAAATCAGTCTAATAAATAAAATATTTGCCGTTTTCCTGATGCATAAAATACAAATTATTCCAATCTATTATATATATCATACGATATTTTAACGAGAAATTATTCGGTGATGAAACTCACAATTTGACGAATAGTTGTAACCATCGCAGTCTTCGTTTAAAAATTGATTAAAACTCAAAATACAATACTCTGAAGAACAAACGCATGTGCAAATTGATGCAAGAAAATTCTGACTGCAGAGAATAATTTCAATTCTTCGTTTCCTTTTATACTACTCGATCCAGGGAGAGAGAGAGAGAGAGACAGACCAAGAGGGGGAGAACGTCGCATCAGCCTCCCTCCACAAAAGAATTGCACCTCGTGGACCATCATTTATCAGTTTTTATTATGTACACATAACTCTTGATTTTCTTCGTTACGTTTTGCACACTTGACGTTCCCTCGTCTCAGATCAACTCTGTCTCTCTGCTCTTCCCACGTCGAGTTTATTCTACTTTTATGATCGTCCAAATGCATGTACTATGTCTCGCACGATGTTCTTGCGAATTCTTTGACGATTTTACTAAAGTGCATATGAAACGAGAGTAAAATATTTTTTTCCTGTACGCCAAAACCAAGGAAATACGACGTATTTTTCACGATTTTACTACGAATGCCGCGATGTTGCTCAAAGAAAAATAATATTTTATACAAAAATAAACGCAAAGATGATTTTTGAGATTTTTGTTGTGAGACTGGAAGGAAGGAACGAGTGATACTGAAAGCTTTCGTCGAGCCAGGGCTTACTTTATAGATAGAGACTTTCTTATTGTTCGCTGACAATAAGTATATGCTGCTTTATGTTGGAAACATGCATTTGGATATTAAACGATCGATTAACCGGCCGTTCATAAACGGATCACGTTCGAGCGTATAGAAACGATGACTAGTTTTCACAAGTGATCGAGAGCCAAGTTTCTTCTTCGCGGGAGGTGCGAGACATCATTATCATTGTTATTATCATTTTATGGGTACACTGGGGTGCTAAAAGACCCCAGGCTAATTTTTGTTTGGACCGTTTTTCATCAATTTCTGAAACAAAAAAAATAATTAATTATAAATATTATTTGTGTGCAATAATTTTTATTTAATCAAGACTTGTACTTGGATTTGAAAATGGTGGAGAATTGGCATCATTTATTGGCCAAAAATCATGAGTATATAATTCTCACGAAGAGTAAAAATCAATTATTGAAAAAGCTTCTAGAATGAATTATTGAAAAAGCTTCTAAAATAAATTATTGAAAAAGCTTCTAAAATGAATTATTGAAAAAGCTTCTAAAATTCATGGTAAAATACTCATAAGTTTAAGGCTGCAAAATGATCGCCTGATAATATGCAATCCATGCGTGTGATATTTCAACTTGTTGTCATTGTCGTACCGACGTAGAAAAGCCGGGACTTGTCGCCCTCTCTGCTAAAAAATTTCATTCATCAACGACGAGAATCGCTTCGCTCGCTCGCTCATGACGATAAGTTTGGTCCCTTTGGTGGGATGATAAAAAAAAAAAACGAACGGCGCGTTTGAAACTTGAATGGTTGGCTTTTTGACGATTCCTTAAGCGCAGCCGCGTGACTTGCAAGCCCCTCCGTTTTCCACCTTGAGTGGAGACCAACCCCTAGAAGAAATTGGAAAAAAAAAATTAATCTCCATTCTCGTATTTCACCGTATTTCTCTGCCTTAAAAAATATATATATTAAAATTTATTAGAAAGGCGTTAGAAATTTATTTAGAATTTAATTTATATGATTTTATTTTAAATATTTAACTATGAAAGTTATAACGACGAATCACGAGATTCTGGGATTATCGATTGACGTTGGTCCAGCTTTCCTCCAGTCTCCATCCGTCCTTGGGAGTTGACGGTCCAAAAAAGTTGATTCTTATCACTCTTTTCCTCTCTATTATCAATCATCGAAAAAAAAAAGATCTCGGACAGAAGATTATTGATTTTTCGAATTTCTCGTTTATTATTTTTTTTTTGGTGAAAAAATTGGTCAAAGTTCTGGAAAAATGGTGGTTAAAATAAATGATACAAAAACGTGTTGAAAAATAAATTATTTTGCGGTCTCACAGATATACAGAAAAAGGGAGAGTCAAGAGTTGATTGTCTGGCGTGTGGAGGCGGCGGTCGGTGTGTCTGTTCAAGAGAGGCAAAATAGGTGGGAGGTTGAAGTTTGTATAGTGACGTTGGTTCGTTCGCGTTCTCGTACACGTGATTTTCCTCGTATACACAGAGTATTTCTCTCAGTGCTGGGATAGCTCGCGGGCTGTTCGGACTACTGCGAGGCTTCTTTCTAGGAAAATTCTATGCCAAATGGCAGATACTCGAAATTCAAAAAATTTGCTATAAGTGATTTATTTTTGTTTTTTTTTCTTCTTCTTTCGCGATATCTACGAAATTATCAGAGATAGAAGAGTGTGAACGTGTCGCATTTGTCTTGGCGAATTGCCTCGAGAGTCTACAGAAAAAAAAAAAAGTCTTTTGGTGACGCGGAATTGTTTATTTTTTTCTTTCTATTTTAATCGGATTTAATTTATTTTTATTTTTGTGCACTGGATAATTGTATCTAAACAAGAGATGGAGTTTAGATTCAATATTAATCGGCTTTTGCCGAGGAAGATCAACAAGATAAGTCATACTTTGATACCGGAAGATTTCAGAGGCGATCGTCGTGAGCTCAAGTGAGTATTATGACTAAAAACTTTGACATTATTCTGGAATTTTCTATCATCCCTTATGTTAATTTATAGTGCTATTGGATTAACCAATACGGATTTAACAATTCCGTGAATCCTCGCATGAAATTTTCTCTTTCTTTTTTTTTTTTGCAATCGTTTTATTCTCACGAGTTTCATTATCGTTGATGATCAAGCAGCTTGAATTGTGTCAATCACTTTCGCTCCTCCTCAAGATCGTTCGCAGCTTCTGTAATTATAATAAATTGTTTGAATTACCAAATCATCCGTTTGAGATAAATCATTCGTGGATAAATTAATGTTATGCGCCACTCGTGTACTTTATACGACATCTCATAGAATGTTGGCCAGACTTGCTTTATGATTATCGCGAGCTCGCGAGAAATGTCTTACAAGCAAATGTTATTCGTGAAAAAGGTGGGCGGACGAGAGAGACGGGTCTGTTGATCGGTGGGAAGTTGAGGAAAAAAATTTACATGGCCAAGTGGCTTTCTGCGCGCCAGGGCCCTTCGTTGAGGCAGACACGCGACTCTCCGTGACTTTTCTGCCATGTGCAGTGTCATTTTCGAGGTCGCTGTCGAACAATTCTTGAATGCTAATAATTACGCAATCATTTGACCAAATTTATTCTATTTTTATCAAAATGCATCCACGTTATGAATGGAAAATTCAAACGTTTTTGCAATCCTCGCCGTTTGGAAGATTCAAAAATACTCGCAGTTCCGGGTTTTCAGATATGCGCGGTAAAAATGGTTTAAATTTTATTCTATATATAGATATATTTGTCATACTAATTTGATGCCGGCTTCTTGATGATAAATATTAATGAAATTTTATGACCCACTTTGAAATGAAAAATATATGTATACATATTAACAGTTTTTAATATTTTTTTATGCAATTTTGAATGTTTTGAATGAAAAAATATGAACACTTCCGGCTTCATATGCGCGTCGAAAATTATGTAAATTTCAGTCTGTAGATAAAATAAAATAAATTTTTATGTTTTTAATAGTTTTGAATGCAAATATGAGGCAATCAATTTTTCATATTTATTCTATTTTAATAGAGGCAGATGGAACTTATGAATCATATAAATTTGAATGTTCTTGTAATCTTCAGGCGTGAAAACGTTCGAAAATATTAGAACTTCCGTGTCTGTACGCGGTAAAAATTATGCAAGCTTCACTATACAGATATATACTTGTCATGTTAATGTGATGCTGGCTCGTGGACGGTAAAAATGAAAGAATTTTTCACGAGACACTCGTTTGAAATGAAAAATTACGAACACGATATTTAATTTTTGTTTATAATTTTCACCCATGCTCAGGCTTTCTTGGTTTAAAAACTGAAAATTACATAAATTCAATTTGCTTCAATATAATATTATTTTCAGTTGTTTTTTGTTTTAAATAACACTCGATGATACTCATGAACGCAAATTGCAGATTCCAAATTGTGATCTACTAAAAATTTTTATTCCAAAATAATCGAAACTGTTCAAAAATGGTCAAGATACAATATAAATAATAAAATATACGATCAAAATAGCGACTGGAATACCTTGAAATTGCATCGACAATAAAATGAAGGCTATAAAAAAAAAAAAAAAAAAAACATAAATTCAGTAAGCATTCCTCAACATGAAAATTTATAATCATTCGTACAGCTGGAAAAAAAAAAGAATCCTCATCTTCGTCGAAGTACCCAAGGTCACTACACAAAATGAATGCTTTTATTCCAACTTATACCGGAAGTTCATGCTCCGTGTCGAGCAGAGATATCCTTTGCACACAGAGCGTTGAAAATGACATTCCAGATTCCCGCATACAGAGTGAATGTCGTAAAAATAGAAATTTCCCTCTCGTTGTTCCGTAATATAGCTTGTAAGATAAATATAGTGCACGTTGGACACCTGTTCGACTCATCGAGAAATTGAGTAGCAGATACACGAGTTTCGTTTTCCGGCTTATTGCAGGTTTGTTGAAATTTTGCCACGCGCGACGTAGCGGGATAAATAGCGAAAAAGAATAGTCTCTACCGGTTTTCGGCCAAGCGTGACCGTCGACGTCTTTTTTAAATCCTCGAGTTTGTCGTTGATTTCTTGTTGTTTTGGCGTCTTTTTCTAGATATTCCGTCTTCACTATATGACGTCTCTAAAACCAAAATGGCATGTTTTCTGTCTGTGAGTCTAGAATCTACGCCATTTTAATTTTAAACGCGCTTTATAATACACATCGATAGTCTAAAATTAAAAGGGCGTCTCGAGTATTCTTCAGCATAACTCATAAGCCTCTCTGGCTTTAGATCATCGATATATTTTATAATGAGTAAAAAGGCACAACAATATATAGAAAACTCAGCTGGAGAAGCGAAGCCAAGCAGTGGCGTTTAGGCGTCTTTTTCTATATATTTCGTCTTCACTATATGACGTCTCTAAAACCAAAATGGCATAAGTTTTCTGTCTGTGAGTCTAGAATCTACGCCATTTTTATTTTAAACGCGCTTTATAATACACATCGATAGTCTAAATTTAAAAGGGCGTATCGAGTATCTTTCAGCATAACTCATAAGCCTCTCTGGCTTTAGATCATCGATATATTTTATAATGAGTAAAAAGTCACAACAATATATAGAAAACTCAGCCGGAGAAGCGAAGCCAAGAAGCGGCAAAAGTTCCGCAGGTGTCTTTTCCTCGCGGTCTGAGCACACCACAATGTAAATTATATACGATGTGCCAGGAAGATTTACGTCTCGGTCTTGAATCCCTTGCTGAACCGTGAACGAGAAGGAAAAATACAAAGAGGGGGAGAGGCGTCAAATTATTTCTCGTTTTGCTTCTTCTTCCGTCTCATTCAAAAGGCTTGTAGAAGATTTTTGACCGATAAAAACACACAGACATATATAATTTCTCGTATATATTCTTGAGTTGTTGTTGAAGATTGATGAGAATTTATTGGAGCGAAGAGATGTTTTTTTTTTTTTTTTCCTCTGAAAGGAACGTAAATTCTCTGTGGTAAAAAGAAATGAATTTAGAACGATTGAGCACTTTTTATAATGGCTGAATTCTGTTTCTTGATTTATTCCTCTTTATCATAATTTAAAATCGTAATTATTGTGAATTGCTGGAGGATAATTGGGAATTGTTTCTTTTTGCCGCGATGAGAAGAGAATGTTGAGAAAAAAAAAAAACAAAACAAAAAAATTATAATCAGATAGGGATTTTTTCCACTTACATCGGAGAATGAACTTTTACTCATTCCACCGTGACTCGGATTGTATGATTCACCTCGTTCGTTCCCACACAAAGTTGAAAGGTATCGGTGAAGGCACAGCAACCGAGACAACACATTGACGCGTAAATAAAGTTCTGACGTAACGCCAGAAAACATCGTGAAAACATTTTCGAGTCACCTGCACAAAGGTGCAGGTGACTTGATTATTTAAACTCATCTTTATGTCTGATATTAAAAAATTGTTATAAATTGATGCCATCGTTCTAAAATATTTTATGTAATTTTACATAATAAAAAAAATTAAAAAAAAAACAATTATGTATTTTTTACATCATTTTGAATAATATATATATTGCCCAGCCATAGGAAAATAAAATTTGATGGTTTTTGTTGGAAAAAAAAATGGAAATTCGAAACTGAGATAAGTCATTGACGCCAGGACGAAAATAAGGAAAAGTTTTTGAATTTGTGGAAAGAATTAGGCGAGATGCATGCTATGTTGATTATTGAGAAATCGATAATCCCAAAGTAAGGAGAAACGTTATGAGACCCTTCTCTGTGCACAACCGGATGTCGCGTGACCGTCCATATTCCAACAGCGAGATACTTTTCTTTCCCTCATCCTCCTTTTGCTTCCCATTATCGAGTGTAATATCGCGTTTTTGAGCTCACTCGCTCTCTCTCTCTTTCTCTTTCTCGTTCAAACAATCACACGGTTTACTGGCAATTTTCGTAATGGAATAAAATCGGTTTATATCGCGCGATGCTTTTCGTGTATATACACGAAAAGCAGAAAAGCATAATCACGATTTTGATCATAAACGATGAATAAAGAGTGGCAAGAATGCGAGATCGCTGCTTTAATTATTTCTATGATTTGTTTTGTTTTTTTCTTTTAGCGAATGCCAGAGATTACTTACCAGAGTATTGGACGACATGGGGGAGGCTTCGGCAACGGCTCAAGGACTCAGCAAGCCGATAACGAGCGCTGCCAAACTCAGAGATACCGATCATTTGGTCTATTTGTTGGTCGACCACGAAGGAAATAAGTAATTATTTCTCTCATTGATTTTCTTTCGCACCAGAGTCCTTGCATCTGAATTTCTGAAAATACAAAAATCGAGTAACAAAGTCTGACAGAGTTTCAAATTTTTGCAATTTTAACTATAATTGTATCTGAAAATACAAAAATCCAGTAACAAAGTCTGATAGAGTTTCAAATTTTTGCAATTTTAACTATAATTGGATTGTACAAATGCACACATGAAAATTACAAAAAATATATTAGTTTGTTGTTTTCATTTTTTTTTTCTTTTAATATTTCCAAGTTTCTCGGTGGTAATTTTTTTGCGAAACAATTGGAGCACGTAAATTTGAGAGAAAAATATGTCGTATAATTTCTATAGAAACTTTTAACAAAAAATCTATGGAAAATTTTTAACACGAGGAATAACAACGATAGAAGAAATGTGACATTGATTATATGTGACATTTATTTCTATTAAAAGAAATCCTGCAAAGAAAATATAAACAAAAATAAAAAGAGCACGTTGACAAAAATGAGCGCATATGATGAAAAATAATAAATTGAAATATAAAGTATTTACATTAATGCAAGAAATGAGCAAAAAACGAAGTTAAAATAGTGAGACGTGGCAAAAGGAAAGTAAGCATAACTGTTCATTATATGTACAGCGAACAATCATCCTCAAGATAAAGTTTTCCCCTTCCAAGTTCCAAGTTGCATAAGCTTATGTACAATAATGCTAAACTTTTACTACAAGATGGAGAAATCTATTCGGCATTTAGCCATTTTGATGACCTAAATAATATATTACTCCGAGAATCATGAGAATTTAACAAGTCAAAGATTGTCAATGAATCATTGTCTTATTATATTTATCTCGGACATGGACAAGAATGTACACAACGACTCCTTATTTTAGGGCTCTCGCGAGCAAAAAAGCGTGTACAAAGCTCGCTGGATCGATGGGACAGAGAGAGAAAGAGAAAGAGAAAGAAAGAAAGGCGTATGAAGTGCCTCTCGTACCGTCTAGACGCACATATCCGCGTCACGACTTAACTTTTTAGTTAAAAAGTTAAGTCTTGACGCGGATATCGATCGCCTTAATTTCTTGTTTTCATTACAATTACGTTCGTCCCTCACAAAATCATAAAAATCGACGAAATACTTGTTCAATCCCATATCCAATAAAAGCTCCTTGAAAAATAAAGCATATCGTATGCAAGCTTCTATAAAAATGTCCCTCTGTATAGAGCACGCAAAACTGGGGACTTATCAAAGTTAAGAGTTGATTCGTGACTGCGGTATCTCCAGAATTGGGAAACCGGCCAAGAAACCTGATTCTTTGGGTTATACCCCCGGCCCAGCTCGCAGATAATTCTCATTCTGCAGCGTTTCTCACGTAATTTTTTGAACGTGCGACTATTACGTGGCCGAAGAGCTCGTAGCAAGTAACCGAGGGGTCCAACATTTTCCATAATACGACCCAGTTTCTCACCCTCAATAGCCGAAGTTTACGCCTTCTTGAATTATGCACTCGCTTTCTGCAAAAGGGGTTGAAACTATTGTAAAGTATATATATATATATAGCGTGCAATATAAACTGTGACGATTCTCAAAGACTCTAGATACATAATGCAAAAGCATTTTATATATATAGACTATAGAATATGTATATATAAAAGCAGTTCCTTCGGCCCTAGGAAATCTGAATTCCACTATGAATTAATGAAATATCAACCCGACTGCTCTCTCATAGAATTAATCCAATTTTATACCGTCAATTTAAAGTCAAACTGAAAATGAATAGAAAATCAGCCGCCATCATCAAACAGATCGTAATTTCGATTAAATTTTAGTTCAGCTACTGTAAATCGACCGAGTGTGTACCGTTCAATGGCGTACGATTAACGGTTTACTTTACGAAGAAGCAACATACGCGGTTGAATATTAGTTGATTTCCAATAAATAAATAAACTAATTGTGAGAATCAACGAACCCGAAATTCATTTTTCACTATTTATTAACGAAGCTGTAAATGAACGGGAAAAGTTATTGAAAATTAACGGTGAACTCGAGTCTGCTGGGGGGTGGCGATCGGATATTTTGCACCCTCGCATATATTGTCGGCAAAATTCAAACCAAATAACCCAAGCTAGACGGACTAATAATAAGTATGCGGCGGGGTAGGTGGAGGTGATCAATTTTGCCTATTATATATATAATAAACTATCAGGTGTTTGTGGCTCAGACGCGAAGCGCAGAGGAAATACATTTTAGATCGACCAAATCCTGATAAATGTTTGATTTTTTTTCTTCTTACAGTGGTTACGGATGCGTCGTTGGACTGTTGAAAACTGGATCGAAGAATCTATTCATGTTTGACGAAAATGGACTTCATTATCAGCTCCAGCCAAGATGCATACTCGATTTTTATGTACACGAGGCGAGACAACGCATGGGACTTGGAAACGTGCTTTATCAACACATGCTTGCCGTGAGAACCTGAAACAATGTTTTCTTTTATTTATGTTTTCAAACACAAATTAAATATAAGGAAGAAAGAAGAATTCTCGACAAGATACTAATTGGTGTCTTGGCGCCTCTTGATTTCTCATTCTCTCTCTCTCTCTCTCTCTCTGTCTCTTTTAGTCTCTCTCTGTCTGTCTGTATCTTTTCCCATCATGGCTGTGAAGAGCAATTTAGCGCTCTCGCTCGTGTTGTATACATAAAACTGCTCGGACGAAGCGGAAGAAGAAAAGAGAGCGGTTTCTCTTACGTCGGTGTTAACGGTGAATTCCGTTGGCTCTGAAGCCTAACTGAGTATAAGATTAATGACTCCCGATATAGTGAGGAAAAAAAATATTTCTCGCTGAAGGCACGTCAAAGTTTGTACATTAGGATGAAAACCTTGCAAGTACCAGAACGAGAAGAAAAAAATTTACTGACTCGCTAATTAGTTCATCGCGGTAAACAAAGATGACTTTATTTTATCGAACGAAGAGTTTTTCTCAGATAATTCTCGAGTTTGAAATAATCCAGTTGGACGAAAGTGTGTGTGTGTGTGTGTGTGTGTGTGTGTGTGAGAGAGAGAGAGAGAGAGAGAGCTTTTATCGAGCGTTCTTATCTAGTGAAAGAAAGCAGAGCGCAGCATAGGAGCGCCAAGTAACCGACTGGCCGAGTTAAATAGAGAATCCCCCTTGTGTGTTCGATAATCCAGAATCTTGATGAAGACTTACTCATGAAAAGGTTGTTGAGTTTGCGAGGGTGTGGAATTTTTCAGTAAGCTGAAAGGTAAAACTCTCTCAAATGTCGATACTCTTCAACGACTGACCACACGCATGCGAGAATTCCTTTTTCTCTTTTTCTCTGGAAAACGACAAGAAAAAAAAAATCATCATTTTAGATCTCGAGGGAGTTGCGTGTTTGTATCTAACGGCACGCAACTTTTACCTCCTACGGTATACGTGGTTTCAATATAGTCAATATTTTATGTACACATAAAATAGAAGCAAGTTAATGCAGCCCAAGGGCCCTGGCCAAGTTAAAACAAGTAAAATTTTCACGACTATCGCATTTTTCTTGTTTTCGAGAAAAATTCGGATGATTGTTTTATGGATATAAAATGCCAGCAATTTAATGTTGCAATATAGTAAATATTTTATGTATATATAAAATAGAAGCAAGTTAACGTAGCTCAGGGGCCTTGGCCAAGTTAAAACAAGTAAAATTTTCACGACTATCGCATTTTGCTAGTTTTCGAGAACAATTCGGATAATGATTGTTTTATGGATATAAAATGCTAGTAAGTAAATGTAAGATAGAAACAAGTTAATGTAGCTCAGGGGCCCTGGCCAAGTTAAAACAAGTAAAATTTTCACGACTATCACATTTTTCTAGTTTTCGAGAAAAATTCGAATAACGATTGTTTTATGGATATGAAATGCTAGCAATTTAATGTTACAAGTAAAATTTTCACGACGAGCAGGAAAACAAGTTTTCTTTTTTAAAACAGATATAATAATATTATATCGTACATTATTTATTATATTATTATTTACCATATTGATAAATTTTTACTGAATTTTCGCAGGAGGAAAAAATGAGACCAGTTAAATTGGCGATAGATCGACCGTCCGAAAAATTTCTGCAATTTTTACGGAAGCATTACGGGCTCGACAGGATAATCTCACAGAACAACAAATTTGTTGTTTTTCGTGGATTCTTCGACGACGGTAAGACAGCTTTATCGATTGTTTTTTTTTTTTCATTCCTCCATCTCTCTGTCACTTTTTCTGTTTTTATACTGGAAGTCCAGTAATTGAAAAGTAGCACGAGGGTAATTAAATCGATCGTGAGAAAAATAAAAGAAGTAAAGAAACCATTGAGGAATTAATGAGAGACCCGACGAAGCGGCCCTACAAGTCGATCGAAGGTCGGCTGACCGGGTTATACACCCGGCACCTGGTGAGTCTCCTCATAGCAGTGGGCAATATTCTTGACTGTATGAGTTTTATTACAAAATCTCGGTCAATGCCATCTCCTCCCTGGGATTGATTCACGTGTCGTACAAACGTCGATCGGTCAGGGCCATTCGAGGGGTTCTCTCATACATCAGTGTCCATAACACACAAACGAGTGTAAATTGATCTTACAAGAACGAGAATTCGTACCTCTGATTCAAAAAGCTCTTGCTGCGATTCAGAATATGTATGTCCTTTCCTTTTTTTCATTCTGTTTCATGTGTACACATAAAATCACCCACAGAGAGCCAAGATACCAGATCAAACAGATACAGTTTACCACCAAGAACTGCCACAGACGGAGAATCCCAAGGAAACAACAATCATCACAATGGCTCGAACAACAATTGCAAAAGCTCATCGAGCAGTAACGGTGCTCCATTTTCGGGAGTTTCGCGAAGCTCTTATGGAAGATACGCAGCAGCTAGACCACCTTGCTCGATGGCAAATGTGAGTCCTCCGAGACTTTCTGGGCACGAGAGATAATCAAATTTGCTAATAACTAAAAAATATAATTAAAAAATGTGATTTTTTGTCAGAGAAATGAAAAATTATATTTGTAATTTTTGATCAAGTTAAAAACGCGCACCAACGATAATTTAGTCAATCCAAACAATTTTTCGCTCAGTACAATTTTTATTGCCGCAATATTTTATCGCTGACGTAACGTTTTTTTTTTTCTCTCAATTATTAGAAAATTAAATTTTACTATTTTCTCCTGTTCATTAAATTTCAAAATCAATTAATCAACACGAGCTAGCTTTTATCCTCGCGTTATTAGTCATAATCATGCTTCCTCTGCGAAGCCCATGAGTCACGCTCATCAATCTTTCCTCACCATTGGCTCGCTCTCTCGAAACATTTATAATTTATATCGATATAACAACGCTCGCACCTAAAAATTTCTCTAATGCAAAAATCTTCTCACGCGTCAACTAATCGTCTATTAACGCTATTCATTCTAGATAATCCATAACGCTGCGGTGCTTGGTCAGGCGGCCGAGCGTACCGGGTGAGTAACGACGAAAATCATTCGCCGCAATATCCTCACAAAAAAAAAAAAGCACGCAATATAAATTCGACAGCTGCGAAGCTAAAAATCTTCGTTTTTCTATCATTAATTTTTACAACGATAAAAAACCTCTTCACCAGAGTAGCTTTTGCTATATGTTTTTTTTTTTTAAATATATTTTAATGTATACGTTATATCACAATGCCGCTCTGTTCCTTGCCAGCTAATTTAGGCACGCGTCCTCTTAGTTATTAATCAATTATTTATTTGTTCCACCAAATTTTTCGTTTGTACGTTTTTTTTTGTATATTTATTAAAAATTACGTTTATGGTTTTTTTTCGTCTCTTTTTTTTTCCATTCTTCACTTCCCTTCCTTTATCATTAATTTAGCGCTTCAGGTCGCTTTTATACATACAAGCGGAAATATTGTAATTAAATTATAATGCTATTTCGTTCCTCAGAGAATCCTCAAAAAATTTCAAAATCCTTCCTAATACCGATTCTTCCGATCCTCAGCCAAATCGCAAAGTGAGTTTATAATTTTCTTTCTATTTTTCTCGTTTTTGAACTTCGATTTTTGGGTATTAGGATCGTTAACTCGCAAATCCTGGCGAGATTTTCAGAGAGACTTTTTTTTCTCTATTATGTAAACGGCTGATTTTCCAGTGAGGCGCCGAGCTCGGCGAACAAATTGGAACGTCCTCGATCGCTTAGTCTTTACTCCGAGGAGGAGCAAAAACAACGTACGAACGAATTATCGACCGTGCCGACTCCTGCATTACCGGAACCTCGTTCAGCCCCGTTCGTACAGGCAGAAGCAACGATCATCGATCGTTCCAGACGCCAATCAGCCGTTTCGTCAGCTAATGCTTTGGGAGTTCTGGAACGTCCAGAGACGCGTGCAGCCTCGGCAGCTTTTGGACCAATCGTTGATCATCAAACAACGAGGGCTTTTAATTCTATGCATCTCGACACTGTACCTGTCGAAAAAGCCTCCAGTGCTTTTTCTTCTAATCGTCATGATGCTCCTCCAATAGAAAAGCCCGCGACAGCTTTTTCTTCTAATGGTCAAGAGATTGCTGCATCGGTAGAAAAACCCTCGATGGCTTTTTCTTCTGTTCATCGTGAAAATCCTTCTTCAGTCGAAAAACCCTCGATGGCTGGTAGCGTCAAAGCTTCGCCCTCGTGTGCTCAGGAAGTCGGTGGCAATCAACCTGGTCATCTTGATCTCAAATTTTATCATTCGCCACTCTGGTAGACAAAGCGTTAATAATTATGGACCTGTTTTAGGTGCCCAACGTAAAATTTATTCGATCCCAAAATCATATACTCGAAATTGGAGACTTTTCTTGTGCATCTTCAGGTGTTATGGGGGAGAATATAATTTGGTGATTATTGAAATATTACAGGGGTGGTTTCTCGATTTTTCATGCTTGGAGTTTATTATTGCACCTTCAGTCTGGTGTGCAAAGTAAAACTGGAGCTATAATTCGGGCAATTTAACATTTTGGTAAATAATTGTGAGATCGACTTTTTAAAGTATAATTTAAAAATATAATTTTTATTATTCTATGGGACTGAAAGGATTTGATTAAAAAATATCTTGGATATTTGAATGATAAATCGAAATATAATTTTCTTATTTGATAATATAAATTCTTTCTTGTTTTTCTAATATAATTTAAAAAAAGAGACTTTAAACTTTGACTAATATTGAGAAACTGCGCTTGTTAAATTTTTCAACAAGACGAAAAAATTGATTTCTCCTGTTACACCTATTGAAAAAGAAACCCTCGTAATAGGATAAATTGGGGGCAAGCGAGGAATATGTCGAAAAATAAATATTAACCAGAGAACAAAAAAGTTCACCCTCCCATTCCGTTTCTCCCAACTTGATTAATTTTTTGTAACTCGCACAGAGGTACAACACTCGTATAAAAGCTCTAAAAAAGCTGTAGGTGATTTTGCAGCTGGTAGTTAAAAATTAAAGGCCTGTAATACACCTAATAGTAGTTTGCGATAAATTGAGGCCGGCAGATATAGATAGTTGGGTCGAAGATTAAACATTATAATTATATAACTATAACACACGATCATCAATTGGTAGTGTCTTTGGGTACAAGGTGACACATTATAGAATGCCATCGGATCGTAATTTGTTTAGCGTAAAAACGAGAAAACTCGAAAAAAAAAAAAACAAAACAAAAGTAAAGAAAACCGTAGATGCAACAATGAAGAAAAACAAGATGACGTCGCGCAGCATCAGGGGAGGGAATTTATAAATAAACAAATGTATTCAACAGGATATGGAATCGTCCGAACTTCGAGTAACGTTGCGAGAAAGGATTTTGTACCTTCTCGAGGAACATTTCGTGCAAAAGGAGTCGAGAGACAAGAGGAAACAAAAACAACATTACCTTCAGGATAGATGGCTCGAAACTCCTCGAAGTTTAGACGCGTGTCGACCAAACTTTTTCATAAAATCTTAAACTATGTAAGCAGAAAAATTAATAAACCAACAAAATTGTTCTTATCAACCGTATTATTGATAATTCTTAATAAATCAACGAGATTTGCATGGATACGAGTATCATTTCTATTCTATTCGTAAATAGCACTTTAGAGATTAGATCACAACAATCAACAATGGCGGGAATTTTCGGACGGAATAATTTGGAACTAAGCGCTCGGAAGTTAGCCACTAGTAACCTCCCTGACTTTTGACGTATCTAGTTATTTATTTTTCTAGATTAATCGCTCGCAAGCATGTTCGCAGCAGCGATTTTAATTCGAAAGAAAAAGGCGGGATATATACTTGTACCGGTTCAACAGTTTGACCGTTTTTTTCATCAGCGTGTTCGCGTCGCGTCTCTTTTATAATCGAACAATAATTTTTTAATACTTGAATCATTTGAGTGAGATTACTCTCGATAATAAAATTTCGCCCTTGCTTCAAATAACATTAAATAGTAGCACGTGAGGTTCGATCATTGTGAGTGTTTGAAAAAAAGCACGTTCGAATAAATGACGTCGTTCAACTTCAAAGAAATTGGCGAGCAGCTGAACGAAGCTACCTCGAAAAATGTTGGAAATGGAGTTTCATTTGCTGGAAAATCTCTTAAATTGGATACCGAGAAAGATGGTAAGTTTTTTTTTTTTTTTTTATAGTTTAGGCGATTTTTATGTACATCTGAGTTGTTTGAGGTTAGTTGACAAAAGTTTGGTTAATTGTCAGCCGATGCAATCGTCGAGGCTATCAAAGAATGCAAAAATCTCGAGTATCTCGATCTCGAGGGAAATACCCTTGGCACCGAGGCGGCCAGAGCTGTTGCCAAAACTCTCGAAAGTCATGGAACTGCCCTAAAACGCGCATTATGGAAGGATATGTTTACCGGTCGCATGAAAACCGAAATTCCAAAAGCTCTCGAGTATCTTGGAAATGGATTATGCAATGCTGGAACAAGATTGGTAGAATTGGATCTGAGTGATAATGCTTTCGGTCCAATCGGAGTTCAGAGTCTTGCTGCTTTCCTGAGCTCACCAACTTGTTACACTCTCCAAGAATTAAGGCTCAATAATAATGGACTTGGCATATCTGGAGGAAAAATGCTTGCCAAAGCATTATTAGATTGTCACGCCAAGAGTTCAAAGGGTAAATTGAGCTTTTCTAAAGGATTTTAATTGAGATAAATTTTAAAATTATTACAATATATCTAGGTAGATAGAGAAGAGGAAATATGTGGAAGAAAAATATAGGAGATTAAAGTTATTAATTGGCATGTCTCTCTGTGGTACAGTTGTATGGAGTTGAAATAACTTAAATACTACTACGTGTACTAGGGTTTATTAGCTTTTTTCTCAGGAGTTTTGAATATTGGTTTGGTCAACTATAGAGGACAAAAGTGGAAATTTCGGTATTCAAATCTCTGTTTAGTCTAATTTTGTCCATTTGCAAGTCCAACTTTTCTAAAATGTATATAAGATCTCGAGAAATTTAGACCCTCAGTTGAGCCTCTACTTATCCATTTATTGAATCAATTGTCCAAAATGTATATCAGAATATTTTTGACATTTTCTATTTATTTCTATTTATTTTTTATTTATTTCTCAACAGAAGCAAAACCACTAGCTTTGAAGGTTTTCATTGCTGGCAGAAATCGTCTCGAGAACGAGGGAGCGACTGCACTAGCTTCTGTCTTTAAAAAGCTCGAAAGTCTCGAAGAAGTCGTCATGCCCCAGAATGGAATTTATCACGTTGGCATAGCTGCTCTCGCCATTGGTTTGTCAGCAAATCCCGGACTGAGAATTCTCAATTTAAACGACAATACCGTCGGCCTGAAAGGAGCTCGTGCTCTCGCAGCTGCGCTCTCGAATTTCCAGTGTCTCGAGAGTCTAAATCTTGGCGATTGTCTGATAAAAACAAAAGGAGCTGTCATACTTGCCGATGCCCTCGGAATTGACGGATCTCACACCTGTCTCACGGAATTAATTCTCTCTCACAACGAAATTCGCACACGTGCTGTGGATTCGTTGGCACGAGCTGTATCAGAGAAAAACCAATTAACGAGCTTACAGCTCGATGGAAATGCTTTTGGCAACGATGGAGTCGAAGCTTTGAGAGAATCTCTCATGGGATCGGATAGAATTGAGGCTCTCGGTACTCTCGAGGAGGACGAGAGTGCCGATGATAAGGAGAGCGACGATGACGAGGCTAATGCCGATACCGACAACGAGTCCGAAAAAGGTGATGAAAATGAGGATAATGCGGAAAACGACAAAGAGGACGATGAGCCAATAATCGTCGAAAGAGTGCAGAAAAAAGTCGTCAATGTTGGAGAATTTCTCAAAGCACCTACAGGAGAAAATTTGCTGCTTCTCGAAGGAGACAAAATAAAACTTTTGCTCGAACATGCCAAGGTTTTATTTTACCCTACATAATTAAAATTACAATTTTTTCCTATATTTTTCTTATTATTGTTTGAATTTATTTTTTTTTTTTCAAGGCTCTTTCCGAGGGAGATAATTCACAACAAGAGGCCAAATATGCCGAGGAATTGTCACGCATCGTGATGAAAGTGTCGGCACTTTGCGGAAGTGGTTACGGTGATGTGAGGGTCGAGGCTGAAAAATTGACCGATTTGCTGTACAAGAATTTGTTTGGTTATGCAATAAGCAGTAATCAAGCTGCCAGTATAGACAACACGTTGTTGGTCAATCTTGGACTTTTGAAGGTGAGCTGAAGATGTATCAGAGATGAGATTGTTCTTTTTTTTTTGTTTTTTTTTTTTAAAATAGGAATTTACAGATAAAATTTTGTTTGGAATTTCAGAGCGAAGACAAGTCTGCAAATAAAATCGATTGGAATCTCGATGGATGTTTCAAAGCTCTCGAGCAAATAAGTCAAAAAGATTACTTTCCTTCTCAAACCAAGGATGCCTTAAGGGTTTTCATTGCCCGACCTCTGAAAGTTGGCAAAACAAAATTCGTCGATCCTCATCTTGAGGCGAAAAATGCCCTAAAAGCAATCCTCGATCGATTGCAAAATACGTAACGATGTAACAAATGAATTTTCATCGTTTTCGAAACATTTCGCTCCCCCTCCCCTCCCGAATAATCGGCCAATATTCCAGAGATATATATTTATTTATAATCCTCGTTCTTTTTTTCAAAGCTGCTACGCGGGCAGGTTTTCCGGTACATAAAACATCGTGAATATTTTTGGTCAAGCTCGATGCTTTGTCCACTTAACGAGCTAATTAAACGAATGAAACCCAATGATTTTTGTATCTCGAAATTGTCAGTGGCCCGATATCTATGGTATTTTTTGTGTATGGAGATATTAAATTTTTTTTGCTATGCATATACATATATAAAATACTTGATCCATTGATTTATCTACGAAATCAATAAATGCCAAGAGTTTTATTCACCTTAAAGCTGCACACTTTTTTGGGATTTTTTTCCGATTAAAGATTGGCGTTGTTTGCCCGTGAGGCTTGAAATTGCGATCGAAGCTCTGAAGAAAATCATCAATCAGCCCGCAAATTTTGATCATCGAGCTTTTTTTTTAACTCTCCTCCGAACGATCTCGGGCAAACACGATTCAAGTCGATGAAGGGGGGAAGGATTTTCCCTTACTGTGAGTTCCGAGATCGTTTCTCGACGGAGGCTGCCCAAGCAACCTATTTCCCTTTCATTATACTTTGTAATTTATGAATGATTACGTCTTCTTGGCTGCTGCCAGGGCATTTTCATTCCAGCCAGGGTGGAAAAGTTCAACTGCGAGAGGTTGACAATGTTCGGATGCTTGATCCTCCATGTATTTTTGCGCCTGAAAAATCCACCATTTTTACTTTTATTTTCATTCTGAGATTTTTATTTTCCTATCAATTTTTTCTTACCAGAAATTTTACGAGATTCGCTTTCTTTGTGTTATTCAAATTTTCTCCTAATCGCGAGGGATACTTGAATTCACCGTTTTCTCCATTGGCATCTCTGTAATTTTTCAGCTCATCCATGTAATTACCCTCGATCACTCCTAAAAAAAAAAACCATGCAAATTTGAAATTTGCCCATCGCTTCCTCGCGATTTTCGCCCACCCAAAGATTCTACTCAATGGACTTTCTGAATTCTGGCTTTCTCATGGAGGGAGCTTTCTCTTGTAATGGTATGAAAATCATGAGAAGTGCTACGAGTGAAATGACCCTCATTATTTCAAATGAAAGTTGAAGCATACATGCAATTTTTGGAAAAATTAGAAATTTAGTGAAATTCCAAATTTCATCAAATCTAAACCGTACGATCGATGCTTGCCAAACTCAGTACCAAACAACTTTCCCCCTAGACGATTTGTATAGAAAGTTTGAGCTCGATAGCTGGAAATTTACAAAAGTTAGAGATGCCGCCCTTTTTTCGAAACATTTAAACTACCATAAAATGAGACACCCGTTAGCGGTCTGAGGAAAAAGTTCAGCAAACCGAGGTGGTTCGCGGCCCAACTTGTGTGCAAACTTTCGGCAAGATCGGTGCAGCCGTTCTCAAGATATTGCCATTTCAACTTGGTACAAGCTTCACACACACACGGACATTTTTTCTAAATATGATTATTCGACTTTTTGGAACATTTTGAGTAGTCTGGCATCAAAATAAATATGAAAAAAAAACCCCCAAACGAAAACAAAGCTTCCTCCAACAGGAAGCAAAAAATAACAAAAAATTTAGATATTTCGCAAATTGAAAGAATCTTAAGTTTATTAATGGAAAGAAATCGTACTTGCGAACGTTGAACTGCTCGAATTTGCGGTGTCGTGAGGCTTTGCAAGATATTCCTTGAGTGCAACGAGCGACTCGTGACAATCGACGAAAAGATGAGGATATCGCCTTGTGAGTAATTTCGTCAGTAACTCGTTTGCCCGATTATACATCAGGCTGTTATGTGGACTGCACATAATTTCATCGTCGGTTCGTCTAATTAGCAATACCGCACCGTCGTATTTATTCAATTGCTCGGCAACATTGAGATTCATGTGTTCTCTTATTGTTGTTCGTACGAGGCACTCGATTGATTTGGGCATTCGTGCAATAGCAAGAGGTAATACATCGTCGAATGTAGCATCCAGGACCTGCGAAAAAAATTATTCATCTCGATATTTATTGTACGTAAAATATTCCAATTGAAATTTTATTTTTTTGTATTTTAATTTGCGATTTTGACCATTTCAACGATGATTTTTTTAATACTATTTCAATTCTTGTTTTTTTTTACTATTGATACTTAAATTTGTTGTCTTACGAATCAAATTCTCCACTGCTATCACCGAACGTTTACTTACCAAGCTGTTGATTCCTGGATATTGGACAGCTGCCCAGGTTGCCGTGTAACCGCCAATACTCCAGCCATACAGTATAATTTTGTCAATGGGAAAACCAAGTTTTTCGATCGCAAAATTCATCACACAATCGATTGCTGCTTGCTCTTGCAATGGTAGCGGTTGTCCCTGATAAAAAAATAATAACTACGTAAATGTGCCAATTTTTTTATACTCATAATTTTAGTGAGTAGTATTCGTAATTTTTTTTGTGACGGATACTCACAGTACTGCCACCAAAGCCTGGATGATTCCACCCAAGGACCGAATATCCTTTATTAAGCGGTGTTGAGACAATTCCAATTTCATAAAAACCACAATTACCCTCGCAACTTATCACGAGAATATCGCCAATGATCGTCCTGTTACGACGATCCAGAAACATTACGTCAATGTTGTTCGAATCGGATGACAATAATTTGAAACGTTGGCCACCTTGTTTCAAAAGTTCTATCCTGCCCTCGAGTAAAGTACCTCCTTTAATAACAATGATCAATCATTCGTTTAGAAAATAAATATTACGCGATGATTTTTCGTCAGGAAAGATACATTAGATAAGTCGAATTTACTCATTGCCCAATTGAGAAACGAAAAGCTGCCGGGATACATGAGTTTGAGGGCAACCGTGTTAGCTATAACGTAAGCCATGAGTTTGCAGAACAACAGCGTGATTCCATCACGTTGATAAACCCAATTGATTCTGGCCATCTTCCTGTCCACAAGAGTTTTTGCTTAGATAACGAATGACTCGTGTGATGATGAATTTTTATGTCATATTATTTATTTATTTACTATTAAATTATTATTAAGAAGGACCATAAGGACAAATTCAATTTAGCGATATGAAATTTTCGTATGTTCTAGGCAAGTTCTCAATCTTATCTCAGATTAATACAATGGCAATACCGCAAATTACAATTTATAAATATATTTGCCATGTTAATTTCACGCCACGCATCTCGGCATATGGACGATAAAAAAGGAAGAAATTTGCATGTCACTTTTTTAATCATTGAAATTTCTTCAATGCAATATTGAAATTAATCATCTTCGTATTTTTTTATTACCTTTACAGCAACATTTAAACAATGTTGGGTAAAAAAATTAAAAAATGAATCAACATAAGTTGTGGCAAATGTTATTTTCAATGTTTCTTATTTTTTTTTTTTTAAACTTAATACTAATATACATTTAGCAGATGCTTGTACTCTCTTCAGGAGAGAATGAATAAAGTATTGGATCGTTTCTTACCTCGGTGGTGGTACAGAATGCTTGTAATCAACGGGCCATGCTCTAAATTCAAAATCATACTTGAGCAATTCTTGTTTTTTCTGTACTTCCGGTTTCTCATTAACATCGCTCAGGCTCTTGATGAACTTAACGTAGGTTGGATTATTTGCTCTGGAGTATCCTCTAACAGCCAAAGAAGTTATGAGAATTATACCTGCCCCAGCTGCTAGTTTCATGAGAGACTGAGCGTTTTCGACGAGCGTGTAATTTCTTCTGTAAGTTGCTATGAGCGGAAAAATGTAGAAGCTGATCGACCAGACCGCAGCGAGCTGTAAATAAATCCAATCGATGAGGGTAGCAACAAAAAAAAAATGACTTTAAATTGGACAGAGATATGTGGCGCACTTTAGGACTTGGTCTGGCTCATGGTCGATTGGACAATTCTGGAGCATCTTTGGGAGGTCTCAATTCCTTACATTCTTCCACAAGAACGATTTATGACACGAAAAAATAGTTTCTCGCGTAAAATCGATTTAAATGATGGAATGTTAAATCGCTTATTTGCGAAAAATCTCGATAAACAATGGAAATATGACTAAAGATATATTTTTCTCCTTTTGCATAGTGGAACATTTTCCTATAAAATATTTTTTTGACATTGCGAGCAATTCACGCGGAAAATTGATTTTAATCAATTTTAATGATCAAATAGTTAAATAACAATGGTAAATGCCTCATTTCATATTTTTTGTTTGTTTTGAATCAAGAAAGATATATTTGTAATGTTTTTAACATCTGAAACCGTTCTCGCGTACGAACTAATTAAATTGTTAATAACAATTAAACGTGCATTGTTGTGCATAAAATTGGCAAAAGTTCGGATTCATCATGGCCAAAAACTTAAAGTTTTCCTTATTATAAATAGCATTTGGACTAGCCGGAAAAATTTAGGCACTGTAATGATCAGAGAAAAATAAATAATCGGACTGGAATGAATCAATGAATAAAAACATAATGGAGTAACTCACCGACGCAACTATATTATCACCCCATCTTTCCAAGCTTCTAGGCTCGTACGAATTCTACAATCGAAGCAACCGAATTGAAAGAAAAATCGTTATGAATAAATAAAGTAAGATGCGTGAAAATTTTTGCGAATGGTAATATCCAAATATTTGTCAATATCACGAAAGCTCGATAAGCATCTAAGGGACGAAACATTCTCACCCAAGTAGTCTCTTGAAATTTATACAAGGATGGACCGAACGCGCATTTCCAAATCATTTCGAAGATATTGGAGCAGATAAATAACGTAAAATGATTTTCGTAAACTAATCTCGAAGAAATGTCGCTACAATCAGCTGTATGAATCGCAAGAACAATTTCGCGCAACTGGGGAACTGCGTGAAGTCAACTGTGAGTGAGCAATTTTTCTTTTTTTCAAACGTCATCCTCTCCCTCTACTATGCCACGATGGCGCCACAAGCGCCATAGTTTGCTTTTTGTGCTGTTTGGTGGCGTGCTCATCGCTTTTCAGTTTCAGTTGACCTCAGACCTCCCAGTCGATCATCACTCACGACGAGCTGGGTCGTTGGGTTATAAAGTCGTGAGGAAAAATTTAATTTTGGAGCGGTAAAGTCAAAATATATATTTTTAATTAATTAAAACAAATTTATACTGTATAAAATCTTTGAATTCCATTAAATGAAATATCTTTTCACGTATTCCTTTTTTTTTTGTAATAATTCTGACCACTTAACCTTAAATTTATAAGCATTGTTATTGTTTATTTTTTAGCGATCCATATTTGTCATGGATATCCCATCGACAAGACGCAAAAGTCCCAGAACGGGCAAAACCAAGGCAGGAAAAACTGCAAAGTAAATTATTGATCCCTATTTTCAAATTTTCAATAATTTCTCGTGTATAATCGTAATGGAATATTTTTTTATATTCTTTTAGCAAAATTCCTAGTGGTCTGCTTCTTAGGAAAAAGGCAGAATGTGATACAAAAGCTCTGAAAATTGTCGAGAGAATGATGGAACCAGATGTTGATTTGGATTGGCTGTTGAAAAGTGTAATTATGAGTTCCCCACTATGTTGATTTAGTACTTTGCAATCAACTTCAGTATTTCTAGAAAATAAAAAATCAGGACGTTTTTCTAACATATTTTAACCCAAAATTAAAAATCTAACAACAAAATCTGTTATTTAATGTTACACTGCCCATATAGAAAAAAAAAAAGAAAAACAGAAGTTATTATTATAATTTCATTCTGAAGGTAAAAAATAACAAATTTTTCTCAGACTCGTTTCAGGATATTTACCCAAAATTTTATCAGTTTGTTTAAATCGATAAAATTTTCTCTATTTATTACAGTTGCCCCAGCTAAACAAATCACACATGGAGGATGTTGTGGAAGAAAGATCAATAGTAAAACTTTGTGGATATGCTTTGTGTGACAATCCTCTGACAAAAGTAGTGAACAAACAGTATCAAATATCGACTCTGAGAAACAAAGTCTACGATATCAGTAGGGTAAAAAATTATTGTAGCTATAGTTGTTACACAGCAGCAGAATATTTGATGGAACAAATGTTGACCAGTCCACTCTGGCACAGAGAACAAGAAGAGATACCAAATTTTCATATTTTGCCGAAAAAAAGTAAAGAAACGCGAAGCAAAAGTCCACCAGGCGTTGAAGTCGATTTAACGGGCATAAAACTTCCAGATGTAACAACAGACAATACTGAAGAGAATGTAGAGAAGAAGACTGAAGAAAATGAAATGCCCAAAAATCTTGAAAATATTTGTATAAGCAAAGATGAGCAAATGGAAGATAAGAAAATTGAAATGAGTGAAGAAAGTTTCAAAGTTGAAGAGGAAATTATGATCCCTTCTAAAATGGAAGAAACAAATTCTGTAGAAATAAAAAATTCGGAAAGTTCAGAATTCAAAATAAAAATAACAATTCCTTTGACTGAAGAAGCGACGAGTTCTACAAAATTATGCTACGAAAATGTACTCCCAGTCTCGCAGGATGTACCATTATCTCTAAAAAGTCCTACAAAGACTGTGGAAAAAAATGTTTCGGTATCTTCGAGTGATTCGTCAAAAAGCCGGAAAACCGAGCGACGAAAATCGAGAGAATTGGCAAAAAAGCCACTTTCTTTTGACAAATTGACAACTCGGGTAGAAAAAAGTTTCAAAGAATGGATTACCGATGAAACTATTTGTCTTTTACACGGCGAACTGTCCGAGAAGCAAAAGATTCTCGAGAATATTACCAGACAGGAAAAATACGTGGTTCTGTGTAAAAAATTGAATCGCTTGCAGTTGGAAGAAGAACGCGAGACGAGCGAGAGAATCGACGATTTGAAACCGGCACCGCATTTTAACGCATTGCAGGAAGAAGCGAAGGGATTGGAATTGAAGGCAAGCTTTGCAATAAAAAATAATAAATTATCCTCGTACTTATTTCATAGTCTTAATGATTTAATTAACAGGTTCGAGCCTTCTGGGAGGGAAAAACTACGATAGACCGAGATGCCGGAAAAATCGTGGATTCGACGAAGAAAGAAGAAACGGAAGTCGATACGATTTTACCAATGGTCGATATTCATGCTCCAAATGCTCTCCGACGACGAATATTTCTCGACAAATTGAACAAAGTATTGCCAGATTTGTTGCGAGCATTGGCAATTAGCGGTCAATCCTCAGCTCCACAATATTCTTACACCTCGGAAAGATGCGCGGCCGTTAGAGCTTTGGTCAGCACATTTTCTTTATCAGCGACGAATATAACATTCAAAAGTGCCGAATGGACCCTGGTCGCTCTGATAATCATGAAATTGTGAGTGATTCGTTCAATCCTATCTCTATATCGTATTTTTGTTTTGTTTTTAAACTAACAAAATTCTAGAATTATTACATTTTTTTTCTTCAGATTGGGTACAATGGATCCTGGAATGAAGTATTTGCTTGGAACTAAACAAGCGACAATTCACATCTCGATGATCTTGATGTCATATAAATTGGATTCGAATTATCTGGAAAATTTTGTCACGTCCTTGACGAGTCCGACAAATACGAATAACGAGGAGGAGGATTCGCAAATTTTACAATAAAAATTGTCCTGTGCTAAAAACGGTGAAATATATATATATATTTTTTGTACCTTAGAGTGTAAATTTAGAAGGCCTTGTGCCCCTTTCTCTTATTCGTTAACATCGCAGCTGTCTTTTATTCTCGATAGTTTTTGTCGAAAAGTTAGTCCAATGTCATTAGCGATCAACGAGCTTTGATTATCACGCGTTGTTTCTGTCCGTTCTGTCCGTTGTTTCCGTCCATGCTCCGTCTAAGCGGTTTGTCGGTATATCTTAAATTTGTCCTTTCAAAGATTTCGACGAAATGCCACTCATGGGCGACGCAGGGCAATCGAGACCCAGTCGATCTATCTGTGGCGGTGGCGACGATGGCTCGTCCTTTGGTCGATTGCCGATCTTTTCGTTGAGTTTCTCGTAAAGACTGTGCACTGCCTCGTTGTGCTGTTATTGGAGTAATTTTTATTCTCTTATTATTTATCATCGAAATAGACAAATCGCAAAAATTATCGTTTAAAATTACCTGTGTCGTTGGTTGCAAAGCTTTAACAAGAGAATGAAGTCTTGCTGGTGGCAATTTTGGATAAATGTACCAGAGTAACTTCAGAAGATGTCGAGTCACGTTGTCACGTCCAAGACCAGCGAGGAAAAATTCGTCGAAAATTACCGTGCAGAAGGATTCGTTCGAGAATTCATCAGACATATTAAGAATGAGAAGCGATACCTGAAATATGTATTTTGTTCATTGATTGTGCTTTTGTTTCCAACAGCGCGGAGGTGTTGGTGTAAATTCACTCATTTTTCTTATTTTTTTAAATTCAATTTACGAGTTATTTAAATCAAGGCTCTTTTTGTCTTTTGTCATACTTTGTAATTACTAGCGTTACAACCAGGTGGCGCTAGCCGCTAAAACTTTAGGCCTTCGCGTGTGCCCCTCGCGGTAGCGTCAGACAACTAAAATGCTTCTCCAGAGATAAAAATTTGATCGAGAAGACCGTGGAGAATTAATTTTACGTTTTATATTTGATTAAAAACTCACGAGAGTGTGTAGAAAAGGATCTTCAAAAGCTCTCTGAGCTTGGCAATTTGGGAGAGTAGCGAGAACGCGCATCAGTCCTCGCGCATCACTGCGAGCCTTTCCAGCTCCACCAGCGAGACTCGCATTTCCACCGATTCCACCGGCTCCTGCCCCGGCGCTCACTCCACCAGCTACACCCCCGACGTGCAGAGCATAATACATCGAGAGAACCGCCGCTACTCCAGAAAGTTGCGAATATGCCTGACACGCATCTGGCGGAGGTCCCGAATGTTCGATAATAGCGATAGCGCTTGCTCTCTCATCCGGTGGCAATTTGCTGTTTAGCTGCCGTATCTGATCGTCCACCATGAGAGACATGAGAGCTGGCAAAAATTTCGTCACTATTTGACTGTCTAATTTGGGCTCTTTGAAATCCTGGGACTCGATCATTTGCCAAGCTGACAAGCCCAGTGCGAGCATTCTGAGCAGAAGAATCAAAACGGGATTATCCCGAGGCATTGATTCGCCATTTATCAGATGAAGGGCTATCTTGACGGCGCTGCTTGCGAGAAAATTGACGGCATAAGGATCGCAAAGGGTCATACTAAGGTCACCCAAAACTTGTTCCTGACCTCTCTGAGGAAAAAAGTATATATATATGTATATCAGTGAATTTTGAATGAACCAGCAAGCAATGATATTGAAATTTTTCATATATTTTGAAATTTGAAAATTTATTTAGAAGACGATATTGAAAAATTTATCCAATTTTTTGCCAGTTTTTGGGAAATTAATAATTTTAGAGATTTTTCATGCTCGTACCCTTATGCTGTCGAGAAAACCTTGCAATTCACGAGATCTCTTGACATCAACGTTTTTCTCCCGTATGCACGCGTCAAGGCACCAGGTAAATTTGTGACAAGGATCCACTGATATGATATCTTGAATCTCCAGATCATGAAGCGCCATAAGTAATTCTGCTCTGAGAGTACAGTAGTGAATGTTTTTCGTTCTGAGGAAAAGAGTTCTGAGAAATTGGAGCACCATGTCATAGAGCTTGACACTGTGGCCTATCATGTGAGCCAACTTTTGTACAACTTCTCCCTGTCTTCTCACCTGGAAAAAAAGTTGACATATTGGTGCAAATTCATTAAATTCATTATCATTTTATAACATCACGTTTTTTAGCTGGATAATAAATCAGTAATTGTAACAATAATAAATAGTTTAACAAATTGTTACTATTATTTATAATTACTAATCATTGATCAATTCCAACATTCATTAATATTTATACATTTTTTTTCTTGCCATTCCCAATTGAGAAAACATAAAATTTTACAAGGCTCACACATATTTTGTCTTTTTTAAACTTTTCAGATAATTCAAAGTATTTTAGCATGACAAATGCAAAGCAATATTAATTATTTTAAACAATTTTTCGTATCGATTATTTTCATCAATAATTAGTAACAATTATTATTGATAATGAATAATAATGCTAGTTTTAACCCCTTTGCTGGCAGAGAGTAGTGCGCTGACATGGCCATAATTAGTCTGCGAATGTAGAGGTTAATTACACCATTATTTCTAATTAATTTTCATTAATTAAAATTGAATTATTTTTAATCAAACAATCACGAAAAAGAATCTCCTCAACCGGAAAAAAAAACATCAACGACAATAGCAAACCTTTGGAGATGGCATGAAGAACAGATTATTCAAATTTGTATGATCAAAAAGCACTTGTTCTTTCTCGATGATATATTTGCTGAAAAGTGGTGAAACTTCGTCACCAAAGAGGCTCTGATTGTCCTTCCATATTTGTCTCTTGACTTCAGTATCTGCGCTATTGTACAATTCCTTCTCTCTAACCAAAACCCTCAAATACTTGTCATCGATGTGAGGAGTATTTCGTAGAATGCACATAACAACTGGCCTGAGAGCGGCGACTCTAACAGCGGGAAAACTTTTCGACAGTAAATCTTTGAGTCTCTTGTCATGAGTATTGCCACTTTTTTCATTTCTCTCCGCGCCAATCTCGTTTATTCGTTTAACAAGTTTGTCGCGAAGTTCCTCAAGCACCGAGGCATGAAAATCGAGTCTGCGAACACCATGAAGGTCAAGGAGGGGCAACATAGGACGAAGGGAGGGCAAAAGTACTCCGTTCTCTAATTGAAATTCTTCAATCGCTTTGAGAGGATCGGTGCAGCTCGTCAGTGCATCACGGAGAAATATTTGACCGGGAATGCCGAGATCCTCGAGACCATCGCTGGTCGTTGCACCGTTATTTCTCGTAATGCTCATTGTTTTTTGTTTTGTTCAACCCTCGTTTATTCACGATTCTCGTCAAGCAAACAAATATTCTCACGATCCCTAACACAATTCACGAAAAATGATTATTGTTTACATAGTTAAAAATTTGAGGTTGATTGTCTTTGTCAACACAACAGGAAGACGAACACTGACATGCACTACTGACACTGCGCCGAATTTCGGCCATCTTGAATTGAACGTTTGCGCGCACGGAAGTGATAAATACAAAGAGGGCTAGCTTATTTCTCACTAGATGACCTCACCGTCGTCTCTCTAATCTTCTATCGCGCATGCGCATAAAAAAACCATACCGGCGTGCACTCTCTTTATTACTTAAGTACATCGCGGTGGTTCTAGCGATCGTACAAAAATATTTTTGTGGATGACGTTCGACCGTTGC
The DNA here is from genome assembly GCA_963669185.1 of Dyspetes luteomarginatus. Lineage (NCBI taxonomy): Eukaryota > Metazoa > Arthropoda > Insecta > Hymenoptera > Ichneumonidae > Dyspetes > Dyspetes luteomarginatus. The sequence goes on along the minus strand of OY769910.1, from coordinate 17,505,846 downwards.
GTTGGGTTATAATACCATTTTAGTACATTATTATTCACTAGAAAATAAGCAACAATAGAGAAACAATCATTTCCCTGATTAAACGTTATTGACAGCCGTCAGGATGGAGAGTATTTTTCACGAAAAGGTGATGCAACTTGTTGCCCAAGATCGACGTTACGCATCGTTCATAATTCTTAAAACTATTAATATTATTTGAATACAAATATAGATACTCGTTTAAACGAATTTCATGATGATTTTTCATTTGCAGCAAGAAGGATACCTGTGTGCCCAGCACTGTCTAAATGCGCTGCTCCAAGGTTCCTACTTCAATGCTGTGGATCTCGCCAATCTTGCTCATCAGATGGACGAGGAGGAAAGAATCAGAATGGCAGAGTCTGGCATTGATAGTGAGGACTATAAAAGATTTCTGGAGGTAAAATAACATTTGAAAAAATTTCAACTTTCAATCTCCTTTATAATTATAATTTTTTGATAATATTTTCAGCAACCTTCAGGAAATATGGATGATAGTGGATATTTCTCAGTACAGGTGATAAGCAGTGCCCTGAAAGTTTGGGGTCTGGAGCTTATCCCTTATAATGGCACAGAGCCCATGGCTCTTATAGCACAAAATGACCCTTCGTAGGTTATCATTATTGTAATTATTATTATTAGTATTAGATTATTGGCTATTTACTGACAATTATTTAATCAACAGTTCAATTTTTTATCTTTTTAGTAACAATATTTAAAAAAGAAAATTAAAATTATTGTATTTTTGTTTGTTTTAATAATTGTTATTTTAGGCAGATGCAGGCTTACATATGTAATTACAAGGGTCACTGGTTCGCAATAAGAAAAATTGGCATGCAGTGGTTCAACCTAAATTCTGTTCTGAGTGGACCACAATTATTATCCGACACTTATCTGGCCATGTACTTTGCGCAACTTCTACAGGAAGGTCAGTAAGATTTTTTTAAATCAAAATATTCATTGTACACCTCGTATATATTTTATTATCTTACCGTACTTGTTGTGTTTTACCCACTCAAAATTTCAAGTTTTAATTCACTTGATTTTTAGTATTGAATTTATTATTTCTTAATGAAATATTTTATTCTGAAATCTAAGTCTTACTGGCTCATGATTTGATGTATTTGGATATTAAATTTTAAACCGTACACTTTCTAATTTACTAATTTTTTTTATCTTCCTAATGGATAAATTTATTTTAAATTAAAACTCTTCAGTTTATGAATTTAACTGAGAAAAAACTTGTGCCGTCTTAGGACTAAACGGTTGATTTGAAAAAAAAATTTAGATCCATTTTGCCATGTAATTTTTTTATTTATTTCTGTTACAGGATATTTGATATTCATTGTAATGGGAGCATTTCCCGAGTGCGTGGCGGATGATGTAATATTAAAAAATCCCGTTACCGTAAGTTCGACGCGAGCTAGAAGAGTTTCACAATCAACAAGCGCGGAAAAGTCGGAGGCGAAGGGATACAGACTGGGAACCGCCGAGGAAGACAGAGTAAAAATTATGGAAGCTGCATCAGCCATGGAGAGAGTAAAAGTTCCATCGACAGTTAGTTTTAACGTTCCATCGACCTCGGGAACTCGAGAAATTGGCGCACACACGATAATATCACAGCCGAATGAACAAACGATCGACAAATCGAAAGAGAGAATAATTCCTATTCAATTGGAGGAGGAAGAGAACGATGAGGAAGAGGCTAATTTTCAGCGAGCCCTCCAGCTAAGTCTTCGTGAGATTCAAGAAAATACAGACAAATCTTTGCAGCTGAGATTAACCCTTGACACGAAAAATTCAAACGTTCCCCGATCTCGCGACGTTATCGAAGATCCGGATGAGGACGAAGAGATAAGAAAAGCTCTTCAGCTGAGTTTAGAATGTGTTACAGCGCCGGCAACGCCCGATCCCGATGATGAGCTTCGAAAAGCTCTTCAATTGAGCCTCGAATGTGTCACAGCACCCACAACCCCCGATCCGGACGAATTGCGTCGTAGACGTCTTGCCCATTTGGGAGCTCACTCGAGAACAGCAAATACCGAATCCTCGACAAAACTCAATACTTAACGATAACCCTTCAAAAAATTTCCCTGTTACTCTGTTCTTGATTTTAACATTTAATTCATATTGTTGTTATGATAATAATTAAGATATATTTTTCTTCGCGTATGAGGCGTGTGATTTAACAAATTCAGTAGATAAGCGCGATTAAATTTGTATACTAAAAAAAACAGCTGTGGTTCTTAACAGGTAATAAAGAGAAATATATATATTGCGAAAGAAGGAAAATTTCGCCATTTTGTTGGTATTTTCGTTTGTGCGGTTTACATTATATTCGTTATTCTATGTGGATTTTTCACGAATAACGACGGATGCATCCATGATGCATCGCTTCGAAAAGTTCCTAGAAACATATGTTCGGTTCGTTCGCATGCATGTTATATATGTATATATATTGAGCTCGAAAGTCAACCTCGACCATAATCACATAATAGACGGGGAGAAAATATATTATCATATACAGTAGGACCCGGACAACAGGATCCCGAACACGGTTTTACATGGATGTACTCACTGATATACATATATCTGTAGAATCGGCAATCGCAATGCCGATTCATCCATGATGCATCGCTTCGAAAAGTTCCTAGAAACATATGTTCGGTTGTGCGCACGCATGTGATATATGTATATATATATATTGAGCGCGAAAGTCAACCTCGACCATAATCACATAATAGACGGGGAGAAAATATATTATCATATACAGTAGGACCTGGTTATAAGGAATTTCTCCTACGATTCAAGTCGGTCGAAAAAAATCCTTAGTATACATAGCACGTAACTACGCGAAACTGCGGATTCCTTATAACTGGTGTACATATTTCATCCGAGCAACAAACAACAAAACTTCGTAATTGCTTTTTTTCCTCCTGATTAAAGAAATTAGAGGAAAAAAAATGGTGTATTTACATTTTCCATCAAATTTGACCGAAGAGGAGTTGATGCTGCAAGCTAAATACAACAAATTAAAGAGAAAGGTATCTCCGCATATTTTGAGGTTAGCCACAGGGCTTTTTGCTTTTGGCTCTTCCCCCGCTCCGATATGAAATTATTAACACCATCGATTTATATTTCACGATAAAAGAAAAAAGCGTTGCAAGATCTAAAAACGCCAAAGCCAGAACCCGAGCGAATGCCACAAGCTCCGAAACGTCCAACTGAGGCTCGAGATGCCCGAGAAATAGCCAAGAAATTGATCAAATCGGGTATTATAACCGCGCCAAAAACTCCAAAGCGTGCAGAGCAAGCTTTTAAGAGGCCTCGAGGTCTTGAGAGAAAATTAAACAGTACGGAAAAAGCTGTTTGCTCCTATCAGCCTTTTTCTGCCTCACAGCCTGAGGAGGAGGAACCAGAGATTCCACGACCTCGAGTCAAGGTATTGTGAAATAGACTCGGTAACAATAGATTTTTAAGTGATTGTTTTTTTTTGTACGGTACTTGACATTTTTGGGGAGAAGTAAATTCTTATGAGAATTTATGTTTGATGAAAAAATTTTGATACTCTACAAAACAAATCGCTCAAATAATTTGATGTTTTTTTTTCTCTCACTCATTGGATTTTTCAATCACCTTAAGGATCTCTATGATAGTTTCGTGAGTGCAACCGATACAACCGAGGAACGTAGTAATACTGGGCCAACTAAACCTATTCCAACCAAGCAAGAACCAAAACCGAAAGGTGGCAACACGATATTCGTCTTTGGCTTTTCGATATCTCACGATTTCTTGAAAAAGCATTTTCAAACTTTTGGAACAATCGTCAACATCTCCATGGAAACGGAAAAAAAGTATGTTGATATTCCCAGTGATCTAATATCTATATGTTGTTATTTAAATTAATACGATTATGTTACAGCCGAGGCTTTATCACATTTGACAAACCGGAAGCGGCCGAGCGAGCAATCAGCGAAATGGATGGCAGTATGGTCTCTGCCATACAACTTAAAGTTTCTCTGGCCCGAAGACAGCCAGTTATTGACCCAATAAACGATACAACGTCGAGCGCCGTGTGGTCCTCGATAGCTGCTAATTATTCCCAAAAAAGCGGTCACAAGGATAGACGCGATCTTACAATTTATGATGAAGATTTGTTTGGATGAATTGAGCAATTGAAACAATAAGATAATGTACATATTATATATACATAATTTACATTTTTATTAAATCGTAAATAATAGCAACGATTATATGTCGATCAACACGAGTCAACGATAGTTGTAGAAATATATTATCTTTCATTTTTGTTTTTTCTTTTTTATACAAACGGGATTTTGGGGATTTTCTTTGTCTCTTTTAATATTTTTATTGTTATCAGCTTCAGCGCATTTGCCAAAAGTGATTTAACAAGTAATTCGTTGTAATTGTATCGTTTTGAAGAGAATATTAAACGCGTAAAGAGAATTACGAGAATATTGAAAAAAAAAAAGAAAAAAAAATCAATTGAGTTATCACATTTTTGGTGGATTGAAATAGTCCCAATGATGATGATGAGTTATTGTTTTTGGACCACCGAAGCAAACAATCAATAATCCAGCAATTATGAGCAAAAGTGCACAAAGTGCAAGCTCAACTTCACGTATTTTCGTGTCAGTTTGTTCGTGGCCAATTCTATTTACGATATAACCGACGAAATGTCTCATGGCTCGTTTACTGGCGAGTCGGAGAGCACGAAATAATTCCTGACCAAGATCGACTATTCCAGGTTCCTGCTCATTATTTCTCATCGTGCTCATCGAGGCTGATGGTGAGGAAAGTTGAAAAAATTCCGGTGGTATCTGAGAGGTCGGAAATGCAACAAAACGAGTATTACCAATCGTAGCCGATGTAATTGGTGGCGATGAGGAACGTTGAGAAGTTTGTGAACGTTGTCTCAATGATTCCTGAGATATTTCTTGTTGTTGAGCATACGAGAGAGTAGCACGTTGTGGTCTCGAATTTTCCGAGGATTCGACACGACTGTGAACAACGTCAGGAGCGTCAGGAGTCACAGAAATAACGGGTGGCAAAGATTTGACTGGTGAGGCAGTTTGTCGAAGGTGTGAAGTTGGACTTCCGGTTCGAGCTGGTGAGGATGAGCGAGATCTTGAGCTCGAACGAGTTTCAAATTTTGTATCCTCTTTTGTTATAGTCTCAGCTTTTTTTGGTGCATCTTCGGCTGGTCTAGGGAGAGAAGAAATTATCGGTTGGGGTGAAGATTCTCTCGACGTGCCCATCGACGAAAAAATTGCTCTCGTCTCCATTGATGGTGAGACCTGGTCGAGTTGCAAATGTGCTTGTTGCCCAATAGACGCATAAGTAATTTCTCTCGGTCGCGTCTCATCCCTTCTTCTCTCAATTCTCTCCACCGCACTTTCTCTCGGCACTTCCGGTTGGGTAGAATTTACAAGTTCCAATTGACTTCTAATCGCTATCAATTCTCTCAGTAAGGTCGGATGCAAATCTACATTTTGCTCGCGCGTTTCTCCAGTACTTGACAATTCCGTGGCAGAAACAACGAGAGAGTCAATCTCTGAGGCTGAAATTTTGTTAGCTTCGAGGGTCGCAACGTTTAAACGATCGACTCTGAGATCGGCAACCTCGAGACTAGCAATTTTTAGTGTCTCATTGGCCAAAAGTACAGAACGCAAATTTTTCGCTCTCTCTAATTCCTCCTCGAGCCTCATTCTCTCGCTAAGAGAAGACTGCAGTCTCGTCTCGACTTCTCTCTCATAATTATCTCGTTCTATAAATTCCCTCGGCAAAGAGGGACTTTTGCTTCGATTTTTTTCTCCCTGCAAAGCGTCAAAATCCTCCGAAAATTCATCGCCATAGAGAAATTTTTGACTGGGTAAGGGAGGAACAGTCGGAGCTGTTGCTCGTCTCATGGGACTCGGAGATCGTCTCGACCCTCCAAAAATCTGCGACACCCTCATCTCCGGTTCTTCACTCGTAAATTCCGAGGATTTCATGTAATCCAATTCAATCGGACTGGGAATTCTCTCAATGCCCAAACGACCATGCGAGCTCGATCTCATTGCCATGGAGGTGTTCGTAGGACTCGGAATTCTCTCGGTTGAGACGAGAATTTGCGATCCTGATCTTGACGGTGATACGATCAATTTTGCCTGAGTAATTTCTTCCTCAATGACCATATCATCCGGAAGTGGATCCGTTTGAGTAGAGGCAAAAGCTTCGCTCATTTCCCTCCCTTCTTCAGCAACTTCCGGCTCGTAATCAACAATTTCCGGTTCATCCTCAATTTCTCCTGCTGTTTTTTCTCTTCTGGCACGTGGTGGTCTCGGTGGGGCGGGCAAAGGACGACCCTGAATCTTACTAACGACAATTCCACTTCTAAAATTTCTCTCATCGTCCTCTGAGTCCAATTCCTCATAAGCCGTAATATCAAGATTATCCTGTAAATTGATCGAAGTAACTTCCGAGGGTGTTCTCGATCTTCCATGTCTCAAAGTGCTGTAAGCTCGCCTCGGTCTGCTCGGAGCATTTCCCGATCTTGGCACCGTTGCAAATTTTTCATCTCTTCGTTTTCTCGGTGGTGGTGGCCTGGGAGGTTTTTCACGTTTCTCAATCATTGCATAGCCTGGATAATCCAATCGTGAGTCATCATCGTCCTGTGGAATTTCATTCTCGTAGTCAATCTCGGGAATTGACTCGGCACCGTGTGAAGTTCTGTCGTCGTCAGGCACCAGAGAAGCTCCTCGAGAACGTGAGGATCGCTTCGGTGGAACTGGAGGTGTCGAGTCGACGAATTCATGCTCGAGTCTTGCCAAATTTTTCAGAGTTTCTCGACTAATGGCACGCTCAGGTTTTTTTGGCGCAGGTGTTTTAATTCTTTCCTCAATTTCAGGTTCAATGGAGATTGACGGAGAGTGACGACCGTTGCAAACATCCAGGCCATTTGTTTGAGGAGTTACCTCCGTGGCCTCCTCGCCACGAATACGTTTTCGTCGTCTTGGTGGAGCAGCTGGAGCAACCGTCGCAATCACAGAATCTTTCATTTCTTCTGGCTGAGCTGCCAGAGACTCTGAACGACGAAGAGATTGACTTCGCAGTGATGATTTTGATTTACGACGAAGTGGCTTGACAACGACGATATCATCGAGTGGCTCGATACATGCAAGATTTTGTGGAGCGGATTCAGCATGATAAACAATTCTGTGACGAGAGCTAGAAATACTGTCATCGAGATTGTCCGGAAATGGTTCTTCCTCATAATCGTAATCCTCGACGCTTTTGCGCTGATTTTCACGCTTTGGTCTGACTGGAGCAACAACCTCGTAAGATTCTACAGAATTTTCTTTCTGTTTTCTCATAGATTTCGTTCTTACCGGCCTCACTGGAGGTTTTGGAGCGACGATGACAATTTCATGGGCCAGAGCATTTTCCGTAGTTCTCAGAGCATCCCGTATTTCATTGGTCAAATAACGGCCGACGTTCATGTCGTCCTGACTGATTCCCTTCTCACGAAGGAAAAATTCGTCCGAGTCAATTTCTTCAATCACGCCGCGTCTTCGACGATCGCACGAGCTTCCGCTCGATTGTTGCTGCTCGCGATCCGAACGTGCTGATATTTCCTCGTCAAGGCCACTCGAAATTGGCTCCTCATCGTCTGGCTCGAGTTCGCCAATTTCTACTTCGTTGGCGTGAAGTTGACGCTGCTTGTAGTAACGAGGATCGACTGGCATAAAAGCTGCTCGATAAGCTTCACGATCTTTCAGAGATTCCTCCGTTTCTTCGAGCTCCTCGATCTCACGATCGTCCAGACGAATATCTTGATCGCCATAGAGACGAGGATCTATTCGGGGTGGCTCATCGTAAGAATCCTCGGAAGGATGACGAATTAATTTTAAGCCTCTTGGAGGATGAATTTTCTCTTCCGGTTCTTCCTCCTCGTAAGGAAGTTCCTCGATTTGTTGGCTTCTTCGACGTTCCTCGGAATCTTCCCAGGGTAAACTTTCTGGTTCATCGAGGGATTCTTGAGGTCTCAAGGAGAGTCTTGGCTCTTCGAGGGATGGACGTCTCCAAGGTTTTGATCGTTCCGCAATTGTTTTTGCAGTCTCTTCCTCCTCGTCATCGGCAAATTTTATGTCGCTAAATTTTTGCGACCATTTTGGACCTAACGCAGTAGTTTTTTTTGCACGCGGCAGTGTTGAACTTTCCATTGACTGTGCACGAGATTCTTTGGGGGATGATGTTGCGTATTCTGCCTGATTTTTTGATTTTCTGTCAAACAAACGAGGATAGGTGGAAAAATCAAAGATATTTCTTCGTGAACCGGAACTTGACTCGGTCGAGCGTTGTCGTTGAACTTCGCTGAGATTCGGAGCTTTTCGTGTTTTTCCCAGGTTTGGAAAACGTATGTTTGGCTTTTTTATGTTGAATTTCGGACGTTCGGGCAGATGAAATTTCGAACGATCGGGAAAATTGAAACGGGGACGATCAGGCAAGGAAATTCGCGGTCTGTCGGGAAGGGAGAATCTTATACGTTCCATTCTTGTGCGTTTTTCCGTTGTTCTTGGTGATTTTTCAACCGTTACTCGAGTTCTGTCGCTCGTTGAGCTTCTCTTGTCGGATGGACTTTTCGTTTTTTCGGACGAGCCTCGTGTTTTTTCCGAGGATGCTTTCGTTTTGTCGGATCTCAGTCGATCGATTGGTAATGAAAAATTTGGTCGTTGTATGGATTTGATGCGTGACCGTAATTTACCGGCTTGGGAACGCAAACGTTGGGGCAGACCACGAGCACCTCGTCGAAGTGGCAATTCCTCCATTGCCAAAGAGTCCACCTATAATTAATCGTTAATTCCAATTTATTCAAGTTGATATTTTTTCGTATTTTGGATTTTTTTTTCTTCTTTTATATTTATGCGCACATCTCATTTCTATACATTTGCAATATTTCTTATCTCCTATCAAGTGGATAAACTCGACTGGTTTGCGGCGAAAGACCCGATTCGAAATAAAATCTTACGAGAGAATATACACAGTGATGTGCAATAAACAAATCTCTATAAAATTGTTCAACGAGCACGTTCTCCATTTCAAATTGATTGGGTGAGATTGGCGCTGGTGTCTCGTTATTGCGACTTTTATTTTTTTAGCACAGACGATTATTTTTATACTAAATTTATACGATTTATATTTTAGTGTGAATTCTTTAATTTAAAATATTTGCATATTCTTTAATGATTTTCCACTCACTTTGCCCAATAATTAATTAAACTTTAGTCGAGTTTATTCATTTTTTACTTAAATTCTTGTTCAATTTATTCTTCACTTCAAGTTTCGTTGTACTAATTCATTGCCCATTTCGACTTTTATTAAAGCCAATCACATTGCTTGATGCAACTTTTTTTTTTCGAGTGAGAAAATGCCCTCCAAGTTTATTGAATAAAAAATATACAAAATTGTATCGAAAAAAAGATGATGAAAAGTGATAAGATTTGAATTATTGAGAAATTTTTGTGAATAATTAAATTAATTTTTTGATTACCTGGCTCGTATTGACCTCGCCATCAGTTCTGGACTCGGTGCAAGGTGTGGCAGCATTGAGAAAACGTTCCTCAAGACGATCCTGCAACTGTTGTGGACTCTCGAGTTCCTCGGATGTGTCACCACCACCGGCCAATTCTCTCGTTTCCATCGCGCTATCTTCAATTTGCCCATCCAATGGTAAAATAAGTTCATTGCCCTCGAGAATTGGACCTGGTGTGAAACGACCACGAAGATCGATGCTTTCATCGCTGTCAGCGACGGGCATGATATCGGTGTCGATAATCCTGACAACAGGTGCTGTTGATATTGGTGTCATCGTTCGAACATTTACCAGAGGAGTTCCAATTGGCTCGTACTCGTGTTCAACGCTGCGCAAAGAATTCATCATCGGTTTTTCTCTCACTCTTTGATTGGTCTTAAAAAAAAAAATCACTTGTCCAAAAATTTACAATGAGACAAAACAAAAAAAAAAAAATCAAATCAACGAGAAATTTATCGACAGCAAGTAGAAAATTGTTCTGGTAAGCTTTTAGTTTCTTTTCCCTTTTTGCACATATCGTAAAAAAGTTTGTCGCTCAACCATCAAAAATCTCATCGATAAATATAAACCAGTAGAATTAATTTGCTATTCTCGTTCTCAATTCCAGACGAACACCTTTCGAACCAGCGAGAAAAACCAAACCACCACGTAAGAGTATACGAAGAGGAAGAAGAAGAAGAAGAAGAAGAGCACGAAGAGACTAAAGGGGACACTTCTTGCGGGTCAGCCCGCTAATACGAGAGCTTTTTGCCGGCGAACAAGCCAGTTCGACTACTGGACTCTCTCTCTTTCTCTGTCGTGACGAAACCGGGAGCTGACCGCGGATTTCTATCTATAGACAGCCGGGCGAACCTTAAATAGATACACGGCAAGCAGAGAGAATGAGAGAGATAAAAATTTTGCCACACTGCTGAGTAATCGCACTGCCCACATAGGAAAAACAAACTTTCCAAAACAGACACAAAAAAAAAAAAAACAAAAAAAGAAGAAGAAGCTTTGAAATTGGCCAAACGTTTGAACGAGCACAATGAGAAGAAAACGAGACTTGAAGAAACGGAAAATGGCATCGACGAGAGAGTTTTGGATCCAAAGATAAAGCTAGGCATGACTCATTTTAAGAGAATCGCGATGAAAAAACATTGCCGAGAACCATTAGTCAAAGATTTTCTATCAGAGTTTCGTGATTGGAAAAAAGAAAAAAATAAATATTCACGTTAAACTTACCATGATCCAATTTCCATTGTGAGAAATTCGTATTGAGTTGCCTTTTTGGCAACTCGGCTAGGACACAAAACCGACTGTGTCTACCTCGTCAACGCATCTCATTCTACTGGATAGTGGCAAGTTATTACGAAATTTATTTTCTAGCGCGCCAACGCACGGCGACGATGAATCAAAAAGCTCTCTCGCTCCAGTCGAATTTCTCGTCTGTGATTGGCCAATCCCCTTCCACAGACTCGATGACAAAATCGAAAAGCTTGATATTTATCTTTGAGACGAAGAAAGCTCAGAAAAAATGAACCAAGATATTCTAATGTTTTCATGTCTTAATTTCTTCTTCTTCAACTAATTTTCCTTTTTTTTTTTCCTATAAAAAAATTGATATTTTTTGAGGAATTAAATTTATAATGGATATACTTACTGTGTTTCAGGGCTCGCAGCATCCTCGGATGTTCCACGTAAATTCGTCATTGCCGGCTGTGTCGCGTTTCTTGACGATGGCCTCGTTATATTCATGGCACGTCTCTCGGGCAGTAAAGAATCACTCTGGAAGAATTGACAGGCACAACGAACCTCACGACCGAGGCTCGATGTTGACGAGGCCCGGGATGTACGACCTCGATCTCGTTCACGCTCGTGATGGTCCATGATGCTTTTTTTTTTTTTTCCACCCCTCCACACTCTACCACCACCAATCGATGATTACCCGATTCGAGTCTGTACTATATTATCGTTTTATGCGTCTACTATATTAGGGAAGCTTTCGTGGTACAGTTGGGTCAACCGAGTAACGAAATTTGAAAAAATTCCTTGCCCGAGTTTTCGAGAAGAAAAAAAAAGTGTCAAGGGTGAATTTTGGTCAGAATTCCTATCGCAGAGAATAATGTAGAAAAAAAAAGTGTAACTCTGTCTTTTTGTCTTACAGCCAGCCAGAAGTCAATATGGACTGGTGCCAATTATTCTAAAAATTTCGGACAGATTTAAGAAAAAAGTAGAATCGAGAACATTGATCCGATATTGATGGGACGGGGCTCATTTTGTTCAGAGGATTTTCCTCTAAAAATAAACTGGGCATAATTTTTCATTCACCTTTTAAGTTTGGAGCAAATTAGTTAATTATGATGTTTTATAGACACGAGATTGAAATAAAATGGTTGCAATATAATCAGTAAGCGATGAATGTTATTATTAATTATTATCAGTGAATCTTTCGAGAAAATAGAACGAGCCATTACTCATCAATATCCGTTGGAGTAAAAAAAAATTGCTCAAGAAGATCGTCTTGTAACTTTTTTTTAACTGGTCTATTTTTTACTCAATTCATTGCAAGAAAAATCTCTACAGTAGGCAAAAATTCATTGATCCCTGCTCACCTTCATTTACACAATTTTTTCCTTTCAAAATATTTTAAAGAGAATGTTTAAACGAAGAATTTTTTTTTTCAGCTTTCAGTACTCGATTCTTCGAGCTGTAGAATCAAATTCTTCCTTAACAACTGGCAGTACAGAAAATCACCCAGACACAGCAGAAATCCACCGATGGAGGAGCAAAAACGCCCTCGCACTTTCGATCAACGACCTTCTCTCTCTCTCTCCCCCCCAAAAACAACCCCCTGAGTCTTTCTCGGTTTTATCACTTCCCTTTTCGCGCACGAGCTCGTTCTCTCTCTTTCATACACTCACACACACACACAAACTTTCCAGATGCAAAGTCTTCAGCTGGCAAAAACGATCAGAGAGAGAGAGAGAAAAACTCTAAAGGGGACGATTTTTCGCGGAGGCGTAGAATGAGCGACCTGGAGGTCGTCGAGGGTCGCGTAAGACACGAAAAAAAAAAGATTTTAAGAGCTCCAGAGGAGAGCCCGCCGCCCTCGGCGGCTGCAGGCAGACCTCTCGAAATATTTTCTGATGCTGCTCGCGAAATTTCTCTCACACTCACACGCACACACAAACACAACGAGAAGAAAATTCGACGAGGTGCGAGAGGCTTTTCGTAGACGATTATTTATAGGTAGTTAGAGGCATCCTCTTGCCTGGTTACTAAACTACATAGCAATCTTGTAGATCATGTCTGTGTGTGTTTTTCTTTGGCTCTGAAATTGAACTATGCTAGTCCAACACATCTATGAGCTATTCTCTTTTTTTTTAGTCTTCTTCTCCTTTTTCTTCTTATTCTCTGGCTAATTTATTAGCTTGTGTAAGACTGGTAATTGTGTTTGTTTGAATTCGAGAGTCCTTGTATTTGTGCCTCATCGTACTCTGGTGGATCGACGCAAGCGATTCGTACTCTCGTGATTTTTGTTCTCGTGCCAAAAGCTCTCGAGCTTTTTAGTCCCCCAGAAAGTGAGAGGGAGGGAGAGAAATTCTCAAAGTCCAAAGGGTCGATGTACCGATGCGCTCTGATCTTTTCGATTGGACTCTCGTTTTCTTTTTGTGATGAAAAAGCTAGAAAATTATTGGAAAAAAAAAAAAGAAAAAGGAGTATGAAACTTTGACCAACTTTTCATTCTCGTTTAACTGGAAATTTTATCGCGGTCAGTCTCGTAAATTAGTTTTTCTTTTTTTTTTTTTGATTCGATGCTGTCCCACCCACGTGCAGTCATGACGAAAAATCCACAGAACGTGGTTGAACGTATTTCGTCGCTTTGTTTATAAATAAAATGTGCGAGTCTTCTCTCTTGCTTGATAGGCTCTTTCGCGTAATTCGACGATGGAAATGCAACGATATAGAGAACGAATATCGAAATTATATGCATCTGTAATATTGAAATGGCAAAAAGCTTACCAAGAGATCGGACGTTGATTTACTCACCTCGAATTCTCCGGAAAATATTCAATTATTTAACACAACAAGGCAAATGAAATATAAATCTCGTTGAGATTTGAGAAATTAAATCGAAGTGAGCCCTTTTTTTTTTTTTTTTTTCGTACACACTAGATATTCGAACTTTTAGAGTACACTGGTAATTTTTTGGTCGTTTTGACTCAGTTTTTTTGTTTGTTTTTTTTTTCTCATTCATTCGCCCGATACACAATTATTCATTCACCTCGATAACGAGCTGGGCGTGTTTCTTTTTATCGCTTTCTTAAAAAAATATAATTAGTTTACGCTTATTCGTCTACTGTGTGTGAAATCCTAGAGAAAAAGACAGAGGAGGAGAGTCAATGCTCTGATCAAATGTTTTTTTTTTTTGCTTTCGTTTTTTTCTTCAAAGAACAAGATAGAGAGAGAAATAACGAGAGGAGAGTGTTTTTTTTTTCTTCAAGAGCAGAATTACTTAAAAATAGAGAGAGAGAGAGAGAGAGAACACATAACAGGATGAAACTGAATTTTTTTTGCAGGAATAATTTTCAAAGAGATAAATCTTATAGAGAGATAGAGAGATATCCATAAGAGTGATCGAGTGAGTGAGTAAGTGAGTGAGTGAGTGAGAGAAAGAGAGAGAGAGAGAGAGAAAGAAAGAGAGAGAGAGAGAGAGAGAGACGCAGACAGAAAGAGAGATAGAGAGAGAGAGAGACGCAGACAGAGAGAGAGAGTAAGAGAGAGGCAGACAGACGGAGAGAGAGAGAGGCAGATAGAGTGAGAGAGAGAGAGAATGAAGTTCGAGACGCGTTTTAATGAGGTCTCAATGTAACGATTTTATTGTAATTGTAATTGCCGTAATCGTAGTCGTGATGGTGATAAGTTGTTAACGGGGATGTTGCGTTATCGTGATCTTGACGGGATTGATGCCTGGGTCAGGCCAGCTCGTTGCTGTCGGGAAAATGATCACGTGCGTCTATCGACGCGGCAAGATCGAGCACGATGTGGTGTAATGCCGGATGCTGGAGTACCTCAGCCTCCGGTAGTGGTGGATGGCAGCAGGGACGCTGATGACGACCGCGAAAAGAGCGGTGAAGATGAAGCACGACGTCGCAAAATACATAACGTAACAGTAGCAACCTGAGAAAATCGTCACCGAAGAATTGAAGTACGCTGCTTTCTGAAAATTCACACAAAATTTTGAATATTATTAAGATGAATCCTCCAATTGATCGGCCATTTTATCAAAATCGCCGATTTAAAAAAAGAAAATTTTTGCATAACTCAAAGAACTGACATTTAATTTTTGAACGTAATTCTTGAGAAATATTAAAAATTCTTTATTTTTGTCAGAAATTGGAAAGAAATTTTGTCAGAATACCAATCGGGTATTTTATCGTAGCATGAATAGCATGAAAATGAGTAGCATGAAAAAAAAAAAAAGTAAGAGAAATTTCGTTAAGAATTGAATCGACAGCTTGGAGGATATCCAGAAAACTGACTGTGGAAGATCTTAAAAAAAATAAAAAAGAAAACCTTGTATAACTCAAAGAACTGACATTTAATTTTTGAACGTAATTCTTGAGAAATATTAAAAATTGTTTATTTTTGTCAGAAATTGGAAAGAACTTTGGTCAGAATACCAATCGGGTATTTTATCGTAGCATGAATAGCATGAAAATGAGTAGCATGAAAAAAAAAAAGTAAGAGAAATTTCGTTAAGAATTGAATCGATAGCTTGGAGGATATCCAGAAAACTGACAGTGGAAGATCTTATGTAAATAATATCAGGTAATAATACTGCCAAATGTCTTTTTCTCTTATTATTTTTTACCAGCACCAACGAAGACAGAGACCTCTATCTTCGTTGCTAGCACCACTACGGATTATTCTTTCATTTCCGTTTGGCTACTTTCCACAGGCCAAATGCGAGCTAGTTTCACTGTGGTCTCGATTCTCGAATATCTCATATACCTAGTATAGTATAATATATACGTTGAACGTGCATGATATCGTGTAATATGTAAGAGATAGAGAGAGAGAGAGCGAGAGAGAATAATGTATATAATATGATATGGAAGCCATCGACTACTAACCGCATCTGGAACGTACGACGAGACGACTGGCCTCGACGAGAAAACGTTCAACGTAACTCTGGCAACGTTCCCAGTGATGCACTGCTAGGCTACCGACGTTGCATATAAGGCAAAAGGCGGCGAGTGGGGCGTGTAGGAATAGGGTGAAGAGGCTACCACCACGGCGTAAATCACGAAGATTCGAGGGTGTCTCCTGTGGTGACATTAGCACCATCAATGGCTGCCCAAAGTATCTTGGTATTTGCTGAAAAACGTAACTGTTGTCCGAATCAACAACGACGAATAGTGGCTTCCTCGTGAATGGATAAAGATCTCCTGGATATAAACAGTGTGGCTCCTTTCCACCGGTAGGCCTCTTTCCATGCTCAGGATCCCGTTTGCTGCTTGTTGTCACACCACCGAGGTCGTAACCCACTTGGAAAAAGTAACACGAAAATCCAGTGGAACCACAAAGTTTACGTAAAGCCAACTACGAGCATTTGACACACGTATAAAGATTTTTTTTTTTTTTAATTTTTAACTATTTGCTCCATGATGATTTCCGGTTTGATTATAATCCTTTATTTCAATCATTTGTTGTATTTGCGAGAGCATCAACGGGTGAGAAAAAGTAACCTAAAAAGATTATTTTGACTTGAGTGAAAGTTTGAAATGGAAAATTGTCGAGTGTTAGGGTTCTTTCTTTACTTAAACAAGAGTAACCTGATGAAAATATTCATGTGGGATCATGCAAGAAATGCCAAACTGTAGTTAAAATCCCACATGAAATAGAAAATCTTAAGTCAACGGAACGTATAGAGTTAATGGCGGATTCCCATTTCTAAATAGTTTCTTATTACCTGCCAAAAAATATATGCCTAATCCACATAATAGAATGAGCCTATCTGTTTTATATGTACGTGTATGATAGTTTTTTTTTTTTTTTTACAACAACCCAGTAGACATGTGAACATTTAAATATGTTTTACACTAAAACTAGTTCTCCCAGTTTAAAAATGTCCACATGTGCCAACAAAACAAAGAGTTATTTTTCCCATTAAAAATTCCATCGTCTCTTTTTCTCACCCAATAGTATTTTTATAAACCGGAAGTCCTCGTGAATCAAGCCTCGTGCGAGCGCAGCAAAAATAGCATATTTTTGAGAGAAAATAAATAAATATAAAAGTAAAAGTATGGAACTCACTCTCTTCAGGATGTTTGACGGTGGAGAAGCAACCATCGGCGGACAGATAGAGCAAAAGTGCACCATTAGCCGGTAACTCTTTGAATCCACTGGCTAAAAAGACCTGTACCTGGCTGTAGGTAGGCTTGTAGAGTAAATACTTGTGCGGATTGTCACGCCGTGGCATTCCATTCTCAGGTGGATAAGGGCCAGGCCTGAATGGCAATCTACCGGCTGGTGATGCATCGTGAAGATGGGTAGGATCATCCCGTGGCTCACGCTCGAGTGTTTGGAGCATGCGAAACATGTCTATGGATAATTCGCTGAATTTAACCTGATCGGCACAATTGCCAATGATCAGAATTTCTTGGAGGGTCAGGCACATGGGTGGTGATCGCTCGATCGGCGGTGATGTTAATGGACCAAGTCGATGAGTCAATACAACAGGATTTGAGTCTGCGTGAAGAACACCAACTGCAGATTCTGCCTTGACAAAACCTTTGATCTCGTCCAGTACGAGATTCCATTCGACCTGATCCTCAGGCTCATAGGTACTCGCATAATCGGCAATTTGAGCATCAAGCTCCTGTACCAATTCTCTCACTAGCTTCATTTTATTCAACAGTAGACACACGACGATAAAACGCGCGTAATAACGCAACTTTTTCACCATCAAATCGCTACGGTCCTCCTTTGCTGCACGACTGTAATAAGCACGTCCACGTATCGCAGCATAAAAAGAATATGCCTCGTGTAAGTAGGACGTCTCGCTCGTACGTAGATAATAATGATAGTATAGCTGTCCTATCTTGCTCGCTATCTCGCCAATTTGCCATCTCTTCAGACCGTACTTTGTGTCCAGTATGGCCCTGCGAAAAGAAAAAGAGGAAGAAGAAATTCTTGTAATAGAGAAAATTTTGCGATTCAATTATTTTAATGTTTCAAATGCAAAGATTTTTCGGGGCTTTGTGGATCAGAGAAAATTATGACAAAGTGATTTTATAATTTTTAGGTCTTTTAATTTCTTCCACCTTTTCGGGCTATTTGAAATTTTTATTGATCCCTTTTTATTTGGGAGATATTGATTTCGGGGTTTTTCGTGAGGTCACAGATTTCACATTTAATTTTTAAATGTTAAAATTGAAAATGGCGCAGTCTATTGATCCAGAAAACCAATAAGTGTTTTGATTGGGATTCATTGTTTATATATAGTAATGCGTTTATCGATGTTAGTTCGTTTAACATTTTCCTGATCTAAAGAATTCATCGTAATTTGGTAAAAAGTTCGACGCATTCCATTAAATATGAATCTCTTTGATCGATTCTCTTCTAGCTTCATAGCCAATGTCCTCGTTTACTAATTTACTAGTATCGAAACTTTTACCCTGATAGTTTGGAATTTTTACAATTCAGCGTTACGTTGGAGATCATGAAAATTTAAAAATTTCACATATACATCTGATTGCTATTATACTTTTTTCAGTGTAATTTTTTTCATAATTTTGCATATTTTACAAAACCTTCTGAAAAAATCTCGACATCCGAAAACAAAACGATCCTCGGGTGGCAATAGAAAACAAAAAAAAACAGTTATGGAAAGTTCGTAAAAATGTGAAAAAATAATTTAACAGGGTGGGAAATATGGATATGCGAGGAGATTTTCGAGGCACGTAGCTCGAGTTTTGAGACAGAACAGCGTGACTATTCTTCATGAAATTTCACGAAATCCTTTCAAATGTTTAATCCTTTTATTTTTTATTTATTTATATTTTTTTCCTCCAGTGGAATGAAAATTGGGAAAAATGTGAGAAAATTGATCCAAATTGGTGGGAAGGATGTGAATGCGAGAGCAGAATTTCACGACACGTGGCGGGAGTTTTGCTGCAAGTAAAAATAAAGAAAGGATCATTTGCATTCTTCTCTAGACCAGAGAGGAAAAAAGGGCGAGCCTATCGATCCTACACCAACTAACGTCGAGAGATGCTACTTGACTCCCAAGTTTCTAACGTACATATGTATTTAAAATATATATATATATATATATATATATATATATGAAAGTATGTATAGCAAAAACGATACTCTGCTGTCTGTCCAGTCGCCTCTTTTCTCTCTCATTACAACAGCCTCGCAAGCCCTTCTGCGAAAATTTACAAGTTCCGCGTAAAAAAAGAAACAGGGCAGAAAAATCGTTAAATAGGAAAAAAAAAAAAAAAAAAAGAATTCTCGGACAATATTGCGGACAGAGTGGAGAACAAGTGTATTTAATGCTCGGGTATATACTCGAGTTTTGCCTTGGCGATCGTTACTCGCGCGTTGCACGCGAAATATAAGTGTCGAGGGTGTTACATGCAGCTGCCTATAGAGCTCGTATGTGTAAAAACTCTCTCTCTCTCTCTCTCTCTCTCTCTCTCTCTCTCTCTCTCTCTCTCTCCCCGCTCTCTCTCCCTCTCATTCTCTCTTGTTCCTCGCTCCACTAACTTTTCTACACAACACACACGACAAATCGCTTGCAAACCACAGAGGGTCTAACCGAGAGTATCTTCGTGATAATTATTCCCCGAGATGCGCCCCTCCTACCCCTCCTGCCCCTGTTCTAGGGGCTCGCCGGAGAAAAGCACACGATGCTCATTATAAAGTTTGAGGTATCGAAGGGATCATGAGAGATTGTTGGCTCCTTCTCAAGGGTGCGGGAAAATTGTGCTGGCGAGAGAACGAAGAGAGAAAAAGAGGGAGAGAGAGAAAAAAGACAGAAAGAGGGTGAAAACTATTTGCAAAATTGTATAAAATTCCGCAAAAATTAATATTACTAGCAGTTTTTATCAATAATTTCATTTGATAATTTTATATCATTGGTAAAAATTAAATTAGATATAATTTTTGTTTGTAGCATAAACTACATTTTTTTTTTAGCAGGCTTAATTTATTAAATGTTATTGTTGAAATTTTGAAAAATCTAATTGTACAATTTTTCAAATTTTCACATATTTATTTGGCCAATTTACTAAAGTAACGAATACGATTTGGTACATTGATCATTTTTAAGCGTCGAGATCATAACTTTCGATTACCGAATCAAGCATTCAGTAAAATGGTCATTTGTTGATGAATTAAAATTATTAATGATATAATTTTTTCAATTAAAACGTAATAATTATCTGCTAATCAAAATTTGACAATTATACAAATTTTGTTTTTTGCCATTTCAAAATGACACTCATTTTTTTTGCCCCTAACGAGAAAGAGGGGTTGAAAGCCGAAAACTTTGTGATGAGAAGTTTCTCCTTATATAAAACTATATACCGCAAAAGTTTTTGGCTGCCAATGTGCTTGCTGGCTCCCTGTGTGGCTATCACACGTTTCACTACCGGGTTTTTGTGTTATTGGTCGTGCTCCAAGAGTCGGAAGTGGCCAGGATCAAATTCCATCTGAAGTGGTTGTACATGTGTCTATATATACATACACAAACTCATCTATACCTAACCTACATATATATATATATTATATGTGTGTGTGTGTATATATATACATATATATATATACGAGGAAGGCAGTCATCTTCCCGCCAGCTATTTCTCTGCTCGTTTGCAATAGGGACAAGGACACTAGCTTGGTCAGATTCCAAGTGTCCTAGAAGCCTCTGCCGGCGGGCAGAAGCGCGCGCGCTGGATATTTCCATCCCCATTTCCTTCCGCTATCTCTCTCTCTCTCTCTCTCTCTCTTTCTCCGCTACATACGAGGCAAAAGTGGAGAGGATGGATTACGATAGGGAATTCCTCCCCCTCTCTCCCTCTTACCTTCTCACACGAGTGAGGGCTGACCCAGAGGAATTTGGTTGAGCCATATGCCACGAGCGATCACCACGATTCCGTACCGATCATCAATTCATCCGCGAAAAAATAACCCGCATTGGCCATCCCCAAAAACCTCCCTTAACAAAAACTTCGTCCCAGAATTTCCAATTTTACAGGAATTCACGAGCTTTTCAATAATCGAAACTTCCCGTGACAAAAAATTCCTCACAGAATTTAAAATTGCACGAAAAATTCGTAAATTTACCAAAATTCACCCTAATTATTGTTTGGTCCAATTTGTTTTTAAAAATCACCTTCCTTACTTCGATATAACTGTTGATATTTTGGATAAAGGCAAAAATCGGTTTTACGCAGAATCAACAGACGCATGAAAACCGATTTTTCTTTATACACTGTAAATTTAGTTGCTGTTTTGATTCGCACCATCTCTCTATAACGAGAGATGCTGAGAATGAAAATATAAAAATTTGAAAATAAAAACTGCCATTTTTTAATAAGCGTTTTTATTGTTTTAGGAATAAAATGAGACATTGAAGCTGATTGGAAGTAACAAAACGGCCAAGATTGGACTTAATCTTTGGACCAAAGCCGTACATAAGCTCACAATACAAGAACGTTGGTACCAGCACGCCTGTAGGATATGCCTTGTTCGTAAGTATATCTATATACTGTAAAAACTACTTTAACCCTTTCGGGCCTGATTTTTTTGCCCCACTAAAGCCCTACTAAAAATAATCACAAACATGAGGTACGTTATTCAGTTCTCGTTATATGGAATGCAACAAGATCTATGGAGTTTCATTTTTTTTTACATAAAGTAGAAGGCTGTCCCCCATCTAGGCTGAAAGAAAACGAAGATATCTTAATTTTTCACGAAGTTATGAATTTTCAAACGCGTTTAATTCCAATAGGGTTCATTCGAAATATCTCATAAAATATATGGGTACAAATTTTATGCCAATTTTATATTTTTTACTCATCATATATAGAATACATTATTACGATACAAAAGTTTTTTTATCCAAAATAATGCCCGGAAATATTTTTTTTTTAGGATCAAGGACACTTTGCACACGTGGCCCTATAAAACTCATGTTAAATGCCTCCTAAACCTTGTAAATCTGAGCATATATGTGGGCAAATATTTGTTTTCAAATCTTAAAAAATCATTTGTACATTTGAAGGGTCCAGGGGAAAAACGACTTTAGGACTACGCAATGGGCCAAAGTGGTTTTTTTCACTGGCCCCTTCATTTCTTTATGATATTTGGCACTTTCAACCCGAGAAGTAGTAAAAGACGTAAGAGAAAGTAGTAAGAGATATGTGAGTACAAGACGTCCTCGTATAAAAACTTTCCATTTCCGGTTCGAGCGATTCAAGCTAGATTTTTAGTAAAAAGCCATCGAATATGAGTACAGGAGAATGGGAGAGAGGACGCGAGGAGATAGGCTAGAAAAAGTGTGGGCGAAGTGGTCCGTTAGAAGTAGGGCGTGCTTTTATAAAACCCACGAGATACATGTTAGCCCTCCTTGCACATTTATGCCCCGTACAGTACAGTACACAGTACTGTGATGGAGTGAAAAAGAGAAAGAGAGCGAGAGAGAGAGCGAAAGAGAGAGAGAGAGAAAGAGGTGAAGATCTAAAGATAGATGTACCTAATTAAGTCGTAGAATAGCATTCGTTGTAGCAAGGGGGAATAGGCGTGGAAACAGAGAGAGGGATGGAAAGCAACTGCGAGAAATAAGCTGCTTATATCAGAGGTAGAGGTAGAGATAGGAAAAAGTAGTAGAGGAACGTGATAGTCAGACGAGTCTGTAAGGAATTGTCGGCCAAAATTTTGAGATGGTGGAGAAAAATTTAGTTCCCTAAAGATTTCGGTATTTTAGAACGCGAAAGTCTCTAAAAAGCAGTAGAAAAATATCGTAATAGTCGGACGAGTTTGAGGGATTCTGAGGTAAAACGAAAATTCCACCTACTCAAGATTTTAGGGGTTTTTCTGGCCTCGAAAAAGAAGAAGGGGAAAAAGCAGAAGGGCCATATGCTACTCAGACGAGTCTGCACTGATGGATAAAATCTTTAAGTATTATTAGGGGGTTTTTTTCTTTGGCCAGAGATATGAAAACGACATGAAGTATGATGACTGACCTGTGCTGCTGTTGAAACTTCCATAACTTGGTGTATATGTCGAATGTACGACCGAAATAGGCCTGCCACTGTTTGTGCCCATACTGGGGTAGGTCGCGTAGACCATTGAACAGCTGCTTGCTCTTCTCGAGCAGATGGCAAAATTCCAAAACAACTTTTCTCTCGTGGTCGTCCATACCAGCCATCATGACCATCTTTTCTACGTGTTTTCAAATTTTTCCAACCAAAAACCGCCTGGTCGCTCCTGACGGCGGCGACGGCGGCGGCGGCGGCGGCGGCTGGCTTATCGTCACAGTGACGTATCGTGCAAGCCACAGCAGCCGCCACCTTTGTCGTTTTCAATGAGTCTGGGGACCTCGTCGTGGCAAGCACGATCCTACACGTTTTCGTGGCGACTGCCGTGTTTTCGACGACTTTGGCCACTTTAGTGTTTTTTTTTTTCCTTGTCCCGCGCAGTCACTCGTTACACGCCCCGAAAAAAATTACTCTATATCGCGTATACTCGAAGGAGCTAATTATCGAGCTAATAAATTTTTTTCCCAAATATTTATCACTTTTATAAGGGATGATTGTGAGGGTGAGAGTGATGATGAAAATGGGGATGATGATGATGATGGGGATGATTAGTCCATAGTTGGGACTCGACGACCGCCACCGTCAACGCCACGACGACGAATAAACCAACGTCGAGACTCAAATCACCACCATCACCACCACCACCACCACCACATTTATACGACGACACGATTCACCCACCACTTAAATTCTCGGGTGGCTTTGACTTGACTGGTAGATTGTTTTTTTTTTCTTTTTTTTTTTAGTTTCTTACCACCTTTGAATAAAATCAAACGATGACGATGAGAGGGTAAGAAAAAGACGATGGGGGAGACGAGGACGACCAGACCGAATTATAACACGGCGCCAAACGAGACGAGGGCCCCTCTCGTCGTCGTGTGACGGCGACGACGACGCCGACAACGCCGTGCGAGAGAGCATATAATCAATACGAGGCCACCACCAAGCAGCAGCAGCAGCAGAAACGAGAGACACCCTCAACGGTACTCACTGGATCGTAGGGGGCGCGTAATATTACGTGTTCCAATATATATATATATAATATATATATATATATATAATATATAAGTGCATGTATGGGAGGGTTGAAATTCGTCTTATAGTTGCGTCATCCTTTGGCGGAAGGTTGAGTCATCTCGACTCTGTTGATAAGTGAATAAGGGGGAGAAGATCAATGAAAAAATAGTTGGATTTATAATAAGGGTAGTTTCGTGAGCTGAGCTCCGTCGGTAAATAAGGGGGGTCAAATACCGATAGGGTAATAGTCGATAAACTTAAGGGATAGTTTTTTTATAGACTCGGCTCTGTTGGTATGTAAGTGGATGATGAAAAAGAAAATCGATGGGGAAAGTATCGACGAGATCTTAAAGGGTAGTTTGGCAAGCTGAGCTCTGATGGTATGTCTGGAGGATGAAATACCAATGGGGAAACAGTCGTTGTTAACACGGGTAGTTCACTGTGCCAAACTTTGATGGTACATAATAAGGGATGAAAAATTAATGAGGAAGTAGTCGAAGCTTTCATGGCATAGTTTCATCAGCTGGTGGTATAATGTAAGGGGAAATATAAAATACCATCCGGATAGTGACACTATCCAGGGGGTAGTTTTATGTGAGCTGAGCTCCGAGGATATGTAAGGGCAAAGAAATATCGATGGGGAAACAGTTGACTCTCTCAGGGGGGTAGATTTGTGTTTATAGCCCCTGTGGTACAGAAAAAGGGATGAAAAATATCAAGGTGGTTTCTGAAAAGTTCCCGACTGTTGGCAATATTTTTTTAAGCACCCGCCTTTTATCGTAGGGGTGCCTCCTCAATCATTAGATGGAACCCGAACTCATTCTTAAAAAATTCTTCAAGACATTTTCTTAGAATTACAGTCGTAAAATCTCCGAGGATATGTAAGGGCAAAGAAATATCGATGGGGAAACAGTTGACTCTCTCAGGGGGGTAGATTTGTGATTATAGCCCCTGTGGTACAGAAAAAGGGATGAAAAATATCAAGGTGGTTTCTGAAAAGTTCCCGACTGTTGGCAATATTTTTTTAAGCACCCGCCTCTTATCGTAGGGGTGGCTCTTCGACCACTAGATGGAACCGGAACTCAATCTCAAAAAATTCTTAAAAATCATGCAAATTTGCATACGATTTTTTGCCACCCTCAATATTTCTTGCAGGATTTCCAAGCCAAATAAGTCTGAGAAAATTTTGAAGGGTGATTTTGAGGAATGTTATTTCGTTGGTTATAAATTGTCAATTAAAGTTGTTCGTTTTTCTCGTGGGGGGTGTTGATATGAGGAGGATAGACGCGTGGGAGTACATCGTGTTAAAGGAGGTCTTGTCCGACTCGATGATGTGGCAGGGAGGACCAGTAGTGAACAGTTGAGGACTGGTTGAACGTAAGAGGGGGTGGCTTTCGAGGGATGGAGTAGATCCTGGGAACTTTGCTCCCCCACCCTCTATCCCTCATCCCCCTGTATGTACATATATATATAAGCACATATATATATATATATATATATATATATATATATATATATATCCACATATATATATGTGGCGTATAGTTCACCACTCGGCTGCCACCGGCGGCCGAGATTAATTAACTAGATAAGCCGAGTCTCGGTCCTGGTTGCTGCAACGAGAAGAGCAATCTATAGTAAACGCATGTATAACGTACTTCTCTGGGTCTACTTGGTTAGGGGATGGTTTTGTGCGAGGGCGTGAGAGTCGCTATATGCCAGATCAAAACTATATGAGAATTTATCATACACTTTTTTGTGTTGGAGAAGAATTTGTGGGTGAGCAAAAATTACAAGAAAGCAATGTGCAAGTATAAAAAATGTGTACGCGTTTTTTACACATTTTCAAGATTGAATCACCATTTTTCCAAATGTTCGCCACCCCTCAGATTTCGATTTTGTTAACTTTGAAATGACCTCGCACCGACCATAAAAATAAAGTGATTTGCATAAAGCTAAGTAGCATCCACCAAGTATACTCCTGACGTTTTCAAAACTTTACAATACTTTTACTATAAATCGACCGGAACTGAGTAAATTTATCTTATGTAAAATTTGACAATTTTTCTATATATATTTCTCGATTGCCAAAACGAAGAGAACCAAGAAAGATTTTTTCTCTTTGATTAAACCGATGAAAAAACCACCCCTAAAAGTATCAATCTCATCAAGTTATCCTCAAAAAATTTGAAAAATTCAACGTAAAAACGTGAAAAATCAATAATAATTGTTAAAAATCTTTTCTGTCAGCATGTTAATTTTTTAATATTTTTTTCTCAGGTGGCCTCAAAGCAAAAATGATCTAGAATTCGTAGGTCGCAGTCTCGTGTCGACCGTATAGAGAATGGATCGAGTACTATCGCCTGGTTGAAAGTCGTGATAGTTTGGCGAATGACGACGACGACGACGACGACGACGACGACGATGTGGTTGGGGTAGTTTAGTCTCTCACAGGGTGGGTGTTTGTCCGAGAACCCCCTCGTGTCTTGCTCTCTCTCTTTCTCTCTTTCTCTCTCTTTCTCTCGCAGTATCGACGCTTCGCCTCATCTACAAGTCAATCGTGGTTCTCGCGTGCCACGAGCTCGTGAGCCATTTGCAGCTGTACACCAGCATGCTTTTACCATAACTATATATATACATATAAAATTTTAGTATATATAGTATGTATGGTAGTAAGAACGAAGGTAGAACTTCCCAAATGCTGCGGCAACGATATCCGTCCGGCCCGAACAATTCTCGGCCTACTCTCTTCCTTTCTCTCTCTCTCTCGCTCTCTCTCTCTCTCTCTCTTTGTGCCACAAGGGTACTGCACGTTTGGTATGCAAGTATAATGCGCCGAAACTTGCATATATGAATGCTTATGGAAATCGTGGAGCCGTGGCACGCTCGTTTTCCACTAGCAGAGAGAAACCCTCTCGGGGCTTTAGCCAACCCTTGCTCCCTCTCTCTAAAATCCCTCTGAACGTTCCGACATAAATAGAGAACCACGTACAAATGTTACGTATAATAGGTATATATATATATATATATATATATATATATATATATATATATGTATATACATATACGTAATATATACCACGGGGGGATATAACGGCGATAAGCGATATGGGCCGGTGTAAATTGCAAATTATATCGGCATTAGTAGAGTCTGTGCAGATATAGAGAAAACACGAGGCTCAAAGGTATGAAATGACAAAATTGACTTGTCAGTTTTAAGTGTATTTCTCGATTTTTTATTCGAAGATTTATTTTCTACTTGCTGAGAGCATAAAATCAAATTTATTATTCTTATTGGAACTTTCGGTTTTAACGACCCTTGCCTCGTTTCTTCAATCACTTTTCTAACACTAAGAGTTTGCCATGCCCCATGACCCCATTGACCCCCCCAAATTGCGTCCGCAGCTGGCTTGGCCAACACTCGTACGAAGGCACAAGGAACGTACGAAAAATCAGTACCGATACAATCCATTCTTTTTCGGCAGAGTTTATGGCGTTCCTTAAAAAAGAATGACCAGACTCTAGAAAAATTACCTCTCGCTTAGTAATTTGATCCACCAGCCAGCGCATGGCTAAACGGTCACCGATCAAAGTACGGAACCCGACCCTATATGCTGCTTAATTTCGATCAGTGCCACAGCCGTGCATCGACCGTGTACTTGTCGCTGTTTGTTATAAAATCAAATTCATTTAGGTTTGGTGGGCCCCGAAAAAATATTGTGAAAGTCGAAAAATAGATAATTGTGGCTGCAGGACGTTGTCGAATATTTTATAATTTTTTTTTCACATCAATATTTCTCCCTAGCAATCCACTGGATTCTACAAATAATATTTCGATGATTTTTCTGTACTCTCGTATGAACATCAAACATGACTTTAATTGATAATGATTGATAATGGTATTCCATAATGATAGAAATATTCCATATTGATAGAATCGTATAGATAGTCGCATATCGGGGCCTTATCTGATAAGGCCCCGATATACGACCCGATGAGAACTCGAGCTTTTTTTTTAATTAAACCGATTTTTATTAAAAAGATGAAGCTTTTTTCCCATCAATATTTTTCCCTAGCAATCCACTGGATTCTACAAATAATATTTCGATGATTTTTCTGTACTCTCGTATGAACATCAAACATGATTTTAATTGATAATGATTGATAATAATATTATTCCATAATGCATTATTCATATCGTAAAAGTTTTTCTTTGTCAACGGTGTAAATCTCGTTATTCTTTTTTGAATAATCGAAGGGAGTTTTGATGAAGTTTTGTTACTGGTGGCCATTGGGTGTTAGTCTACGGCTTGATGATTCGTTGATTTACATTGATAGATAAGGCCCCGATATACGACCCGATGAGAATTCGAGCTGCAACGGTGAGTCAGCCGAACGTGAACGATCGATGGGGTTGAGAGAGTCGGGGTAGTTTGAGGGTTTGGGTTGGCTCGCTCGTTGTGGCTCTCTCGGTCGCTGGTATGGCACACAAGAGCCAGCACATGCAGCAGCCTGACCGGGAACCGTAGAGCGAACCGAGCGATCATATCGGCTCGTTAACTGATATTAATAGCAGGGCGCGGTACGGCTGCTGCTGCTGCTGCTGCTGCTCCTCGTATATACTAGCCAGTTCACCACGTACCCCACACTATATAACATATATATTCCACCCTTTCTCACCCCTCTGCACATACACAAACCTCCACGTGCCCTAATTGTAACAAATTAAATCACGCCACGTCGATAGTCGTTTTGGACAGTCGATAACGCGAAGGTTGTCCATTCTTCGCATAAGTACAATCTCGTTTAAAATATTTTTCTGTTTTTTTTTTTTTTTTTTTTTTTTCAAATTCCCATTCGCAAAATTTTTAAATCGTATTTTTTGGCATTAAAATAAAGTAAAGTCATCACACATTGCTGCTACTTTGACAGAATATTTTTGAAGTACAGAAATGGGAATAATTGAAATCACAAAATATTTATAAAATATAATTTTCCAACACAATAAATTTAAGCAATTATTTAAAAAAAAAATTATTTGTCATTTACTCGTAATATTATTCCAACATAACATTATTTTGAAATTTCTAGGATGCTGAAATAAATATATGCGTTAGTCGAGATTTTTTACGTTTACGTTTTTATCGAATCGAAAATTTAAACTTTTCGTACGACCAAGAAGCAAAAATGCAAAGTTTTTAAATTCTGAGGGGTTGGAAAAAAATGGGATTATTTGCAGGCTTTAAATGGCATCAATTTTTCGAATTCATACGGTATAAATTTCATATCATTCCCGCGCTTTGGAAATAAACCCGAATTTTGTATTGTTTGACTTCGGTCACGTGACCGATACGCGAGCGCTAACGATTGTTGTGTTTGGAGACAAGCGGAGCGGGGAGAGTGATCAGTTCGTCTCCGACCTTTGTCGCGAAATACACGTGGGTGTGTAACAAAATACCAAGAGTGAATATTTTTCCCCCGATCCCGTCCGATTCTCACAAAATTATTAGAGATCCTATTACATATGAAAAAAAAAGATTTTATGATTTGAAAAAAAGAGTGATGGAGATGTCTGAAGCTTTTATCGTTTACGATCTCGTGGTAATGATACTCTCGTGCAATTTTACTTGCATATTATGCAATCTGAATTCGATATTTCTTGAATAGTTAGTGGCGCCCTAACCTACGAGAGGGCTTTTTCTCCCTCTCTCTCTCTCTTTTGGATTCGATGTATGCCAAGTGCCCGTTTGGGCTCGCCTCTACTATCTCAGTCATAGAAGAGCGAGAGAGAGAGAGAAAGAGTGAGCAGGGGGTAGAAATATGTCACCCGAATAGACTCGTCGTCGTGTGGCACGCGAAATAAACTCTCATAACGTAGCAGTAACCTGTTGAGCGCTGTTCTGTGTTCGTGACAAGCAGTGATTGCGTTTGTTGGCCACTTGGCTCGAATCTCCCTATATCCTGATTTTTCTCTCTCTCTCTCTCTCTCTCTTTACTCTTTTCCTCATTCCTCGCTGCTCTTGATTCATTGGCATTTTTGAATATTCGAGGATTTGCGGAAGGTGCCACCTTGCAATCTGCACGTGTTTGACCACCGACAAGCGATCTATCGCGCAAAAACGATAAATAATAAAAACAAAATGGCTTCAAAATTTTTCCAATTATTTTTTAACATGGAAAAATTATTTTTTTAATTATATCAAAGTGTGACAGAAAATTTTTATGATTCAATTTTAGTCACCCTGATTGGTGACGATCGATTTTTTTAATACTTTTTTTCCATTTCGTTATTTTTTATAATTTGACCAAAAAACGATCGTTTATATTTTGTTCTAATCAAGTTTGCATAGTTGAGTAATTTTTCAATGAACATTTTGAAAAATTTTAACTGTTACAAATTCTTTAAAAAATTATTCTATAATTATAATTTTGCTTTCTCTTCTATAACGAATTATATATCGAAATAATAATTCCGATAACACACGAAATCATTAAATTTACAGTAGGATTAATTTTTTTATTCCAGTACTAATTCTATCCAAATATTTTTGTTTCGTTCTCTCTTTTCTTGATAAATCGTTATATATAGATATTGCATTAACTTTTGCTAGATTTAATCCATTGTTCGGTGTTAATGGAGCGTGAGGAATCGCGATCGTTTTCGCAATAGAAAGAGAGAGAGAGAAAAATTTTATGTATACCCGAGTGAGGGTTGTACGTGAAACGACTATATATATATATATATATATACACGAAATATATATATATATATATATATATATGTCGTGTATTTAGCCGACGATGCTCAGGCGCGCGTGCCCCGACATCACGAAGTGATTCGCCCTTTCGGGGTCTTCCTCACTTCCTGTCGAAATGGCCGATGTTTGTCCGGTCGTCGAATCGGTCGTGCGTGAAGTTTTCCGATCGTTGAATTCAAAGTGCTGACTACTCTCTCTCTCTCTCTCTCTCTCTCTCTCTCTCTCTCTTTCGTGAGAAAACTCACATAGACTATTGACTTTTACCCTTAGTTTAATTGTCATTCTCGTATGCTATTATACTTTGTATCGTCATATTTCAACAAATATAGGTAGATTGTCTGTTACAGAAAATGGACTGGTGCTCGCCGCATTGTGGAATAGACCGGTGGTCGCTTTGTGAACTTTTCGATCAACTGGACATGGCGAGTCGATAATGGCAAAGGTAATATTTTCTTTTTTTTTTTATATCGCTGATTTTATGAGCGTGATTTTTTTTTACTCTGAGACAATGAGAAGAGATTGAAAAAAACTTGAAAAGTGTACAGAATTTTTTTGTCATATTTTAACAAATATAGGAATTGTCTGTTACAGAAAATGGACTGGCGCTCGTCGTTTTGTGAACTTTTCGATCAACTGGACATGGCGAGTCGATAATGGCAAAGGTAATATTTTCTTTTTTTTTCTATATCGCTGATTTTATGAGCCCGATTTTTTTTTACTCTGTGACAATGAGAGGAGATTGAAAAAAAACTTGAAAAGTGTACAGTTAATTTTTTTCTCATATTTTAGGAATTGCAATAATATAATTAATTACTGTCGATGAATTTTTACGTTGAAAATAAGACAAATCATTTTTTTTTCGATGTTCAAACCCCTTTAAAAAGCCCAAAGCAATTTGATATTATATATCAGCATTATGCGAGCTAAGATAATTGAGACCATTTGAATGGGAATCTGTGAAATATTAATCTAAAAAAAAAAACAAATAAAATTGTTTTTAAGCTTAAAAAAAATGATGAAAAAAACCTAAACTCAAGCTCTGTGCTTAATTATTCGAAAAATTCCAAGTTCATTATTTTTTTTTTTACACTCAGCAACACAATTCCTAATGCTTTTTTTTTATCGCAAACTCTGTATCCGGGGCATATATATATATATATATATATATATATATATATATATATATATGAACGTGTCGTTTATACGACACTGTGATATCCTAACCAAGTGTTTTTGAGCCTCGGATACAGAGTTTGCGATAAAAAAAATAAAAAATAAAAATATATTATATATATATATATATATATATATATATATATGTATGAAGGGCTCTTGGTTGCCGAGAACGTCTATATATATGTGGCTTGTACCCTCACGAGCAGCAGAACAAACCTCCCCGTTCGCCTGCCTAGAACTCATAGACGAAGAGAAGGAGAGAGAGAGAGAGAGAGAGAGAGAGAGAGAGAGAGAGAGAGAGAGAGAGAGAGAGAGAGAGAGAGAGAGAGAGAGAAATAGAGAGAGAGAGAGAAAGAGGAAGAGAGGGAGAGGGAGATAGAGAGGCAGAGAGGGAGGGAGATCCACCCTTGTGGATGATCCCGCCTCTAAGGAGCCGCGTCGACGGATCCTCGACGTTCAGGAGCACACGGGAAAGAGAATTCCAGTGCAAGAGAGGGAGAGAGAGAAATTCAGCTCTATAGCGAGTTTGAGGGGTTGAGAGAGGAAGATCCATAGAGGGTTGGAAGAGAGAGAGAGAGAGAGAGAGAGAGAGAGAGAGAGAGAGAGAGAGAGAGAGAGAGAGAGAGAGAGAGAGAGAAGAGCGGGGCGTCGACGGGGCGCAGGCTCCGATACAGCCAATCGTCGGACCGCGACTGATAACGACGCTGCCAAATGTGCGTCCGTCGTCGGGGCCGGTCCACGCGTTTCTATACCCCGTAACATCATCATCTCACCCTGGATTTTACCAACCACACGAGCCAAAAAGCAATCCCCCAACTCAGAGAGATAGAGAAGCCCGGCTGGCTACGACGACACACGTTTTGAAAGCTCCGAAAATTTCCTTTCGTGAATATATTTCGTGTCTCTTTGCCCCCCGTCGATGAGACCTCGACAGCACGTTCTTGCCGTCGCATAAAATTCCCAAAATAGTGGAAAAAATCTCATCCACAATTTTCATTATACTCGAGCAACTTTTATCAATTTTTTTCATTATTTTAAATTTCGTTCTTATGGAATTTTGAAATTTTGCAATCGCGAGTGTCTCATTTAATAACATTTTTTTTTTGTTTTTTTTTTTTTTTTGTTTGTCGGCACTTTTGTTATCACAGTGATAAGAGATAATTATTAAGTGTATTTTTTTTATTGACACTGAATTGAAAATTAAATCTGTGTGATATTTTTTTGGTCGGGTTAAACTGCACTCGAGGCGGACTGGATTGGATACGTCTCGGCACCCCGCATTGACGGTGAGATCTTTTTTTTTATCTAATTGGTCGAGTCTATTTTTTTTTTTTTCCTCTCTTATGTAATAAAATTTTCAATTTAATTTAATTTTAGTCCAGTAGCGGAAAAATTATTTATCGTATTTAAATAAATATCGGCTCAACCAACTTTAATAAAATTCATTTTAGTTACAGACGAGTTTTTTTTTTTTTTTTCTTAAATAATTGATAAAAAAAATATTTAATTTTTCGAGGGTTGTCAGAAGTTTCAAACTACCCTCAGTTTTTGTTACAAAATATTCTCAAGAGTATGAAATTTTTTTTTTTTTACTTCATATATCTAAGCATCCATTTTATCCGAGGAATATAAAATTTAATTGAATTGAAATTAAAGCAATTTTTTATCGATGGCAGCTTTTTTTTTTTTATCACATTCCAAAATCATTGATCACTCTCAATAAATTCTTACATGTCAGGAATTCATTTGTTCTCTGCAACATATTAAATTTTAATGTTTTACATCAAAAGTCTTTATATATATATCTCTATCTATTATATTATATATCTATATATATATTTATTATATTTATTTATCTATTTGCTGACTTGATTATTTGATTTTGAGAATGAATTAAGAGGTGAGAAACGCGAGAAAATTATATGTCTGCACCTACGATAAATTGGGCACTCTCCTGGTTGTATGCACACGAAAGAATTAAGAGAGAGAGAGAGAGAGAGAGAGAGAGAGAGAGAGAGAGAAAAAAGGGAGGGTTGAAGTCAGCCACGGGAGGGTTGATCGTTTCTCATGCATAAAAAATGTTATTGTTCACGAGGGTCAAGTAGCGTTGCCGCCTATGTGACTTCGTAATACGTGGAGTAACCTGCACATATATATATATATATAGCGCTACAAATGCCATGCTTCATAATATACATTCACCTACATGTATATGGCAATATGTAAAAGCTCCGTGCATGCATCGTTCACGCACCCACGTGCATAACTTCCGGTTTTATTTATTTCTTGTTTTCTTTTTTTTTTTTTCACCTCTGGCCTCGCATTAGCCTCCTGACTCTCTAATTAACTTTCACCCACCTAAACTCGTGCGTGCTGTATTAATGATTTGGGTCTATTTGATTTATTCCGTCGGTCCGACAAAAAAAAAATCTCACGCTCATATATTGCGATTTTTGTATCAAAAAAAAAAAAAAAAAAAAAAAAAACACGTCATACTTAATTTTTAGCCCTACGATTCATTTTTTGCTCAAAAACCTTTTTTTTTTCGACTCTACAATGGAAATTTATAATTTCTCATTGTTTAAAAATTTCCCGATTTTATTCTCTATCGTTATTTAAATAATTTACTACACTTTATTATTACGTTTCTCTTTTTTCCTCATTCGATACATTTCAATTAGAAAAATGCAATTTTCGTACAAAAATTATATTTTTTAAAATATTCACTTTTATGACAAGTTTACGTAGTTAAATAAATATAGAATTAAAAAAAAATTAGATAAATATTGAATTATGATGAATAAAAATTCTTCCCCCCCCCCCCCCCCCCCCCCCCAGAAATAAAAAAAATCAAAAATCCCTCGTAGAAAAATTGCACAATTTCGGTGTTGTCAATTTGTTTTTTTGTTTTTTTTTTTTTTTCGTATATATATCTCACCAATTTTAACAGTCAGAGTTTTTTTGATAGCAACAGGGGCACCGGTACTCGATCGGTCGTATTCAATTTGTGTGCGTTTGCGACGAGACAAAAAAATATATATATATATGTGTGTAAGTGTATGAAGTAAAAGCAAGTACCTATACGAATGATTGGTCACCCGGTGCGTCTCGGTACTCGTATACTCGTCAAATATATACATTGATATGCACACACATACACATATATACATATTTATATAGGCTTTTATATAGCTGTATATTTGTACATATATACATATATATATATATGTATATTCATGTGTAGAGTGAGAGACCGCGTTAGGTTAGACGAGAGGTAGGCGCAGAGGGGTTTCCGGCGAGCGTTAACAGAGTAACAGAGTGATGTAATGAGGCCCGGAAGCAGACAATTTGCTGACCGCGCGGCGGCAAAATCAGCCTCAGTTGCCCGAGAGACGCAACCTGCCTTTGGCTGCACTAGTGCTCTCTCTATATATCGTGCGTACCTTCATCTTTCCTCGATCTCATATATTCTTCCTCTATCGAGAAAGAAATGGAGAATATATATTTCTCCTTTTTGTGAGACTCCGAGCTCTCGAATATATTTGGAAATATTTGGTGCTGCACGAAGCTGTGCAAAGACAATACGTAAAATATTTTTTGCAACGAAATTTTAAACGCACTGATAAATTTATCTTGCTCGCGGACTTATCTAATATCTCGAGCAAGCGAGAAATGGAGAAAGCTTTTCTCCCGTTTGTGATTTTCTAATTATCGCAATACTTGCAAATTTGGTGCTGCCACTTGTCAGGAAGAAAATATGCCAAATATTTTTGGTATCGAAGCTTTTTAACGACGAAGGGATTTTCATGGAATATTATGTGACCCTCACAGCTCATAATTGAAGCTCTAAATTTTCTGATCCTTGTGGATTTGGTGCTGCTCCAAGTGCCGAAAAGAAAATACGCGAAATATTTTTGGTATCGAAGCTTTTTAACGACGAAGGGATTTTCATGAAATATTATGTGACCCTCACAGCTTATAATTAAAACTCTAAATTTTATGATCCTTGTGGATTTGGTGCTGCTCCAAGTGCCGAAAAGAAAATACGCGAAATATTTTTGGTATCGAAGCTTTTTAACGACGAAGGGATTTTCATGGAATATTCTCTGGTCCTTCGAATTGAAGTCTCGAGTAAAAAGGAATACTGCACATTTTCCTTTATCGAGAGGAAGTTTTTTTTTTTTTTTTAAGTTTTCGTTATTTTTCGCGTAAAGTTATTCAAAATGTTGGACGAGATTCTTTAATTTTTTGTGAATATTGAAATCGTCGAGAGTGATTTTTTTTTATGAGTAAGGTCAAGAGAAAGGAGTAATAAAAACCTGAATCCTGTGCGCCTGAATGACGTAAGGATTTTTTTTATTGCGAATTTATTTGATTAATAAGTATAAGCTAGAATTATTGGAATTATTTTGGCCTGGTGATATATATATATAGCGATGTTTTTCCCAAAATATTCGATAAAAGATTTTCATAATTGAGCAAATGTTTTAAATATTTTTAATAACATTGATGCTTAAAAAAGTACAATTCTTCCCAAAATTTCAAGTGATTTAGCTTAACAACATTTTTTAAAAAATTACAACGACTCAATTTTTTCATTTCATTTTATTACACACACACACGTGTATAAGAAAATATTTTGCTACAATTCGTCTGGTTATTATTTTTAATTTTTGCAAAAGTTACATTTTAGTTATTATTGAGATTTGGAAAAAAAATGGATTAAAAATTTATTTTACGGATGATTTAATATAATTGTCCTGGTTTATATTTTTTCATATTTTGTAGAATTTATCATTATTTTCGTAATAAAATTATAAAAGATTTATTTTTTTTATCGTAATTTTTGTTTAGGGGGATTTTGGTGATGTACGACAGCGCTAGCTGTTCGTACACGGGGGCGCTCGACTTGAAGGGAGCCTCTTCCGGTGGTAGCGGTACCGGTGGTGGTTCAGGTGCAACAGCTGCAAGTGGCTCGGTAGTATCGGTCACCGCTAGCGGTGTAAAACAAGAGAATTGGCCGTATCGTGGCTTAGCCTGTGGCAGCACATTTCAACAACTCAAGCAGAGCGTCGAGAAAGCCAAACAGGCATTAGCTGATCGTGGTGGTTATCTGGCCGGTGCATTCTCGCCACCGCCACGTGCCAATCCTTCGGCAATATCGCCTGGCGCAGCATCCATTACCGGTGAGTAGTATAAATATATCATGAAAATTATCTTCACAAATTCATTTTCATCATTTTGAAATTCGTTGAGAGTTTATTTAGAAATTAATTCTTATAGAATCTCAAGAGTCTTGTAAAATATCAAATACATTTTTACGATATTAAAAATCTTGCAAAGTCTGTTTGAAAATTAATGCACAGGAATTCGAAAATCCTCACACAAGTCTGTCTGCAAATTAATTTTCAGAATGAGAAAAATATCGAAAACCTTCTTCGCAAATTAATTTTTATAGAATCTGAAAAGTCCTGAAACGATCGTTTAAACATTAACTTTTGAGATCAAAGGAGCCCAAAAAAATCTCTCCAGCAATGAATTTCGAGGATCAGAATGTACCCTTAAATTTTATTAAAAAAGTTCATATGTTGTTATTAGAATTTTCTCAGGAACAAAATGAGTTGCAAGAAGAAGAAAATTGTTTATGAGATTTTGTAAGTTTTACTTAACAGATTGAAATATTTCCTCAAAATTAATTTGCAAAAATTCACCCAAGAAAAAAAAATTGCCAGCAAATTTTTTTTTATTGCTCGAAAATTTTCTACTCCAATATTTTGCTTCATCGCCACTTTCCTCGCAATATAAGATAGTTAAAAAAATTATCAGATACAAAACATTCTCAAAATATGGACGAAAAATCTCACATATCCATTTAGGCTGAAAATAAGCAGATAAAAGACAAACATAATAGTAGAAAAAAAAATAAAACACCTCATGGACAGATCAATTTGTCAGAATAGTCGAGATACCGGAGGACGGAAAGAGTAAAAGTGCCGTTGTCCTTCGTCGATTTGCGGACTTGGAATACCCAGCGAACGAGATAGAGACATCGATTTCCGATTGTTTTTTTTTTTTTTAATTTTTCTTTTTTTTTTTTTTTTTTTGCACAAAACGCTTGCGATCTGTTCGAATGAAGGGAAGGCTGGAGACTGCATGGGAGAGGACATTAATTACACGCCAAGCGTAAATCACGTTATCTGGTAACGTGGAGGCAACCCGGGAGTGCCCTCTAGCGCCACATTTCACGATGTTCCAGTGTAGTTTGTGCCCATATATAGGATTTATATAGATATATATATACGTACAGTATAATAGGAAGAGAGAAATCGGCAATGTTTGCCAAGCAACGAGACCACCGGGAGCAGCCTTAACCCGCGCCAATATCCTGTCTCTCTGGGCCAGCTATGGAAAATTTATCGATCAAAATCGGGGAAAAATTCTTGGGTCGTCCATATCCCAGAAACAGAGAAATCGAGAGAGAGGGAGAGAGAGAGAGAGAGAGAGAGAGAGGGAGGGGGAGAGAGAGAGAGGAAACAGCCGGAGAAATGGTGGCCGGTAGACTGTAACCGGCTTTTGCGCCAAACCCAAATTATTATTTATGCCCCAAAGCTAGCCACGTCGTTGTACAGTCGTAGTATTTCTGCGGTTATCTGCCACCCGTTTATTCTCTACTGCAGTAAAAGTGATTTGTTTTCGATACAAGAGACAAGGAGGCTTTAAAAGAGCAAAAAAAAAAAAAAAAAAGGAATGACGAAGATGCTTGGCCTCTCTTTTACTTGCGAAAAGGAATCAGAAAATAATTAATTTTTTAAGACAGTATTTCTGAATCTCGCTGCAATTATTATAATTTAATAATATAATTCGACAATTATGATACGAAAAGTGCAACTAAGTATGAGGAGGGTGGAGAAAAATTCGGGTAAATTAAAATTTACATTTTCTCTTGTCGAAAAAATTCTATCGACGATGTTGATTTTTTGTTTTTTTTTTTTAACATTGAGTCATTTTTTATTCTGACAATTAATTAATTACACAATTTTCCCCAAATTGTTATTTGACGTTCGAATATACTTTGAATAAATGAGAATTCACGACACGAGAATGTAAAATCGTCAATTGAATGAATTTACTGGTAATAATTGGAAAAAAAAAAAGTACCAAAAATTTAGGAAGAAAATTTAAATATAGCGAAGAAAATAAAATTTCAATTCATTCGAAAATAATTGGAAATTATTCGAATATTTTGCACAATTTTTTATTCTTTTTTCAATAAAATCTTTTTCGCATATTGGCCGAATTTTACATCTCAATTTTCTTCGGCAATGGAGATTTTTCCACCTTGTATTATGTGGAAAATTTTCGCGCAGCATCCCTGGGAAGTTTGTGCGATTATGGCAAGATGGTGGGTCGATGATGGCGGTCGAGAGAGATGCTGCGTGTGTAAGTGTGTGTGTGTGTGTCTGTGGAAACCTC
Organism: Dyspetes luteomarginatus; assembly: GCA_963669185.1. Taxonomy (NCBI): domain Eukaryota; kingdom Metazoa; phylum Arthropoda; class Insecta; order Hymenoptera; family Ichneumonidae; genus Dyspetes; species Dyspetes luteomarginatus. The sequence continues at coordinate 17,466,493 of OY769910.1, read as the reverse complement.
GGATGATGAGGGAGGAGTGGTTACGGGGGTTAGCCGGCCGCGTATCCATGACGACAGACCGCCCCGTGCAGAACTACTCTCGGGATCCCGGATGCTCCCTTCTGTGAACCAACCCTCTCTCTCTCTCTCTCTCTCGCTCTCCACCCCCCCTCTCTCTTTCTCTCATTCTCATCTTCTGTACCTCTGGACTATCTCACTTTTGCTCCAGCAACCTCTCTCGTTCACCGGGGGGTACCAACCTCCTCAAAACTACATATACTTGTACTTATAAGTATATGTAGTTTTGAGGAGGTTGTTGTATATATATATATATATATATATATCTATATATATACACAAGAAAAGGTGGTTTGGTTCACGTTCCTTACACATCTTAAACGGACCGAAGAAGACGAGTCAACGACTCGACCAACTACTTAGACTTTAAGACGACTTTATGCTCTCAAGATTTTTATACACTTTTGCTCTCATGTCAACTTGACGCAATTAATTCTATAAAGCAATTTTCATAATTTTACCGAGCATTTGAATTAACTTAGCTCGATGGATTACAGACGAAAATCAAATATTTTTATTATAGGGAAAAAAAAACATTTCAATTGTTAAAAATTAGAAGATCTCATCAGCTATCGATCAATATTTTCCATTTAATTCTCTCTCTCATTCTCATCCTCTATACCTCTGGATTATCATGTCAACTTGACGCAATTAATTCTATAAAGCAATTTTCATAGTTTTACCGAGCATTTGAATTAACTTAGCTCGATGGATTACAGACGAAAATCAAATATTTTTATTATAGGGAAAAAAAAAACATTTCAATTGGTAAAAATTAGAAGATCTCATCAGCTATTGATCAACATTTGCCATTTAATTATTTACCAAAAAAAAAAAGAAGAAAAAGAAAAACAGTACTGAATCAATTATTAAATTTATTAATGTAATTAATGATCAAATTTTATGCCAATCATTTGTTGTTTAGCTAATGGAATTATCTTTCTTCTTATTAAAAAATAGCCCATGATTTTTTTTTCTTACTCATCCTTTGTTACTTACAACTAATTGTAATTGTGTTGTAATTGTACATATATGGAAAAACTTAATAATGCCCATAATTTTTTATCAAACATTCTTAATTGCAATATCTTCAATATTAATCGAAGCATTATGATTTTTTTAAAATATTTTATTATCGCTATAGATGAGGGCATAGTGTCAGTGTGCCATGACCTCTCTTGGGTTGGGGTCAGGCAATTATGCGAGACCGTTTGAAACGTGTGCTGAGCCAAGTGCCAAGCGGTTTTTCCTGTATACAAAATATCGATGGTCTATAACGCTAAAAAAGCATATGAGCTATACAAACTTGATACGCTCTTTTAACTTTAGGCCATCGATATATATGATATATATATGTATATATATCGATGGCCTAAAGTTAAAAAGGCGTATCAAGTTTATATATATATATATATATATACAAACTTGATACGTCCTTTTAACTTTAAGACATCGATATATATATATATATATATATATATATATATATATATATATATATACACGTGTATAATAGCAACCAGCAGAGTCGTAGTCCCCTATCGAACAGAATAATAAATATAGAGCTCGTTTCTCTCGTATCCCTTCCTACACACACGAGCTCGTCTGTATGTTTACATTGGTAATTGATGTTTGACGAAACGTAATGACTGATGTTGCCTCGGTGTGGCGTGCGCGAACGTTTTTCCTCCTTCCCTTTGACACGTTTACGCCCTGGTGTTTGACTCGGTGTCGTCACGAATTACCACAGAACTGACAATAACGAGATGAGAAATGTATCGTGTAATATATATATATATATATATATATATATATATATAGGCAGTTACAATTAACAAGTACACTCTCTATAAATAATACAAACTTTTCATGATGAACGTGAAATTCTTGAAATTTATCGACCATAATGACTGATTTTATTTGGGAATAAGTTTTATTCCGACTGATTAAAATAATTGTCGATATGTCGATAATTTAATCATTGTGATTAGATTACATTATAGATTTTTTTTTGCCAAGAGTCGACGATAATAATAATTGATAATCGTTATGATTTAAATTAAGGGTCATTTCAATTAGTATTATTCAAAATAATCATTATAATATTGTGATTGACGAGTTTAATTACATTTGATGGCTGTTCTCATTAATAATGATAAATCATTAACTTTTTACCTTTTTATCCAAAATATTGGATATTTTTTTAAATTCTACTTAAAATAAAATTTGGTAGTTCAAATTTATTTCAATTATTATTATTGAAAATAATCATTATAATATTGTGATTGACGAGTTTAATTACATTTGATGGCTGTTCTCATTAATAATGATAAATCATTAACTTTTTACCTTTTTATCCAAAATATTGGATATTTTTTTAAATTCTACTTAAAATAAAATTTGGTAGTTCAAATTTATTTCAATTATTATTATTCAAAATAATCATTATAATATTGTGATTGACGAGTTTAATTACATTTGATGGCTGTTCTCATTAATAATGATAAATCATTAACTTTTTACCTTTTTATCCAAAATATTGGATATTTTTTTAAATTCCACTTAAAATAAAATTTGGTAGTTCAAATTTATTTCAATTATTATTATTGAAAATAATCATTATAATATTGTGATTGACGAGTTTAATTACATTTGATGGCTGTTGTCATTAATAATGATAAATCATTAACTTTTTACCTTTTTATCCAAAATATTGGATATTTTTTTTGATTCTACTTAAAATAAAATTTGGTAGTTCAAATTTATTTCAATTATTATTATTCAAAATAATCATTATAATATTGTGATTGACGAGTTTAATTACATTTGATGGCTGTTCTCATTAATAATGATAAATCATTAACTTTTTACCTTTTTATCCAAAATATTGGATATTTTTTTAAATTCCACTTAAAATAAAATTTGGTAGTTCAAATTTATTTCAATTATTATTATTGAAAATAATCATTATAATATTGTGATTGACGAGTTTAATTACATTTGATGGCTGTTGTCATTAATAATGATAAATCATTAACTTTTTACCTTTTTATCCAAAATATTGGATATTTTTTTTGATTCTACTTAAAATAAAATTTGGTAGTTCAAATTTATTTCAATTATTATTATTGAAAATAATCATTATAATATTGTGATTGACGAGTTTAATTACATTTGATGGCTGTTCTCATTAATAATGATAAATCATTAACTTTTTACCTTTTTATCCAAAATATTGGATATTTTTTTAAATTCTACTTAAAATAAAATTTGGTAGTTCAAATTTATTTCAATTATTATTATTCAAAATAATTATTATAATATTGTGATTGACGAGTTTAATTACATTTGATGGCTGTTTTCATTAATAATGATAAATCATTAACTTTTTACCTTTTTATCCAAAATATTGGATATTTTTTTAAATTCTACTTAAAATAAAATCAGCATTTGGCATTTCAAAAATTACATATATACATATATATACATTTTCTCGTAGATATTGAAATAATGAAACTGCGTAAAAAAAAAAATATTGCCGTTAATATTCTGTTTTTTTATTTATTTATATTTCAATTTATCTCACGGAACACAATCATTTTATTACTAGATTTTCCTATCTGGAAATTTTATCTTCAATATTGTCTCTGAACCCTTAAAAATAGAAATTGCGAGCAATGACTTGGAATAATCTCACGAAAGGCACTCGCGATACGCCGAGTAAATCATCGTCGACTGGATGAATGCATATCGATTTAATTTTTGCAACACGGCGAGAGATCAGACAGATCAGATATATGCATTTCATTGTATATGGCTCGTGCGCGGAGGGAAAAAATAAGGCGTACACACACACACACACACGTATATATATATATATATATATATATATATATATATAGATAGATAGATAGATAGATAGATATATATATATATAGATAGATATACATATATAGATATAGATAGATATACATATATATATATATATATATATATATATATATATATATATATATATATATATATATATATATATATAAAGGGTGGCCACGACGCGTTGATAATTGCCGGTATCGGTTAACCCGGGGATGGTGACGCTAGAGGGGAAGATCACTGGGAGAGAAAAGAGAAAGCGATCCTGCGAGCTACCCGCGGGCGTCGTCAGACTCGTCTTTTTTCACTTTCCCTCTCTCTCTCTCTCTCTCTCTCTCTCTCTCTCATCCCTTGTGCGCGTGTTGGCAAGGGCGGACCGAGAACCTTCGCGCGCCCCTTCACTTCCGGAGAATCTCTATACGCACTAACTGTACCAGCTATATTTATAATGGTATGATATATATATATATATATATACATATATACATATATATATATATATATATATATATATATATATATATATATATATATATATATATATATATATATGTATATATATATATATATATATATATATATATATATATATATATATATATATGTATATGTATATATGTATATATGTATATATATATATATATATATATATATATATATATGTATATATATATATATATATATATATATATATATATATATATATATATATATATATATATATATATATATATATGTATATATATGTTGGCAACGTCACCAGAGCGTGGACAGCTATCCAAGGAACCCTCCATCCGTTCCCAGACGCAATGTTGCCCAGAGTGAATCGGGGAATCTCATGTACGAAACTGTAAAAAAAAAAGTCTTGAGAACTTTGAGGAAAAAAAATAATTTGTATAAATTATCGAGAATTCGATAAAAAAAAAAAAAAAAAAAAAAAAAAAATGAATAAAAAAAAAATATTACAAATTTTTTAAGACGTAGGGAGAATGAGGGGAGGATTTTTAATGGAGAAATTTTCAAAAATTCAAAGTCATAAAAAAAGTATTGCTCGTTTCTTTTTTTTTTTCTTTTTTTTTTTTTAACACACGGAGCTAATGAATTATTTAATTAGAGTATTGGGAATTAATTAATATTTATGAATTATTATTTTTTTAAATATTTTTAATGTGTAGTTGAGTTGGAAAAATTATCATAATTTCTGGTCATTCTGCTGTACTATAATTTATATACTCGCGAGCTTTCGAACTTACATTCGAGTGTTTATATATATATATATATATATATATATATATATATATATATATATATATAGAGAGAGAGAGAGAGAGAGAGAGAGAGAGAGAGAGAGAGAGAGAGACGAGTTCATCCCTATATCCGCTGGACGGACAGTAAAAATGATAGAAACTGCTGCCCGCGAAAGAATGAGGGGGGTAGAGAGGGGTTGTGGGATATATTACAGTACAGTGTAGTGGCGAGCCAGAGGGGGGTCGTGACGGTTCACGCGACGAGAGAATCCATGAAGGAGGTCGCGTGGGGTCGCCGAGTTCTCTCCGGCGGGTCTCACTCACCGACCCGTGACCGCCACACCATGACCAGTTTATACGTTCTTCGTTCTCTCAGAAGCTTCGCTGGTTGTCACGAGCTGTGATTGAATATCTTTGTCTGTTTCATTCACCCGATTAACCAACATCGATATGTTTGTACGATTGAATTTTTCTTTTTTCTTTTTCTCGTGGAATTTTTGATGTTTCTATAAAATTTTAACCTGCTGATTTATAATTAGCGAGAATCTACTTGGTTAGGGTAGGAAAATATAGAAGAATTTATTTTTCGAAAAATAAAAAAAAATCGTATTCTAAAGAATTATAAGTATTATTAATAATATATTTATATAATTATAAATATTATTAATAATATATTTATATAATTATAAATATTATTATCAATATTTTTATATAATTATAAGTATTATTAATAATATATTTATATAATTATAAATATTATTAATAATATATTTATTATTAATGAGTAGTATTCTAAAGTATTATAAAGAAGTTCCGAAATTAATGAGATGGCGCAATGAGTGTTTCTTAAATTATTTATTATTTTTTCTCTATTGTGCCAATATATTTTTCTAAAATCGTTTCGTACCTCTTCCATTCGTATTCTAAGAATATATCAAAAATACTGCATGAATATTATAGAAATCCCAGGACGCAAAAAGACAAATAATCAGAGCACAGCCCATTGCAAGCCTCGAAAATATAATAAAAATCCTTCTTTTTCTATACAAATGGACGAATAGCTAAATTCGTCTCATTTAGAAAGATAGCAGAGGGACTGGATTATCAAGTAAAATTGGGACCTGTTTTAGAATTTGTACGTTAAAAATATATCAAAGAGGCAGGGACAGAAAAATGGAGAACGAGAGAGAAAAATAAATATAATCAGAGCACAACTCATTGCAAGCCTCGAAAATATAATAAAAATCCTCCTTTCTGTATACAAATGGACGAATAGCTAAATTCGTCTCATTTAGAAAGATACCAGAGGGACTGGATTATCAAATAAAATTGGGACCTGTTTTAGAATTTGTACGTTAAAAATATATCAAAGAGGCTAGATAAATATTACACAATGTACGCCCTTAACCTTCAAGTTTTCCGAGTTCCTCTATAGGGAGGAAAGAAAAACGGAGAGCTAGAGAGAAAAAGACAAATAATCAGAGCACAACTCATTGCAAGCCTCGAAAATATAATAAAAATCCTTCTTTCTCTATACAAATGGACGAATAGCTAAATTCGTCTCATTTAGAAGGATAGCAGAGGGACTGGATTATCAAGTAAAATTGGGACCTGTTTTAGAATTTGTACGTTAAAAATATATCAAAGAGGCAGGGACAGAAAAATGAAGAGCGAGAGAGAAAAATACAAATAATCAGAGCACAACTCATTGCAAGCCTCGAAAATATAATAAAAATCCTCCTTTCTCTATACAAATGGACGAATAGCCCGTCTCATTTAGAAAGATACCAGAGGGACTGGATTATCAAGTAAAATTGGGACCTGTTTTAGAATTTGTACGTTAAAAATATATCAAAGAGGCTAGATAAATATTACACAATGTACGCCCTTAAGCTTCAAGTTTTCCGAGTTCCTCTATAGGGAGGAAAGAAAAACGGAGAGCTAGAGAGAAAAAGACAAATAATCAGAGCACAACTCATTGCAAGCCTCGAAAATATAATAAAAATCCTTCTTTTTCTATACAAATGGACGAATAGCTAAATTCGTCTCATTTAGAAGGATAGCAGAGGGACTGGATTATCAAGTAAAATTGGGACCTGTTTTAGAATTTGTACGTTAAAAATATATCAAAGAGGCAGGGACAGAAAAATGAAGAGCGAGAGAGAAAAATACAAATAATCAGAGCACAACTCATTGCAAGCCTCGAAAATATAATAAAAATCCTCCTTTCTCTATACAAATGGACGAATAGCCCGTCTCATTTAGAAAGATACCAGAGGGACTGGATTATCAAGTAAAATTGGGACCTGTTTTAGAATTTGTACGTTAAAAATATATCAAAGAGGCTAGATAAATATTACACAATGTACGCCCTTAAGCTTCAAGTTTTCCGAGTTCCTCTATAGGGAGGAAAGAAAAACGGAGAGCTAGAGAGAAAAAGACAAATAATCAGAGCACAACTCATTGCAAGCCTCGAAAATATAATAAAAATCCTTCTTTTTCTATACAAATGGACGAATAGCTAAATTCGTCTCATTTAGAAGGATAGCAGAGGGACTGGATTATCAAGTAAAATTGGGACCTGTTTTAGAATTTGTACGTTAAAAATATATCAAAGAGGCAGGGACAGAAAAATGAAGAGCGAGAGAGAAAAATACAAATAATCAGAGCACAACTCATTGCAAGCCTCGAAAATATAATAAAAATCCTCCTTTCTGTATACAAATGGACGAATAGCTAAATTCGTCTCATTTAGAAAGATACCAGAGGGACTGGATTATCAAATAAAATTGGGACCTGTTTTAGAATTTGTACGTTAAAAATATATCAAAGAGGCTAGATAAATATTACACAATGTACGCCCTTAAGCTTCAAGTTTTCCGAGTTCCTCTATAGGGAGGAAAGAAAAACGGAGAGCTAGAGAGAAAAAGACAAATAATCAGAACACAACTCATTGCAAGCCTCGAAAATATAATAAAAATCGTTCTTTCTCTATACAAATGGACGAATAGCTAAATTCGTCTCATTTAGAAATATACCCGAGGGACTGAATTATCAAATAAAATTGGGGCCTGTTAAAATTTGTACGTTAAAAATATATCAAAGAGGCAGGGACAGAAAAATGAAGAGCGAGAGAGAAAAATACAAATAATCAGAGCACAACTCATTGCAAGCCTCGAAAATATAATAAAAATCCTCCTTTCTATAGAGAAAGGATGATGAGGACAAATGGATGAATAGCCCGTCTCATTTAGAAATATACCAGAGGGACTGAATTATCAAATAAAATTTGGGCCTGTTAAAATTTGTACGTTAAAAATATATCAATGAGGCAGGGACAGAAAAATGGAGAACAAGAGAGAAAAATAAATATAATCAGAACACAGCTAATTGCAAGCCTCGAAAATATAATAAAAATCCTTCTTTTTCTATACAAATGGACGATTAGCTAAATTCGTCTCATTTAGAAAGATAGCAGAGGGACTGGATTATCAAGTAAAATTGAGACCTGTTTTAGAATTTGTACGTTAAAAATATATCAAAGAGGCTAGATAAATATTAGACAATTCTGTGTACGCCCTTAAGCTTCAAGTTTTCCGTGTTACTGGTAGAGAAAGACAGAGAGACAAAAGTAGCGAGAGCACAGCTCATTGCTAGCCCCGTGACTAATCATGATAGTTCCGCTCGGGAATGGCGGGGACACACGACTCTCTCTCTCTTTCTCGGTTCCGGTTCCGGCGCGTGCTCGTTCAACCCTCCGTTCTGCCACAGCGAGAAACCAGCTCGAGCTCCTCGCGCAAAAGAGCCCCAGCAGCACAGTACAGAAAGCACATAACCACCACCCCCTCACCCCCCGACCCCTCTTTTTCTTCCCTCGTTCCCGATTTCGTTCCGCACCCTCCCGCGCAATTATTACGCGTCTGACAAAGCCACGCGTTGCGAAAATGGAGTACACGATCGTACCCAGAGAGAGAGAGAGAGATAGAGAGAGATAGAGAGAGATAGAGAGAGAGAGAGAGAGAGAGAAAGAATGAGAGAGAGAGAGAGAGAGAAAGAATGAGAGAGAGAAAAAGAGAGAAAGAGAGAAAGAGAAAGAGAGAGAGAGAGAGAGAGAGAGAAAGAGAGAGAGAATGAGAGAGAGAGAGAAAGAGAGAGAGAGAGAATGAGAGAGAGAGAGAGAGAAAGAGAGAGAGAGAGAATGAGAGAGAGAGAGAGAGAGAAAATGCTATTTCGTTACCCAAAAACTCCTCGTTCCAAGCTTTTGCTCATTCTTATCTTTTTTATAGCGAGTCTTCATTATACATGCTAATATAAATGGTTCACTCTTTTTGGCTCAACTCTCTCCATAAGTTTTCCTTTCCAGTAACGTCAAATTTTCTTTTTCTCGTTTTTTTTTTTCTTTTTTTTTTTTTCATTCTCTGGTCAGTCACCCTTCCTCAAAAGTCAAGCTCTTTATGTGCCCAACGTCGATATCGCGTTTCGTTCACCCTCTCACACCGGCACGCCCGTGCTGAGAATCATTATTCATCCTAACGCCCGAGCCTGATTCATAACACGTTCATATATTATACTCGTGATGCATTATATTTTATATATATATATATATATATATATATATATATATATATATATATATATATATATAGAGAGAGAGAGAGAGAGAGAGAGATATAGATATATATATATATATATATATAGTATAATGCATCCAGAGTATATATATAAATAGAAACGAGCTCAAATATTTCATATATATGTATCGATATGGGTTTATGTACGTGTAAAAAAGTACCTCCACACTTGGTAGTCGTGAAACTGCCTCGTTATAGTCTCAACCGATCCGGACAACCCTCCGGAAGGTACATGACTTGGCAGGAATTGGCAACACAACGCGAAATATACTCAATCATTCGGGGGCTAAACGTGAGAATAATTTTACGCCATTACGAAATTTCATCCCTCGATTAAATTTTTTAAGCAAATTTTTATTTTCTCGAATTATCAATTGAGTTTTGACACTGAAATTTGCAGACTTTTCGCGGAAAAAGAGGTGTACAGATTTTTTGAACTCTGTTGGGGGCTGCTCTATCGGCATTTGGGACATGAAGGGGTAGTTTGTTTGGTTGGTGAAGAAATTTTAACGCTCATCGGTCAAGAAGACCCCGGCCAAAGTTTCGTTACTTTCCTCCCCTCGGCATTCGAGGTATTGTAGATTTTGTCATACATGTGGGGGTGGTAGAAAAGGATCGATGATCTTTTCATCCCTTCGAGCTCTCGTGTAAGGGGGATGAAACGTGCCAACTAATTTTGCGAATCTTCGTACAGATGGCGCAACGAGAACGTGTTACTTTGTGTAACCCCTGAACTCTACGTTCTGGTTTCTTCTATAGTAGATATATATATATATATATTTATTTATTTATTTATTTATTTATTATATATTATTATATATTTATATATATAAATCGTTGCATCCCCAATCATTTTCTCAGTTGTTCAGGCTGCCTTGTAACTTTTTCAACCCTTGTGTTCATTATGGTAAAAGAATAAATTTTTTACATTTCGTAATTTAAATAAAAATTAAAGTCCATACTAGTACAAATATACGTTATTCGTTCATTTAATTATTCGCTCAAGATGTTTCCAATTTTTTTTTTTAACAAATCGTTAATAAAATTTCATCAATTTTCCTGAGTATATTTTACATTTTGATAATTGAGAAATATAAATTATAATTTTCTATAAACCATCAAGAAGACTCTGCAGCGTCTTGATGCCAAATAATTTAAAAAAAAACTTTATTTCACTCAATTGCCATTCAATGAAAATTTCAACGACTTAGATTCATTAGATAAGTAAATGATTACATATTGTTTTTTTTTTTTTAACGAAAATTGTGCAATGTTTTACATTTTGATAATTGAGAAATATAAATTATAATTTTCTATAAACCATCAAGAGACTCTGCAGCGTCTTGATGCCAAATAATTAAAAAAAAAACTTTATTTCATTCAATTGCCATTCAATGAAAATTTCAACGACTTAGATTCATTAGATAAGTAAATGATTACATATTGTTTTTTTTTTTTTTTAACCAAAATTGTGCAATGATGTAGATAAGCTTGATATTTCCTAATCGCGATATAATTAGTAATTGGGCATCCGGTAAAATTCAAGAGTCACAAAAAACGCGTTTCCGAATATTATCACGAAGCTCGAAGCGTGAGGCTGCAGAAATAATAATTCTAGACGGGAATGATCTTTCCCGGATGTACTTGACATTCTCCCATAGCATCAGAGAGAGAGAGAGAGAGAAGACATTCCGTATAATCGATGATGGTCCTAGCATCGGGGGAGCGTCAAATATATATATATATATATATATATATATATCGCATACAAGAGACGGGAGAAAGTCATTACTCGGTTAATCATGCGTTATCGTGTGTGCTCAATGTTCCGTCAATGAAGGAGTGACTGGACTCTCGTTCGGTTCTCGCTACGAGGGGTGAGAGTGCTCTCACCCATAGTGCGAGTGCGTAACCGAGAATCGGAAGGGGTGGAGAGAGAAAAAGAGGAAGAGAGAGAAAAAGGCCCAGGGGATAATACGAGGGCGGTTTTTCTTAGCCCAGGGTCAATATTGTCGGCTGACAAGAGACCCACGGTGAGCAACAGATCATCGGTATATTGTATATATCGACGAAGAGAAATACGAGACTCGCCCCCACCCCCCTCCCTCACACGCCTGTAACATCCTTCTCGGATGTCTCGCACAGGAGTCACGAAATAAAATCTCGAGCGTCATTCATCTCGAGGAATTTCTCGGGTATTGTGATGTTTTTAGGGGTAGGTCGTGACGAAAATTACTAAGGTCATGGAGGCATCTTGGAAATATAGGAATATTTGAGAACAGTAAAAGGATAATCGATCAAGTAACTTGAGCTATAATAATAGTACTTGGAAGCAATGATATACTTCAAAGTAACTTGAAATAATACATCCAAGTTGTGTAATCCATCAAGTAATACGACAAAATAACTCGACGATTAATATCATGAAATAATTTTAAGTAATAAATTCGAAGTAGTACTTCAAGGCAACTTCAAATGATACTTTACAGATCTTTGAAGTTATTACTTGATGACCCAAATCATGTGCCAACTCATGTCCCAAATTGGGTTCCAAATCGTATGCCAAATTATGTGCCCAATCATGTCCCAAATCATATGCCAAAGGAAAGGCCAAAGTAAACCAAAGTAAACTTGGAAATATTACTTTTGAGTATAATTTCAAGCAACTTTAAATGATACGTGGCTGAAACTCCAAGTGGTACTTGAAAATAACTTGAGCAGGTGGGATTTAAAATGTAACATTGAGGGCTACTTCAAAGTATATATATATAAAAAGTATTAACTCGAAGTAATACTTTCAAAGTATTAACTCAAAGTAATACTTTCAAAGTATTAACTCGAAGTAATACTCTCAAAGTATTAACCCCAAGTAATACTCTCAAAGTATCAAGTCGAAGTAATACTTTCAAAGTATTAAGTAGAAGTAATAATTTCAAAGTATTAACTCGAAGTAATACTCTCAAAGTATTAACTCGAAGTAATACTCTCAAAGTATTAAATCCAAGTAATACTTTCAAAGTATCAAGTCGAAGTAATACTTTCAAAGTATTAACTCGAAGTAATACTTTCAAAGTATTAACTCGAAGCAATACTCTCAAAGTATTAACTCGAAGTAATACTCTCAAAGTATTAACCCCAAGTAATACTTTCAAAGTATCAAGTCGAAGTAATACTTTCAAAGTATTAAATCGAAGTAATATTTTCAAAGTATCAAGTTAAAGTAATACTATCAAACTATTAACTCGAAGTAATACTTTCAAAGTATTAACTCGAAGTAATACTCTCAAAGTATTAACTCCAAGTAATACTCTCAAAGTATTAACTCCAAGTAATACTTTCAAAGTATTAAGTCGAAGTAATACTTTCCAAGTATTAACTTGGAGTAATACTTTCAAGTACGTTGGAGCAAACTTCCAAATCCATCCATCCAAGTACGGAAAATTTTCGTACACCCTCATACCATCTCGTAACATCTTTACAATTATTTCTATACACAAACTGCATCGAAGCATATTCGACAACAAATTGGCTACAACAATGGCTCATCTCTCAAAAAGTAATTAGACGACAAGATTTTTTTTTTTTTTTTTTTTTTTTTATTTTTTGCCACATCCCACAGCGGACGTTTATCGAAAATTGTCACACTCGAGGCAATAGAATACTTCAGGCGATACCCTCACCATTCTCAGAAGTAAAAAAAAAAGGGGGGTCCCCCCCCTTTTTTTTAGAAGGGGTATCTCGTTTATTATTATTATTATTTTTTTTTTTTCGAGGGTCTAGCTAGTCATTGAAAAGCTGGTCGTGCATCGGCCTGGACTCTCTCTCTCTCTCTCTCGTCGTAATCATCAGTAAAAGAAAAAGAAAAAGAATAAGAGGGCGCTCAAACACATACGTATAGAAGTCACATCAGCAGCACTACACACACACACGTTGATGTACACACACATATATATATATATATATATATATATATATATATATATATATATATATATGTCTATATCTAGACCGGTGTTTGTGGCGTCCGCTGCCGCCCCGACAGCCGACAAAAAGGCGAGAGAATTTCCTGAAATCCTTTCTGAGGGCCTGATTGCCATCATTATCGTGGAGTGGGTATAGGAGAGTGGGTGAACGCGCGCGCGTTCACTCGTTCTCTTCTGCGAGCTCTAGCCAGTGAACGCTGACAAGGGGATCGTGCAGGGAGTTACGGGGGTGGTTTGTGCTTGGCCGTCTATATATATATATATATAGAGATAGAGAGGGAGAGAGAGAGAGAGAGAGAGAGAGAGCTCGTGAAGGAAGATAGGGGAATTGCACGACGCGAAAAAGAGCGAGAAAGTGCATCATAGAGAACACGAAAAAAGATAAAGAAGGGTATATATATATATATATATATATATATATATATATATATATATATATACGTATATATGTATATATAATGCAGACATATATAGCTTATATATATACTTATATAAAATAGGTATATATATGTATATAATGGCAGCAGATCGCAAAAGTGGGGAGGAGGAAAATGTTTCAGAGGGTGAAAAATAGGGGATTGCAACTATACAGAGC